>CM041529.1:25265243-25782743 GCA_023091065.1 Dianthus caryophyllus | reverse complement strand
CTCTTATACTATTTTTAAGGCTCGTATATAGACTGATTATTTTAAGGGGTCATTTTGTTTGATGCAGAAAAATAAACTTTTGGAGAACTTTTAAATCATGTGAATTGGAAAATCACGGGGAGTGCAAAAAACTATTTGGTTGACATAGTGAAAGTAACATTCTGCAGGAAGTTCTACTTATTTTGAGGGGCGATGGTCAGTGAATTCCTACATAATGGAGGAATTCACTTTTCACGGAAAGTTGCAATTCCCATGAAATAGGCAACCAAACAAGTGAGACATTTGTCATTTCTGAGAATTTCAACCCATCAGCCACGAATTTAATGGTTAACCAAACCACCGCAAATATTAATGTGATATGCATACCTAAATGTCATATTGTGATTTGGTATGAATTTCTTTTACCCAAAGAAGGGTGTTTGTATGAACAAATCAATTTGATAAAAACATATTCTACAAGATTATCATACAAATACAAAGTACGGAGTAATACTCTATCAGTCTATCGGTACAAATTTTACTAAAAATAATTTCAATTTTCAAATTATTTACTAAAAAAGAAAACAAGATCTAAAACTAATTTCGGATTATATTTCGAATTTAAATTTTACAAATGCAAAGACAAATCTATCTCATTTTCACTCTTTATTGTAGATACATTATTATTAACCTCATTGTAATTCAATTCCCTTTGCCAAATTACGTTGTTACGTATACTTTTGTGATGTTCCATACGATTGTAGTTGCATGGTAAGTTAGTAGGATATTGTGCGATGTTGGTAGCATAAACCGGACTAGTAATGTATGTTTGTGGTGGTCGATAATGGTTGCTTAAAATGCTTATGTGACGGTTTTGGTGGTGATTTTCGACAAAATAGGGTAACAATGTCGTTTGTGGCGGCGAGAAGGCGCTGAGAAGACCGAGTTGAGATGCTCTTTTGGCTTTTCTAGCTGCAATTCTTTCTTTCTTGTGAGCGTTTTGATGGCCTCCTAATGCTTGTGAACTGTAAAACTTCCTTGAACAAAATAAACAATGAAAAATATCCGACGACTTCTCGTCTGAATTATTATTATTGTTGATTGTCTCGCTTTGTCGTCCCTCCATCACTATGATAACAAAATGATAAAATTTAAACTTTCTAAATTTAATTAGTATAATAAACACTATTGTTTTGATTTCGTCGCAAAAGAAATTAGCAAAAGATTTGAATAAAATGTGAGTGAGACAAGCTTTTGAACTAGCAAGAGTGAAGTATTGTGTGGAATAGCTTGGTAGAAGGGATGAAAAATGGAGAAATTTGGATGGATTTATAAAGAGAATTTTTTTAAGAATTATTACACTTTCTATTGTATATAGTACTATTAAATAAAAGAGCATTAAGTGTTGGAAACTTGCGAAACATATCTTTGTGAAAAACGAGTTTTCTGATACATAAAATTGTAAGAATAATTTTTATACGGTATTGTATTTAATTATTATTACGTTATTTTGGACCTATAGTTAATCTTAAGTTAATGCGGTAATTAGCTAAATATAATAGTTGGGCTTTTCAGTGGGAGTAGCCCAGTTAATTTAATTGTTGACGGACCGATTAAATTAATTAGGTTAAGAAGCTCGGTCCTCCTCTCGCCCTTATTAATGTGCTAAACCGTTATTAGCTCATAAGACAATTGAAGAAAAACACAATTAAGGGAAAGGGAAAAGAGAGGAGAAACCTAAGCCTTCACATAAAACCACCGTACACCTACACGGTTGCCGCCCTACTACACCGACGCCGACCAACCCCACCGTTTTTCGACGCCGTCTCACCGCTCTCGATCATGTCGGACCAAGGTACGTAATTCTCCATGTGATTTGTTTCTAGTCGAAGGTCCTGTGAACGAATTAAGTTTGTATCGTTCTTAACTAGGTTATTATCGTTTGAACCTAGTTTACATGTGGTATCAGAGCCTTGTTGTGATTAGAAACTCATCCATGATTATCGGACCGTTTTTTGGTCGTTTAAAGTTGCTGATTTTGGGTCAGATTTTGGCTGATTTTTGGGTCAGTTTTGGTCTGTTTTGGCTGATTTTTTGGGTCAGTTTTGGTCTGTTTTGGCTCGGTTTTTGGGTCTGTTTTGGCTCGGTTTCGGGCTGTGATTAGTGTAGATTTTGGTCGGCTATGGTGATGATTTTGGCTGATTTGCCAGCCGTGTTTTGTTGTTCTTGCTGTTTTATTTTTTGGTTTAATGGTCAGGTAATGATCATGTAATGATTATGGTCATGTAATGGTTTAATGGAGTTTTGTTTAAGTGGTAATGTTTGTTGCTGGCAAATTTTTTTGATGATGATGTTCATGATGATGGTATAATGATGATGATGGTGTAATGATGAAGATGATGTTAATGTTTTTTTTTTTTAAGAGGTTAATGATGATGATGCTTTTGATTATGGTTTGTGTTTATGGAGAGTTGGATTTTGATTAATGGTTATGATGATAATGTAATAATGATGAAGTTTTGTGATGATCAATTGTAATGGTGATGCGTATTGCTGTGCATTGTTGTTGCTTTATTTTTGACAAGTGGCTATGATGATGCTTTAGTCCTATTTTGTCCTTTTTATGGACTTCTCCTGCCCTTTGTTTAAGTTTTTTTTTTGTTTTAAGGGGTTTGTAGTATTAATGGTGATTTATTGTTGATGATGCCGTAAATTATTGTTGGTGTGTTTCTTTTTGAAGCCTTTTTTCTGCTTTAGGCTTCGTAAGTACTCCGTTTATAATTTTAACGGATCAATGAATTTATGGGGTTTTCTGTGGGGCTTTCATTATACCTCCATTCTTATTTCTTTTATAGTCGATATAATTGTTTGAAATATCTCAGTAAGTTTGTTTGGTTGCACATACAGTTGCTTCCATTCATAAGAGATTGAAATTTCAGTAAAGAATTATTACACTATGAATGAGAGAAATCATTATTAAGTTGAGTTGAGTTCTGCATGATGGACCATCTCATATTCTTTGATTTCATTAAAGTTTAAATAAGCCTCAGACATTCACATTAAGCTTGAGTTACACCACAGTGGACTCAATTAAGACAGTGAAGGTCAGAATAAGCAAGTATTGAGGATAAATTACTAGCCCTTAGGTCTTACCCGCAGGTGGACCGGCGTATTAGTGACTTGTCCATAAAAGTGTAGAACACTTAATTGATTGAGATTAGACTGGTATAGGTTATCCGCAGATGCCGTACTTGGTTTAATCAAAATTGTTAGGTTTCTCAATTATTGCACAAGTCTTATTCATTATTGCTAATTGTGTGTTTACTCAAAGACTAATGGTTGAGCATGTTTTCCAACTATGAAGTTGCTCAAAATAAATTGCTATTTTATTGTCTCTCGACTGTTCCTCTACTTACTGGATCAAACTACGCTGAATGGATAGAGATTGTAACTTTCTCTATATCCATGTTAAGTTTCAGCGATTGTTTGAAGGAGGAAGGTCCTCCCGTGTCTAAGTCTGATGAGAAGGACGCGGCAGTACTTAAGACGTATAAGGATTGGAAAGACAAGAATGGTAACTGTCTTTCCTTTCTGCGTCTAGTCACTGCTGTGGACATTAAGAACTCAATTACAGAGGCTGAATGTGACACAACTAAGAAATATCTTGCAAAATTTAAGGAGAAGTTTGAGCCTTCTAACAAGGCATTAATTGGAAAGCTTCTCACTGAACTGTCTCATTGTAAGTATGATGAAAAGAAAATGGACATGGCTAAGCATATAATGCATATGCAAAGCTTAGCCACTAAGTCGTTCAAGTTGGGACTTAAAGTTGAAGATCCCATATTAACGCATTTCATCTTTGAGGGACTTCCTAAAGAGTTTGAGGCATTCCATGTCAGCTACAATGCTATAAAGGAGACATGGACAGTGGATGAACTTGCTAATAAGCTTGTTCAGGAAGCCACGCGCCTGAGTAATGCTCAAGGGCATAACATACCTCAAGCGCACTTTGTGCATAAAGGTGAGGGCTCTAAGGGAAAGGGACAGTCCAAAAGGAAGGACTGGACGAGCAGTAAGTCAAGCTCATCCAGTATGCCAGGTCCATCAGGCAATAAGACTCTGGTGCTAATGTACACGTTTCTAACTCATTACAGGGCTTAAGTTCGACCCGAACCATAAAAGAAAATGAAAGAAACCTACTCATGGGAAATAAGTCTGAAGCATCCATTAAATTAAAGTTATAGGATGTTTTGGTTTAGAATTAAGTAGTGGATTTAAATTACTTTAAGAGGATACAATTTTTTGTTCCATCAATGTCTCGTAATTTAATTTCATTGTCTAAACTGGACAGTATTGGTTTTTCTGTGACTTTTGGAAACGGTTCTTTCAGTTTATTTAAAGATAATAGTATTGTTGGTGTCAAACGTGTAAGGTCGGATGAGAACTCAGCGTTCTTGTGGCATAAAAGGTTGGCCCATATTTCGAGAGTTAGAATGATGTTGTTAGTAAAAGACAACATTCTTCCTTCTCTTGATTTTACTGATTTTGGGACGTGTGTGGAATGCATTAAAGACAAGCAAACCAAACACACTAAAAGGGGCGCCACAAGGAGCACTGCTCTTTTAGAGATCATTCATACAGACATATGTGGTCCATTTGATGTTCCCTCCTTTTCTGGAGAGAAATATTTCATCACCTTTATAGATGATTATTCACGGTATTGTTATATTTACTTGTTGCATGAAAAGTCTCAATCAGTAAATGCCGTAGAGCTTTACATTAAGGAGGTTGAGCGGCAACTTGGAAAGAAAGTGAAAATCATCAGATCTGACAGAGGTGGAGAATTTTATGGTAGATATGATGAATCAGGACAACATTCTGGTCCATTTGCTAAACTTCTAGAAAGCTTGGGTATTGTCGCTCAGTACACAATGCCAGGTTCACCCTGGATAAACGGTGTCGCTGAAAGACGTAACAGAACCCTATTAGAGGCTGTAAGGGCAATGATGAGTATGACAAACTTACCCAGATCATTGTGGATGCACGCACTTATGACTGCAGTGTATGTCGCAAACCGGGTTCCTAGTAAGGCAGTTTCAAAGACACCATTTGAACTGTGGAAAGGGTGGAAACCGAGTTTGAGACATTTACACATTTGGGGTTGCCCTGCAAAAGCACGCATCTACAATCCTTAGGAGAAGAAACTTGATTCTAAAACCATTAGCGGGTTTTTTATCGGGTATGCTTCTAAATCAAAGGGGTATAAGTTTTACTGTCTTAAACACAGCACCAGAATAATAGAGACTGGAAATGCCAAATTCCTAAAGGATGGCGAAGTCAGTGGGAGAATTGATGAGGTCATCATCAATGAGATTAGAGAGGAAACTTCGGTTCCTATTTCTGTACCTCTAATCTTTAATCATGGCGTTCTAATCGACGATGTCGATGCAAGGGAACAATATAAGGATGATGAACCTCAACCCATCAATGTGACTCCTGCCATCCCTGAAGTCATTAAAGTGGCAGATACACCTATAGTTGAGGCTCCTGTATGGAGGTCCACAAGACCTCGTAGGTCGGCTATCTCAGATGACTATGAGGTTTATATGCTACAGCATGAGTTTGACATAGGATTGGATAAAGATCCACTGACGTTTTCACAAGCCGTAAAAGGCAATGATTCTGATAAATGGATTGATGTCATGCATGAGGAATTGAAATCTATGACTACAAATAAAGTATGGGAATTAGTTGCTCTACCTAAAGGGCATAAGGCAGTCGGCAGTAAATGGGTCTTTAAGACCAAGCGCGACTCCCTTGGCCAAATAGAGCGACATAAAGCCCGCCTTGTAGCCAAAGGTTTCGACCAGAAAGAAGGCATCGATTACAATGAAACCTTCTCTCCAGTTTCGAAGAAGGATTCATTAAGGATCATTTTGGCGTTAGTAGCTCATTTTGATCTAGAGCTACATCAAATGGATGTGAAAACGGCATTTCTGAATGGAAGTTTAGAGGAAGAAGTCTACATATCTCAACCTGAAGGTTTTGTTGAAGACGGTAAAAGAGGACCTAGTCTGTTTATTAAAGAAGTCAATATATGGACTTATGCAAGCCTCTCAGCAATGGTATATTAAGTTTCATGATACCATAACTGCCTTCGGTTTTACGGAAAACATTGTTGATCAATGTATATACTTGAAGGTCAGTGGGAGTAAGTTTGCCTTTTTAGTCCCATATGTTGACGATATTTTGATCGCCAGCAGTGTTCTGAGCGTACTTAAGGAGACCAAGAGTTTCTTATCAAGTAACTTTGAGATGGAAGATATGGGTGAGGCGTCCTATGTGATAGGGATAGAAATATCCCGTGACAAGTCACAGAGGACATTAGGTCTGTCTCAGAAGGCATATATTTCAAAGGTACTAGAGAGATTAGTATGACTGGATGCAATTCCAGTATAGTTCCTATTCAGAAGGGCGATAAGCTTAACTTGAAGCAATGTCCTAAATCTGATGAGGAACGTAAAAGAATGCAAGATATACCTTATGCTTCAATTGTTGGAAGCCTTATGTATGCCCAAGTCTGTACCAGAACGGACATCAGTTTTGCAGTAGGTGTGTTGGGTCGCTATCAAAGCAACCCTGGTATGGAACACTGGAAGGCTGCGAAAAAGGTGTTAAGGTACTTACAAGGGACTAAGAGTCACATGCTCACTTATAGACATTCTGATCAGCTTGAAGTGATTAGTTACACTGATTCAGATTTTGGTGGATGCGAGGATAGCCGAAAGAGCACCTCAGGTTACGTGTTGTCTTAGCGGGAGGGGCCATCTCCTAGAAAAGTGCTAAGCAAACTTTATTGCATCATCCACTATGGAGGCCGAGTTTGTAGCATGCTTTGAGGCTACAAATTAAGGATTATGGTTATAGAACTTAATTTCGGGGTTGAACGTTCTGAGCTCGATCGCAAGACCGCTGAAAATCTTCTGTGACAATGCTACGGCCGTGTTCTTTTCGAAGAACGATAGGTATTCTAAGGGTATAAAACACATGGAAATGAAATACCTATCAGTTAAAGAGGAAGTTCGGAAGAGAACAGTATCTGTGGAGCACATTACGACGAGTGCTAAAATTGCAGATCCACTCACTAAGGGGCTATTACCCAAGACATTATTGATGCATGCTAGCCTTATGGGTCTTGAGAATAGCACTTAGTATTATGTTATGTGGATTGCTAGTGTTTTGAAAAGATACTGCGTTTTGATCAACCTTATGTTATGAATATTCCGAATTATTCTGTTTTCACATTATTGTTTTGTGTGTACACATGATTGGTGGTCGAAAACAGAAATAGTCTTTTCCTAGAGACATTAAAGGGACCATTATGCTTACTCCTCTATACGGATCGTTTGTCATGGGACAAAGATTGATAGTAGATGGAAGGAACCATGTTGAGTAGATAATGTGGAACCGCCATTACTCTATTGTTGTTTCAAGACTCTCGAGGTAATTAAGATAAAGCCATTAAGTTGATTTAGCGCCCTTTGCAAACTTATGTTTACCAGCATATAACAGTAAGAAGATGTACCTATGGTCCAAGTGGGAGAATGTAAGAATAATTTTTATACGGTATTGTATTTAATTATTATTACGTTATTTTGGACCTATAGTTAATCTTAAGTTAATGCGGTAATTAGCTAAATATAATAGTTGGGCTTTTCAGTGGGAGTAGCCCAGTTAATTTAATTGTTGACGGACCGATTAAATTAATTAGGTTAAGAAGCTCGGTCCTCCTCTCGCCCTTATTAATGTGCTAAACCGTTATTAGCTCATAAGACAATTGAAGAAAAACACAATTAAGGGAAAGGGAAAAGAGAGGAGAAACCTAAGCCTTCACATAAAACCACCGTACACCTACACGGTTGCCGCCCTACTACACCGACGCCGACCAACCCCACCGTTTTTCGACGCCGTCTCACCGCTCTCGATCATGTCGGACCAAGGTACGTAATTCTCCATGTGATTTGTTTCTAGTCGAAGGTCCTGTGAACGAATTAAGTTTGTATCGTTCTTAACTAGGTTATTATCGTTTGAACCTAGTTTACAAAAATATCATTTTACGTTATTTATAATCATTAATGACCAAAACGTGACCACCTTTATACCTTTCAATAGTGGCCGCAGTATAAACAATAGTGGTCACCATTAGCTCAAATGTAATACGTTTCATGCATCAGGAGATCCGTCTTTCACTTACTCAGTGTTAAGGCTATCTTTTTTAATACTTTACTTTCTAAATTAAGTACGGAGTAGTTGAGTTGCAGAATTGGGAACAGATGTATGGGCTTGCAGAATTGGGAAAAGATAAGACAGAAAATAATGCAAGTGTAGAGAAATGTAGTAACTCCATGCTACGTTATTAAATGGTTCAAATGGTCTAGTGAGTTTTGATTGGTGTTAAACATGCAATTGTTGTAAATTGTGTAGTTGTTAGAGAGTATATTAAATGTAGCTTGGGAAGTGTTATGCAATTTTTATTTTTATTTTATTGATAAACAAACCCTAATTGATAAACCTACTTAACAATTTTTTTTTTTTTAAAATAAATAAATAAATTTAAACTTAATTTTAGCTTCAATAAGTTCAGTTCAGCTAAGTTCAACTTTTATAAGTTTAACTCTTATAAATTCAACTGTTATACATCTCAACAAGCTTTAATTATAACTGACTTCAGCTCCTAAGTTCAGCACTTATAAATTCAGCTTTAATAAGTTCAGCTTCTATAATATTAGCTCCTATAAATTCAACTTTTATAAGCCGAAAAGAACAGAGCCTTATTCAAATTTCAATCAACAATTCACAATTAGACAGAATTTGATCACATGTGTATAATTTTCAATTAAATTTGAGTTGTTTTAAAAGAAAGAAAAAATTATGAAAAAAAAAAAAAAAAAAAGAGTACGGCTGAAAATTTTATGGTCAAAATGAATACATTTGAATAAAGCTTTGGTACGATTGAACAATAACGATTCGTAAAGTTTGAGCACATCATAATTGCAAGTCTTCCCTATATCGAGGGTATTCTCGTGATTCTATTTCTTTCGAATTAATGAAAGTGGGGGACTCGAGTTGACGAAAGACGAGCATACCCAAAATAAAACGCACCCTACTAAACTTCTGAATGAAAATGAAATGTTCGTATATAACAAGCTTCTGAGACCAATACTTCATTGAAACATTTTCAAGAGCTTAAAACACGGTAAAATAATAAATTACAAGTTGGTAAAACTAGGGACACGAGCAACACCTACTTCTATACAATCACAAAACCGGAACAACAACAAAAAACATATACATCCTCCGCGGCTACAAAAGAATGAACAACCAAAATACAAAGAGGCGCGATAACTCATTTGTACGCTTCATTGCATAAGTCTTGCCGTTGTACTATAATTGACAACTTCTTGCGCCTTCTACTCCACCTTAGAATGAAAACTTTAGCAGGGAAATGTCGGTGGATAGACCAGGCGATGATTACCTGAAAGGCTGAAACTCAGGCGCAACCGAAGCATCGGCTTATCGATAAAAACCCAGATGGCTCGGGTGCTGAATCGAGATCGGCCTTTTTACGAGGAAGTTGCTTGAAGAAGGCTTTCACTGCTCCAGTTACTCCGTCTTCGTTTTCCATGGCCTTTGCAAGCTCAACGGCCCGCTCTTTCACCTGCAGTTATTGGGAGTTATTAATTTTTCAGCAGTCGTTTCTCAGAGTCAAAAAAATAGACGCGGAACATTGGTTGTCGTAGCTCTGCTTTGAAAATTGGATTGAAAATCTTTGGACAATGCAGAACTGTACACTAACAATTTGGACCAATATTATGCTGATATAACGACAAATTTATTACTTCCTCCATTCACTCAGATTTTTCGGATTTTATGGCTGTTCAAACCAATTAACTACTTTTCCACTTATACGAAAATTTCGACTGATAAAAAAAAAAAAAAAAAAAAAAATATACCCTCTCTAGAAAACTGGTTTTGTAGTGTTCATCCGTTAGTTCTAACGCTTTCCATCTACTTGGCATATATGCCCTCCACTCTCGGGAAGTAAAGTGATGCGATTATAAAGTACGGAGTATATTATAAAGTATATTTCCAAAGCTCCATGTTGACAACTATGATCTCATTTTAAACCAACCGCCAAAAAATAACAGCGATTACACTAGAAAAATAAAAAACAGCACGTTATATAAAGAATACCTGGGGATCCAACATGAAGTTTATGGCATCAACTAACTTTTTCAATGAAAACTCATCGATTGGGATAGGCGAGGGACCTACGCCTCTAGCATGAACCCGTTCTCCCCAAAATGGCTGGTCTCCGAAGAACGGAACAATGGTTGTAGGGCACTGTAAGAGAACAGTAGGGGCAGAAATTAGAAACAAATACCACCTATATATGCTATGGAGTAATCATAATGATGACAGCAAAGATGAGATATAGCATAGTCATTACCGCAGCTTTAAGACCTGCAGCTGTCGTCCCGGCACCACCATGGTGCACCTGAAAGTTAAAACTGATTGGTGAATATTAAAAGAAAAAGTCTGGGTAAATTTATTGAAGAACAAACCATCATAAGCAATATTAAATCAAAATCAAACTGATATTCCAACTGAGCTTTGCAATTCTATGGTGAAAAAAAAAAAAAAAAAAGTTATGTGAAATAACGGGAAGGGGACCATCAGAAGCCACCAACATGAAATGGCATCCATTACTCCGTTCATACTTCATAGTATCAAATCTCGATAACAAACGCGGTTGCGGTATTGGATATTGCGGCTTATATCACTGAATACGGCCAATTACAAAATTGCGGTAAAATATGGTTGCATTGATCTTCAAAACCTTTAAAATATGGCTGTATTTTGGTGTAACAGCGTTTACATAAAGCCATACTCCAGGTGTACAATACAACATAAATTTTTTTATCGAGGGTATGTGATTTTGTCTATATTTATTTAATCGCATATATAAAATAGGCGAATGGAAACACAGCACCAAAACATAAGCGTAGAAAACAGAACTGGAAGCCTTACCACAGATGCACAACGTGGAAACAACCAATCGTGCGGACAATTGTCCAACAGGTATATAGATTCCTTTGGTTCAGCCACTTGTGAGACATAGCCAAAAGAAGAAAATAGAAACTCTCAGTATTCGAACAAAGATATATTGTAGAAATATTACGCTATTAAGGGATCGCTTGGGAAGAGGGTAATTATTTCGGGAGCAATAGAGCTAAAACGAACTAGAAATGGAGGAAATGGATGGCAGTGGGAGATGGAAATGAGAGAGGTAGTATAATAATATTTGCTATATTACGGAGAAATTATTTCCCACCTTCCTTATAACTAATGCATTAACCTCATATATGGGGATAATTGTTCCATCCTCACCTCTTCCTTCCACCGTTAACTACAGATTTCTTCTCGTTTTTAAATCCATTACTCCCGTGATAATTACCTCTACCCCAAGCGAGCCCTAAACATGAACATAACTAATAGAGAAGAGAACGGAAAAAAACTTACAGTTACCCAAACCACCCCAACCCTTGTTAAGGATTCCCCTCTGCCCAGTAGCTTCCAGTGCTTGAACAATTATTTGAGTCATTTTCCCTGGCTCTTGAACAGGCTGTAACGATATCAAAACAAGAAACCATTATATCAATGCTTTGCGAGAAATAACCGAAATCACCAAAAGACCGTCAGGAAAGGTAGGAGCTAAGCGTCTATGCTTTATTACCTAATAGACAACAGTCCTAAACTTGCCGCTAGAACTCGACATTATTATTTAGGTAGCAAGTGGGACTTACCAGGCTGCCAAAACCGACATAAACAGGTTTTGGACCTGCGTTGAGCCAATCAACAAGCTCTTGAGGAGGTTCATAGTTTGATGCAAGGTCAAGGAAGCAAAATCCAACTACATCGACCTTAGGTCCCCAATCTGCAGGTAACATACAACAACCTTAATTCAAATATGATTCGGGGTCCCAATCGGCAGGCATGATGCAATAAAATCATGTCTATTAAAAGTCAAAACAGAGTCAGTCAAATGATCTGATAATAGAACCAAATGAGCACATGGAAATTCACGTATGTGCAAGATGCAACAGCATAAAAGGAACTCCACATAAGGCACAAAAGAAAATAAGGCCAAAATGTTCAAAAATGATCACCAAGTTTGATTAACAACACGAGAACTAATAACAACACGGCAACTAACAAATTATCCCAAAGACATTGATACTTTCAAATGAAGATTAACAACTTTCGAATTTTTGTCTGTACAACCCCTTGCTACTGCGCTTTTCAATCCTTCATTGCCATTCACTATTTAACTGCTAAAGGGCAAGCAACCTAAAAGAGTGTTTCTTAGCAATGGTTGGATCTACATTTAATCAAGCGCAATATACCTTTTGGTTTAGGAACAAGATGAGGGCTCCATATATAGCCATGAGGAACATCATTTTCTGAGCCCTGTGAACCACTTAAGTATGTAACTGGACGCAGTTTCAGCTTTTTCTTCCTTACGTCATTTATCATATCTCTTATACCCAGCCAAATTAAGGAGTCAACAATTTGATAAGACAGCTGCAGAGATGGCATAAAATAACTATTACAAGGGAGAAGCACAACGATATACAAAGTACATAACAATGAAAGTAAGCAAATTATTCTGTCCATAAAAAAAGCGACAACTCTTTTTTAAAACATTTGACAGAACGTACTCTGTATCCGGCAGGTTGCTTGACACGCGATAGAGGGTGTGGAAATTCGCTAGTAGGCCTAGATTCAAAAAAAAAAAGGATCAAATGAAGGCTATCTTATAGAATCTGCAAGTCTGTAACAAATTTTTAATTTACAAAACAACTTACGTCCAAGGCATGGTAAAGAATATGTGCAGAGGTATTCCAAGTGCCTCCGCCACATGTGTATGACCTGCAGACAAAATTATGGATTGGCGTGAAAACTTGAGCTCCTTAGGGACTGGGGGCTCAACCAAGAAAGGTCATATTTCACCTATCAACATCAACACTACCCCAGTGACTCAAAGAAGTTCCTGCATAGACGATATATGTAGCCTTACCTATGTGATCGAATCATAAAGTGGCTGCCCCTACTTGACCCATACATAAAATGAAATGAATATAAAAATAACTCAACAATGATAATAACAAAACCAAACAGCTTAATGCTACGTCTTTGTTACCTCCAATTCATATTACCTACTACCTAGTGTACCCATGTCCAAGTGTCCAACACTCGATACTTAAACACAAGTATGATGCAATGCTTGACACTTCCTTTAAGCTTAAAACACATAAAAAGTAATACACTTAGAGAGATAGGACATAAGAGAGGAAACAAACTAAGGAAAGAGGATAGAGAAGCTATGAAGAGGGAAAAGAGGCGAAATAAATATTTACAATGAGAAAATCTTAGGAAAGAGAACTAAGAAGATATGCAATCATGCAACACAGAAAAAGAAGTGAAAAAGAAAAAAGAAAAACATTTCGGACAAAGGCAAAGAGGATGCTCAAAAATGTGAACAAACAAGAGAAGTATTAGAATTCAATCACCCAAACAGAATGAAGATAAAAAAGAGACAATGATGCCATAAAAGTTCCCAATTTTAACAGGAATGTGCATATTCTTCAAAATAAATTAAAAACGCCTTATGATAAAAGCAACCAGGGAAAATAAAAATGTGAAGCTCTTAGTTCGGCCTCCTATTGACATATTGAAGAGTAAGTCTTGCGAAAGACGGTCTTTCATTTACAAAGTGGAAGACGGTAATATGACCATATTTAGATTGATCGTGACCATTACTACTTAAACGTGACCACTTTTATACTTCCTCCGTTCCACAATGATAGTCCCGCTTTGACTTTACGCGGTCTCCAACGCTCCGCTTCAACCATGTTTTCCATCGCTTATATACGATTTTCTTGGGGTGAAAATTAAATTTTGTGAAAGATATTTTGACAACAAATGTAAATATCTTAGTATCGTATAACGATTATTTATATATTTTAAGTTATATACGGTCAAAGTTTAAAATTTTTGACTTTCTAAAAGTGAAACGGGACTATCATTGTGGAACGGAGGAAGTACATGTCAATAGTGGTTATAATACACTCAATAGTGGTCACAATTAACCTAAATGTGGCCACTTTTTATGCACCAGGGAATTGTCTTTTATTTCTTACTAAAAGACGGTCTTTTTAAGACTTCCTATTTTGAAATAGATCATTGTAGAGGAATAAAAAGTAAAAATCCAAAACAAATGATCATACACAAGTAATACAAAGTACTACGTATTATTTAACTCACCAGTACAGATCATCAAATTTAAAACTACTTCAGGTTTTCAGCAGTGAAACATCTACATGAAACTGAGTTAACTAACCCAGTACAAATCATCTTGTAAAACCTAGTTCATTTTAATCTAGCCTTTGTGGAAGGAAGAGAACTATCAAGTCCCTGTGTCCTTTTCTTTACTGAGGCAAAAGATATCCAACGCCATGTTAAAGTACACAGCACGAATCTCCACCCAGATCGTGTTGCACGAACATTCATAATCAATGTAGGTATTTTATGTCTAAATGTAACGACATTGGGCAACCTCATATCCTTGATTCCTAGCAAAAGAGCTCGATAAAATTGAAATGCAGCTAAAATAGAAAGCAGATTGATATGAGAAAGAAAGTGACCATAAGCTGGAGGATTCGCAATGATAGCATCTGCCTTGAATGGGACACCAGAATCAACATCAGGATCTCTGCAAGCTGAAGGGAGAGAGTATATAATTTCTTTCATCTGGACACGTTGAATAGGTATCTCGGACGGCCCAGAAGGCAAAAAGCCTTTATTTTTAACCATATCTGCAAAAGAATCAAACCAATTGTAAGACGGTAGATTGGTGGATATGTCAGCAATAAATGGAGCAAGGTAAAGGAGAAAAGGTAAGATAATTGCAAGCACTTTGCATGACCATCTTCCAACAGTAATCTATCTTATAATTTGCTCCAGTAAGAAGATTCATATTTAGCGGGTTGGTCAGAGAATGATATGAGTGGATACCATTAGTCACATCATTGGCATTTGGACCAAATTAAAAGGAATAACAGAAAGAATACAAGTTTGCAATAACACTGTTACTAATCTCCTTTAAAGTTCTAGCAAGTATTTTAAATGTGAATTAACCTGCACAACAGCCCAACAATGGATTGGAAGAACGTAAATGTTGCACCTACCAAAAGGGATTGGAATTTCAATGACAGCGTTGATCTTATTAAGACAATTTATTCACAATTTCCGTCATACGATATGTAATTATATTTCAGTGGTCCTTGTTGATTGTTAGATCAAGGACATATATCTAGATACCACATGCTCATGATATAATAAGGTAATCCAGTACTTCTGGGGTCACCATATTCTTCACGTTTCCTATTTGATCCATGTCAACCATTTCATTGTGGTTCTGTTTAGAGGAAGTTTCACAAAAACCTATAACACCTTCACCCTTACGCCCTGATCTCTTCATCATCCTACCAACTACCTCATCTTTCACCATAGCCAGATGCACATCACTTAACCAACCCCATGTCAAACAAACCAAACCCCACATACATTTGTTCTCCTGAATAAAAAACATAACATAGACCCTGATTATTAGAAGAGCGACGAAGTTCAAGTACATACACTCTGCGAGAATCTTTGGATCACCACCTAGAGGAAAGAACTCCAATCCCGAAGTCAACACAAAATCCTTGAAATTAGCATGAGTTGCCAGTCGGACGCGATGGCCATAATCCTACATACAAAAGGTGTCATGAAGTCAAATTGAACATTTTGTCTCGCTACTGCTAACATGATATGCAACAGACAATAAGTCTAATATCTCATTCATGTAAACAACTCAAACAAAGGAATATGTCAACTAGAAGTCAAGAATGATTTTTACCTGCAACTTTTTTCCAATTGCAATGAAAGGCTGCACATCTCCTCGTGTTCCAACAATCAGCATCACTATTTGGAGTGGTGGAATGTATTGAAGGTCTGTATCATCAATAGTTTCTTCATCGGCAGATTCAGGAAGGAAATCAGCGGGTCCACCAAAAGTATGAGCTTCAACATCTCCAGGCACTTCGAACTCCACAGTACCATCGTCTTTTACTGTAGCAATCCTATTAAGTAGCTTAAGCTGCAAAGCTTTCTTACATCACAATACTTCTAGATTCCCAGATTTTAGATTTTTAGTTGACCTCAACAGTTTAGAGTTTGCATTGTTTTATCTTTCAATGAATGATTTAATGCCTCTCAGTCCATATAATTGATATTAACACTTTCTAATGTGTCCACAACCCTTTCGTAACTTCAAGTTCACCACTTTTTCATTTCCTTATCAATCCATGTGTCCCTACCATCCTTCTCACAGTCTCACATCCCTGACCAATTGTGCCCAAACCAAGGGTGCAAATAGGGTTGTGAGCTAACATGATAAGCACTGAAAACGAAGAGAAATTATAAGAGTGGTAAGGAAATAGGAATAGTATCCAATTTCTAGAGCTTGGACAAAACATATCATGTTTGTAATCCATTTCTGCAGAATAAAGAGGTCACACACTATACTACCAATCTACCACCCTTCTCCATGATATTCTGTATTGATTCTCAACAATAACTAAGACAAGGGGAATGAACTACAGGATAATTGTGATATCATGAATCACAATTTATGAACGGGAAATAAAAGTGAAGCATTATAGTGAAGTTATCTTAAAAGAACATCAGAGACTCTAAGTGAAGAATATAATTTCACGAAAATAATTTCGGACTACTGAGAAAAACTACTTGGAGGCCAACAAAGACGACATACTCCTACAAGTTGCCAAATATATATTGTATGAAAAAATAGGATAGCATGTCTGCCTCAAAGAAAACATAGTTGAACAAGATCAAACCTTTTGCTGGACAGGAATTTTGTTGTCGAAAATTTTTGCAGCCTCTGAGACAAGTAAGGTAGAAGTTCTTTGCTTTTCAGTTTTTGACCTTTCCAACTTTGATTGGGTAACATCAGGGTCTAGGTTAGCAAAATTTCTCTTCTCTGCGGGTAAAGTCTGCACTCTTGTGAAGCTCTTATTCGCTAAACAAATAAACCATACAACATCACAAACAACATATCAGATGTCATCTACCAGACCTCTCTAAGACTTAGGACCTGTTCTTTCGGACTTTTTAGAGCTGAACTGAACTGAACTGAACTGAATCGAGCTAAACTGAACTGAATGGAGCTGAACTGAAATGAGCTGAAAATAAGCTGGAAAAAACAGGTCCTAAATTTAACAAAACACAAAACACACACACAAAAAAAAAAAAAAAAAAAAAAAGCACTGTAAATTCATAAAATGGAAACCTGTTCTGCTTTAGATATTTAAGATTAAAGAATAAAGCAAGTACAAAAGCTGAAAAATACGAAATCTTATGTACTATGATCTATGTTTCTCTTCTTTTCCCATAGCTATAGGCAACAGATGCTAGTTACTAGGACCATTGTCTTTTGCTACAGTGCCCATATCCTACACGCCACTCATCAATATGGATGTGGAAACCATATCAAACACTTCTGCTAAAGAGAAAAGGAAGCCAAAGGAAAAGGAGCCAAAGGAAAAGGATAGACTCTTATACAAAGCATGTAACAGGACTTTTCACAAGTTTATGCCCTTTTCTCGCTAACATTTTTTTATTCCATTATAGATACTCCGAAATTAATAAACTTTCATCATATTTTTGCATTGAATACATGCCACATATCACTATCCTCATTTCAACAAGTTCCAATGTCGCAAAACATGAGTCATGACAAATCCGACAAGAAGATATATACTCATGTCCGAAAGCGATATGTAACTCTTAAGTAACATGGACGGTAACCGTATCATATGCCTTGAATCCTGCACTCAAATGGCTATCTCCGGAAATGTCATCTCATATTTGATTTGACTAAACTCTCTGCAGTTCGCAATTATCTTTCAAAATCAAAGGGCCTTGGTCTTACACAAACTTAACAGCTGAATAATCGGATCATGACCGATTGATAAATGGCATCTATAGGGAATTTCTAAGCTAGTAAAGAACTTTGTCGCATCAGCCACAAAATAACATAAAATGGCTTTCAACAGTTGAAGAAAGATCAATTATGTAACGGATAACCCTACTGATGGATAGGTTATGACTTTAAATTATTGTTATATCAATACATAGGCTCCTGATACGTCTGTTACCATCAGAAATACGCAGCAGCAGTACAAAGGACATTTATATGAAATTGACCACTTCCAAATTTATTTTGTCACAATAGGCAGCAGAAGCAGCACAAATTTGTACACGGTTTTAAAATCATGCCTACAACAAGATAATCTACAACTAATCAATGCTCAGATATACAAATTACAATGTTTGTTGAATAAGCTCTTCGTCAAAGTGATGGCACAATAGCCCCTATGTTTTAGCACACTAGGCGAGCAAAATTTGACATCCAAAGTGAGTGCCACTTGTATGAATTTCACCATCAGAAACTGAAATATAAGACGTTAGATTTATGACATAACTGACTGCTCATGATGAATATGAGAATGGCACTATCAATCGAGTCTTAATTCTCAAGTAACCTTGCTCATTTAAAGTCTTGATAACACGCCAATTTCTTCACATTCGTTGCCAAGCAAATTGATACATCATACTTTGCTGCAAAACTACACTCACTCTATTGCAATAGGTTGTTATCATTTTTGCAAAGTCCCTGACTCCCCTCACATAATTTTTAGGATTTTTTCACAACTCCCACCTTTTATAATACTCCGTATACTTTTTCAAAACTCCCACCTATTATAATTTTTTGCCAAAACTCCCACCTTTTATGACAAAAATATTTTAAAACACCACCAAATGCTCATTTCGTGAAAGAATATGAGGATTTAATGATGTGAGTTAAATGTAAATAACAAATAAATCGAAAGTTTAAGAATCATATAAACAAGATTTAGGGTGCGCTATAATCGGAGCGCATTTTATTTCACATTTTATGGTGACGGAACGAGGATTTGGTGGTGTTTTTTAAAATTGTAGTTATATAAGGGTGGGAGTTTTGGCAAAAGATTATAATAGGTGGGAGTTTTGAAAAAGTGTACAATAAAAGGTGGGAGTTATGAAAAAAACTCTAATTTTTATAATGATAATCCACTGAAATGGAGAGAATTTTCCATAGAAACTAGTCATATTTCAAACGATAAAAAAATTGTAACACGAGCTAATACGAAGAGGGTATCATATTGAGTCCAAACTCCCAATATTTGTTCTAATAATACATTGCCATTTAATGCGATTTGAACACCTATTTTGATGGTAGATATGATGTGTCAAAAGATGAAAGTAGCAGGACATGAGATAGAACACGAAAATAGGAGAGGAAATCCACTTTTAGACTTTTAGTAATATGCCACTCCTATCACATCTTTTGAAAACAAAGCCTTATAATTTAAGATTTTAAGTAGACAATTGAAAATCTTAGCTAGTGACACCCAAACCACCTCTCACAAATCGAACAATGACAAAATAGAAATGCTATATTCTCACAAATTGACGGATGGAACAAGGGGCTACCGGGTAAATAGACCGTAGACAATGAAATACAAATTTTTTTCACAATTTTTTTTTTATTTTCTTCCAAGTTATTACTCCTTCCTTTCCACTCTATTCTTTATCTTGTACATTTTATGGATATTTACTACAATGTTTTGTTTCATATATGACACCAAAGTTTATGGCTAACGTTACCTCATCTCTTACCCCACATATTTTCGTGCAATAAAAATCACTTATTCTTCTTACCTATACTATTGAGCCTAAAAATAGGAAGACCATAGTGAAAATGAGAGAGTACATGACAATATGACATCATTATCTCGCCCTCCAAACTTTACAAACCATATAGTTTTCCTAAATCCACAAACTCACTCCACCACTGCTCTCACAAACTCTTCAATATAGGAAACGCATATTAGCATTCCGCTAGCGGCTTCAAGTATTGTTACTAGTTCAAGTGAGAATGCAACTCTCTTCATCTCTCTCTCTCTCTCACACATTTAGGACACAAGACGGTTCTAAACCCAAAAAAATAAAAATAAAATAACGCTCCCTAAAATTAAGGATCAAATAAACTTTCACAATATACAGGAAATATAAGTTAGTAATTCAGAGATAACTCCAAAATATACGCAGAAATCCGAAATTAAAACTCGAAAGGGACATTATAACTCAGGTCAATTCATACCTTATTTGAAGCTCGAAAAGGTCAAGATAACAGTTAGGTTATAAGTATCACGGTTACACCAAAAAAAAATCACAAGTTTAAGCATTAATTCATGCCGATTAAACCTCAAAAGTTAGCAGAATCAGTCAATTTCTCACAATAATTATCAAAAATAAACTTTCAAATCATCGATTGCTGAACTGCCGCAATTTATTCATATCGATTAGAGCACAGAAGTTCGCAGAATCGGTCCAATTCACACAACAATCATCCAAAAACAAAATTTAGAAAAATCAATTGCTGAAGTACTGCATTAAGAACCGCTATAATTCATCATTAATTCAGTACTTCCAAAGTAAAACAACATAAAAATCGAGAAGTAAGCACAAAAAAACAACAATTCATCAATAATTCAGCATTCAAACAAAAAAACAGCACAAAATTAATTCAGCACCGCAGTAAATCATCAAATATAAACATCGATAATCAAGTACAGCAAAAATTCAACAACAATTTCAGCAAAAAAAAAAAAAAAAAAATTAAAAAAAATAATCTGAAAGCAATCACCTGAAGAACTGCCGTTATTGTTGCTATGATTACTACTACTACCACCGACAATTTCAGCACGGTCATCACTCGAAGAAGTTGAAGAAACTCCTGCAGCATTCTTCGGAGAATCTTCCGCCATTTCCGCAATCAACAAGCACAAAAAACACACAAAAACTATAACAATAATAACAAATTAAAAATCACAGCTTATAAATTAGTAATTATGCAACAATAAACACGATTGAGATTGTTAAGACGCCATTGTTGGAAGAGGTAGAGAGAGAAAGAGGAGAGAGTAGAGAGAGAAAGAGAAAGAGAAGGTGGTGTTTTTATATGAGAGGTGCACGTTGAGAACGTGGAGAAGAATAGTGGACAGTGGAGACGAAGAGGAGGAGAATCTGGAAGGGTATTTCGGGAATTAAACAAAATATTGGACAAGATTTTTTCTTTTTTTTTTTTTTTTTTTTAAGAGAAGGGGGGAAGTTTAATTAGTTTTGGGTTGTAGTGACGATAGTTTAACAGAGTGTAAATGATTGTTCGCTGGAATCACATGGATTTGTGGTTGGGTTGCTGGTGGACTGGCGGTAGTGCACTAGTGCTGTACTGTACTATTGCGGTTTTTTGATTAAAAAAAATAATAATGGATTTAGTTTCAATTCAGATATTTTCAATTCAAATTTAATCAGTTCAGTTTAGAAAAAAACCTACAAATGGGGTTTGAACCCATGACCATTTGTTCACATTTAAGCTTTCAAACCAACAAGCAATAATAAATTTTTATGTTTTAAAAGCCTTGCTATCAGTATAATTTTGTAAACTTTGGGGCTGCAGTCGAACCCACAACACCCCTTTGAATCCGGTCATGCTTAACTTGTTATATTATTATTATTATTATTATTATTATTATTATTATTATTATTATTATCATAAAATACGATTATAAAAAATGGATGGGCAGCCGAGATATAATTTGACCGTTCTCCTTTTGTTATCGCAAAACTAAGTCGAGAGAAAAAATGCAAAGTAGCACGTGCTCCGACATCCTGAGATGCAGCGAAACTCTGAATTCGCTTAAGTAGGGCAACTGCCCCAGAATCCAACTCCCCTAAAGACGAGAAGGAAAAAGGTGAGAAACCATACCCTTGCGCTGAACACAACCCCTGATATAATTATTATGTATATTATACTATATTATAGGGTTAATTGTTAGGAATAATTCAAATTGATCCTCTTATTCCATAAATAATCTAAACTCGAATTAATCCATGAATAATCTCACTATTGAAAAATAATTCCAATAATGTACTTTGGCCAATTTTAACCTGATTTAATCGAGAAAAAAAAAAAAAAAAAAAAAAAAAAAAAAAAAAAAAAAAGTGAAACCGGTTTGAATTTAACTTAAAATAAAAGTGAGGTAAAGTTAGAGTCGGTTTCATCATTTTTTTAATGTGTTAGAGTCGTTTGAAATTGGCGTACATTATTAGAATGATTTTTCAATAGTTGGGATTATTCGTGATTCGAGTTCGGATTATTTATGGAATAAGCGGACCAGTTCGGATTATTTCTGACAATTATTCCTATATTATATTATACAATACAATATTATATTACATTATATAATATAATATAATATTACATTATATTATATTATATTATATTATATTATATTATATTACGGAGTAGTATGTTATCTTAAATTATATTATTTTAAATATATTATGATT
Organism: Dianthus caryophyllus; assembly: GCA_023091065.1. NCBI lineage: Eukaryota > Viridiplantae > Streptophyta > Magnoliopsida > Caryophyllales > Caryophyllaceae > Dianthus > Dianthus caryophyllus. The sequence continues at coordinate 25,760,120 of CM041529.1, read as the reverse complement.
TTTTGTATTTATTTTATTTTAATAACATGCTCATATAAAATCAGTTGAATTCAGTTTAGCTACATTCAATTTAGTTTAGTTTAGCTCCATTCAGTTCAGTTCAATTCAGTTTAGCTTTTAAAAGTCCAAAATAACAGGGCTTAAATCGCCCTTAAGACGGGTAGATCCGTTTTAAAGTTAAGCCGGGCTAAATATGATTAAGTGCAAAGAATTGTACAATCGATAAAATTGATTGATTGATTGTTATTTCGTTCGTGCCACCATATAAGTTATATTTACCACTGCTCGCTTGGGACGAAGGAAACTATTATGGAAATAAAAGTAATCCCTCAATTACACCATCTTTTTCCCACTTTCCCTAAAATGAAATTGCACCATCTTCTTCTCATTTCTATTTTTGTCAAAATTTAACTGATTTCATCCGCACAATCTATTTTATTAGTTTTTTACTTTAATCTCACTCACACAATCCGCTCATCTTAATTTTTGAGTCATATTGATATAAGATGAACATGGTGAAATGGAGAAAGTACTAAAAATAAGGAGAAATTAGAGGAGATTGATGGTTAATGGTGGATGTAAATGGTGGGTTGAAGAGGTGGAGTAGTAGTAAACTACGGAGTAGTAATTACCTCATATGGGTAATGCATTATTTAGGGGGAGGTGGGTAATTATTTCCCTAATAGAGTAAATTTTGTACTTCGTACGGAGTACTATTTTTCTCCATTTTATCATCCACTACCATCCGATCTTTCCATTTTTTTTCATTTTAGCTTCATTACTCCCGTAATAATTACCCTCATCCCAACTAGAGGTGGCAATCGGGTCAGTCGGGTCGGGGTTGGATCGGGTCAAGTTGGGTCGAGTCATGTTGGGTTCGAGTCATGTCGGGTCAAAGTGTCATTTCGGGTCGAGTCGGGTTCGGTTCGGGTCGTCATCGGGTCAGATCATATTGGGTTAAATAGTGTATCGGGTAGGGTCGAGTTTGGGTCAGGTCATTACCAACGCGATTTTATCGAATTATTTCATTTTTTATCCATTAAAATAGGTATTTCAACCGTTATTTTATTTATGATTAATTGCCAAGAATAATTCGAACTGATCCTCTTATTCTATAAATAATCCGAACTCGAATTAATCCGCGAATAATCCCAGCTATTGAAAAACACATTCCAATAACGTACTTTGGCCAATTTTAACCTGCTTTAATCAATAAAAAAAGAAGTGAAAACGGTTTGAATTTTACTTAAAATAAGAGTGAGGCAAAGTTCGAGTCGATTTCACCATTTTTAACGTGTTAGAGTCGATTGAAATTGACCAAAGTACATTATTGGAATGTTACTTCAATAGTTGGGATTATTCGTGGATTAATTTGAGTTCGGATTATTTATGGAATAAGAGGACTAGTTCGGATTATTCTTGACAATTAATCCCTTTATTTAATTGCTTCATTATTAAGTCAAATGTATCATTCTAAATAATAATTTGCTTTCAATCTAATCAAAATTAAGCTTAATAATTATCGGATCGTCAATTTAGTTGGGTTGATACCGGGTCGGGTCGTCATCGGGTCAGGTTAGGGTCGGGTTCGGGTCACTGATTATCGGATCATGTCGGTTACAGGTCATCGTCGGGTCGGGTCGGTTCTCGGGTCACAATATTTTCAGGTCAATCGGATTGGATTTTCATCGGGTTCGGGTCGGGTCAGACTTGCCAGCTCCAACCGACCTCTTAAAAAGTTATAGTTTCGCAACTTTGACTTTGTGTAACTTAAAATTTAGGGATATTTTTCATGGTACCCTCGTACCTTGTCAAATTACACACGATACCTCATGTCTAAGATTTGTTCATATAATACCCCTAACCGTGGTGTACAAATAGAGGCCCACATTCACATAATTTCAACGTACTAAATAAAATAGAAAGGGTAAACAAATGATCGGACCCGACTAACAAGCGCTGTTAAACAAGAATATATTTCAAGCTTCAACAGGAATACATACGATAAGCTGGTGAATTTGAATATTTACAACCAAATCAATAAGCAGGTAAATGTATCATGCGTTATGATTTTGCTTACACATTTTGGTATAATTGAAGTAACACTTGTCTTAATCTTTTATCTATCATTATCACGCGTTAATTTATGTGTCTACTTCATCTTAGGGTTTTCAATATTCATGATTTTTCATAAATTGTTTGATTATTTGATTATATTAGTTTGGTAATTTTTTAGTTATATATATGACTTCTCACGTTTTACTGATTTCTTGTTTGCTCATTTAATCAAGTTTCGCGAACTTTGGCAGAATTTTTCTGATGTGATTGAATTCTGATATAAACCTACTTTGCTCAAATGGCATCTAAATTACTGTTATTGCGATTGTTGCGACGATTATTGACTAAAATATGACTGTGTAAGGTTTAGGAATGGCCTCCTATAGGTTTTTAATATTGTCGCGATAATATATATATTGTCGCTAATATGTGAGACGCATACAACGGTGTCCTACGGGTTTCTGAAACCACGACTTACTCTCGTTTGCGACCATTGCATGTGTACATGAAGTTATTCGCAACTAAAGTTAACTATTTTTGCCCAAAGAAAGAAAAAAAAGTTAACCATTGTTTGATTTGTTTTGATTACAAGGGTCCATTTTAGTCGCAACTAACTGTAATATGCATACAACGGACTCTTATGAGAATTTATAATGTGTGTCTTAAATAGTGTAAGTGTTATGTGTGTCAGGTAGTTAATTCTGCATTGTGCTGGATGACATTGATTACCAAGTGTCGTGCACAAAGTCTCAAATGAGACGGTCTTATCAGATACCTACTGTATGATAAGTAGTTCTAGGATGGAGGGTTGACAGGTTTAAGCAATTAATTAAGACTAGGTTGAACAACGTTATCAATTTCCTACTTAGGAGACTACGAGGTCTGATGTACGTGACTTTAACCATGTTAACAACGGATACGGTTATTTACTGTGATTTCAGGTCCTCACTCTGTCTATGAATTGTCGTAAAGTTTCAAGAATGAGAGATCCTGGGAGTTTGGGCAGGATCAGTAGCTTACCCGATGAGTTACTTGGTTACATTCTTTCGTTCCTCCCAACGTTGAGTGCAGTTCAGACTAGTGTGCTGTCAACTAGATGGCGGTATCTTTTCACACTGACTACCAATCTCTCTTTTGAAGATGAAGAACGTCATCATTCCCATGACCATCAGGCTCTCAATAATCGTTTCGAGAGGTTTGTTAATGGAACCTTGGCATTGCATAGGGTAACATCAATTCAGAAGTTCAGTTTGAAAGTTAAACACAAATGCGAATATGATCATTCACGTATTCTTGTGTGGATTACTGCTGCAATACTGAAGGAGGTTAAGCATCTACATCTGTACTTTTCTTACCAACAAATCTCTTTGCCAAACTGCATCTTCTCTTCTCAATCTTTGGTGGTACTAGAAATTATTTTGTCCAGAGAAGAATTGGAACTGAAAGTTCCTAGGATAGTCTGCTTGCCAAACCTCGGGTTTCTTAAATTTAAAAATGCAACATTCTCGGATGCTGAGTCCAGTACTAGGTTTTTTGTTGGTTGTCCACAGCTGAAAGAATTGGTTCTTATTAAGTGTGATTTAGGGACAGATCATGTTCGTTTTTCTGCTTTAGCACTTGAAAAACTGTCGGTAAGCTACTGTCGAGGTCATGTCGAGATTAATGCCCCTAATTTGGCGAGGTTGTCGTACGTGTGTCGGTCGCATGAAGATATGATGTTGTTGAAGAAACCATGCTCTCCATCAAGGGTCGATGTGGATTTCTCTAACTATGAATTCTCGGTCCTTGGGCTTCTTACAGTCACCCACACCGCGAGAGAGTTGGTTCTGACCGGTCATACTCTTGAGGTAAGCACAACTGGGATACTTATGTATTCCTCGTATAGTTATGTGGTTCTCTGATTTTATGGCCTCATTTTCGTTTTTGTGTCTCTCTTTTGTGAAGGTTCTTACCAGGGTTGACTTTACCCGGATACCTGTGTACTCTAAGCTGGAAAGCCTCAACCTTGGCTTTTGTCGCTATGATACGTGGAAGTGCGTGACATACTGGCTAGCTAATTCACCTCAACTTAAGACCGTTATCTTTGTTCAGGTAAGGTGTCATTTGATAGTGTCAGATTTTCCTCACTTGTTCTTTCATACGAGTATCAGCTACTCCCCAAGTCCCCCTTATTCTAGGTTCTTTATGTTTTGCTTTGCTATCGATGTTTTTAGTAGAAAACACATGTTAAATCGCGTTCTCGTCATCTTATTATTTTTTTAACTTATCAAACACTTCTGATGATTTTGGAGCACTTCACAACAACTTCAAAATACTTCAAAAACACTTCAGCAAAAAGAATTCTTAATAAACACTAATCTTTAAACGTCTTCAGATAATTTAAGACAAAGAGAACATGTCCTAAGTGGGTGAATTTTCTGGGTTGCACCCATATGCGCGATGTGCCGGTGTACTATATTTTTACTCTTTGTCCTACCGACACCGTTTATTAATACTCGTACCCTGCTTATACTTGCTTGCATGAATTTGAACCATGAGCAAACATGTTGTATGTTTCCTCTATTATCTTTAAAAAAATCCTTTGAACACTTGCTGGTATAATTCCGGTGCATGAGCGAACATATAAGATATACTCCGTATGATGTATTCTCTGTTAATACGGAGTACTATTTATCCATCCGACACCCTGTGTCAATACTCATACTTGCTGGTTTACATCTGGTGCATGAGCAAGCATTACGCAGATGTCCTTTACAAATTGAAAACTTGATTGTCAGGGCCTTCTCGACCGTGGTCTCTACCGTATAGACCACAACGACCACAACCAGCATCCAAGTTTGGAACTTGTGCCATTTTCATCTAATGTCGAAACTATCAAAGTTCGTGAATTTGGGGGCAGGCAGACGGAGATGTTACTATTAAAATATCTGCTCGAGAATGCTGGGTCATTGAAGAGATTGATTCTTGATCTAGCATCTGTTGGTCGCCTGACTAGGAACATAGAGGAGGAATTACGAATATGCAAGGAACTGCTAATGTTGCCCAAGGCTTCGACATCCTGTACTATAGAATTGGTATACTCAAATATGTAGCATGTTGTGTTCGAAACGAACGTGTTTTCAAATCTTTGGAAAGCAAGCGAATTATCAAACTTTGGTTGTATATTGGAATTATCTAGAAGTAAATGGATTCATGTGGGATCGGTGCTAAGAGTGTCATTTTGCACAGCGGTTTCCTTGCAGAGTCCTTCCTCTTCGGCTAGCTTTCTAGCTTCAGTCGAACACTGTGATATCGATGTCACTAGTGGATGATTTTTTTTGCTAGACCATTCTAGGTCCGGTCGTATACTACGACACCAGTGATTTTGCTCAAGATGCAAAAGGGTGATGAAAATATTGCATTAATTCTTGCATAAAACCGTCTCACGTATGCGACGAAATTCATATGATTAAAATGTGACTATTTTAATGCTTAAAGTGATCACTTTAACGCTAATTGTGACCACTTTAAAGCCCTATAAAATGGTCACTTTAAACTTTAAAATAGTCACTTTTATCCTTGTTAAAGTGTGTGTACATTTTAGATGCAAATAACCCGTCGCACGCGTGAGACGATTTTATGTTAACATTTGTCTAGTGAGTTTATGTCAAATATCTGCTCAAATTATTGAGAGCAATGGTTAATTTGAGCAATAACAATGGTGAACTCTATAGTAAAGTTCTTCCAATGCCAAATTATTTTTTTAATAATATTTAAATGTAAGAACTTTTCTATGTAATGGAGAACTTTTTATATTGTTCTTCAATGGGACCTATTATTAAATTTTTTTCCTCTACTAATTTATTGTACATTTAAAAAAAAAATTAAAGTACTTGGTTCTTGAAGAAGAACTTATTAGAGCAATAGCAATGGGGCAGTTCTTATCTCGAGTTCATCAACAAGAACTTAAAATATAAAATGCTTTCATTGCAAAAAAAATTTTGTTCTTCATAGGAAGAACTTGGTTTGTGAAGAAGAACCAAGTTCTTCACTACTTTTGATAAGTTTGTGCATGTTGAGTTGGAGGAAAATGTAATTGTGGGACCTATTTAAGAACTTTATATAAAGTTCTTCCATTGTGGTGATAACTGATAAGTTCTTCCTACCTAAAAATTGTTACACTAATACATGGCAAATGAATAACTTATTACTCCGTATAAAGTTCTCCATTGCTATTGCTCTTAGTTCTTAGTTTTAGGAACCCAATGTAATCACAATGGAAGAACAATAAAGTTCTTGATAAATCCTAAGCTAAGAACCTTGCATTGCACATGCCCTAATGACAAATACTCTACTTTATATGGAGTATATATTACTTACGGATACGGTAAATTTTGGAAAAAATAATCCTTCAATTTATCCCGAGTAAATAGGTAGAGTTGGAGGGTAACAGAAAAAAATTCTCTTTTTTAAACTTATTGTGTTTAGAGCTGGCAAGTTTGACCCAACTCGAGTGATTCGACTAGAACCCGAGCAAAATCCGACCCGAAGATATTGTGACCCGAGAACCGACCTGAGACCCGTAAGCCGACATGACCCGATAATCAGTGACCCGAACCCGATCTAGACCCGACTCGATCCGGTATCGACCCGATAATTATTAAGCTTAATTTTGATTAGATTGAAAGCAAATTATTACTCCGTATTTACAATAATATACGGAGTACTTGACTTTATAATGACGCACTTAAATAAAATAACGCTCGAAACACCTATTTTAGTGGATAAAAAATGAAATAATTCGATAAAATCGTGCTGACCTAATAATGACCCGACTCAAACCCGACCCAACCCAATACACTATTTAACCCAATTTGACCTGACCCGATAACCACCCGAACCGAGCCCAACTTGATCCGAAAGGAAACTTTGACCCGACATGACCCAAACCCGAAATGATCCGACCCGACTTGACCCGACCGAAACCCGACCCGATTGCCACCTCTAATATTATCTATGATTATACTAACACGTAAAATGTTGGACTCAAATGTACAATGAAAATATCTATAGTTATAGTAATTTATAAAAGAATAGAAGGTAATACTCCCTGCATTATACTATAAGATACTCACAATATCAACCCTAAATTAAATTAATTTCATTTTGTCTTTCAAAAATTCGTAGTTTTTTTTTAATATCATTATACTTTTTAGAGTAAATTGACAATTACATCCATGGTTTATTGCCAACTTGAAACTTATATCCACATTATTTTCGACTGTGTAATTACTACCACTATACTTGGTTCGGTAAATGGTTACTACCATGTACGGACCGAACCTATGAAGATTGAATCTGAGCCGTTGATCTGTGTAGGGGCTTTTAAATGATTTATTTTCTACCCATTTTACCCCTGACTTTCCCTTCTCCCCTCCTTTTTGTTATGAATATTCATCATCTTCATTCTTACCCAATTCATCACCTTCATTCCCCTTTTTTATCAACTCAAGCTCTCATCTTTATAAATCGAAGACACTTCTTCTCAGGTAATTTTTGTGTTTTCGGCAACTTTCCCCAAATTCGAAAATTAGAGTTTCCAGATTTTCAATACAAATCAGAAATAAATCAACTCAAACTCTCATCTTTATAAATCGAAGACACTCATCAAAAGTGGAAGGAATCGACATCCTGAACACAAATTTTCAATACAAATTAGAAATAAATCAAACTTTCCCCAAATTTGAAAATTAGGGTTTCCAGATTTCACAACTAATTAATGCAAAGACTTGCTAATTCAACACTTTAAGAAACTAATTGAAAAGGTAAATTAAGCTAAATTAAGTATAAATTAAGCTAAATAAAGTATAGATTAAGCTAATTCAAAGCTACAGTAAACCGTAATTCAAATTTGGGGACGAAATAAAAAACCAACTCCTCAAATTTATCAAAAACTCATGAAATTGGCGTACCTTCTCAAGATATAAACAATACCCACGAGTTGTCGACAACTACTTGATGATGAAATTCGTGGTGGATGTAAAAAAATTCAGTAATTTTCGTGGATGTAAAAAGATTCAAGTCAATGTAAAGTTAGGTAAAAATTATGAAAGAATGAAGAAAAAAGAGAGTCAAATGAGGACAGGTGAAAGTAAGGGTATTTTGGTCTTTTCAAGTGGTTTTTTTAAGGTTCGGATTAAATATGGTAGTAACCATTAACCGAACCAAATATAGTGGTAGTAATTACAAAGTCGAAAACAATGTGGATGTAAGTTTCAAGTTGGCAATAAACCATGGATGTAATTTTCAATTTACTCTACTTTTTAATCTTTTCAAGTAAGTAACCATCAAACCAGGGCAAAAACCAGTATAAAAACATAACATTAACAACAGATAAATGCATGCAAGAAAAGGACGACACAAGCGATGAAGACAAGGAAACATAGAAAAAACGACAAACAAAGTGCCACAAAGGAGACACGACAACAACCAAGTGGAGGAAACCCACAAAATACGAAAACAACAAAGAAAAACTACAAATGGAACGATGGGTGACTGAGAAACAACTCACAATAAAAACGACACAGTAGCAACATTCCTCCACATTTTTAGGACATAGTATTAGTTTCTTCTCAATTAATAAAACACGTCTTCAATACATAATGTAGAAATTCCTATATGAAATAATCAACAACAATTCCGTAATTGTTCTAAGGAGTAAAAGTCCATGAAATTTGAACTCTAACTCTTGGCGTCACGATTTGCGGTCATCGTTAGCCTCAAAGGCGCAATTGCACCTTTGCGGAGAATTTATGATTTCATTAGTTGTTTGATTGTGTAATACATATTATGTAATATGCAATCGAGAGAGTATGTAACATTTTTTTTATGTTTTTCCCCTTGAACTCATATTAGGTCTATCCATTTGAGAGATTATTTTGAAATTTTAAATGAAAATAAATAATTATTAGTGACTACAATATCTACATGCACAAACACAATTGACAACCCACAAGAAATGTGTACTAAAAAATGACCGACTCGGCCCGTGAATTTCACAAGTCACACCACTAGTTGATGGTTAATGGTGGATGTAAATGGTGGATTGAAGAGGTGGAGTAGTAGTAAACTAGTAATTACCTCAAATGGGTAATGCATAGACCTGTCAAACGGGTCGGGCGGGCGGGTTTCGGGTTCGGGTAACTATTATACGGGTAACATACGGGACGGGCGTATTTCGGGTTCGGGTAGTATACAGGTCGGGTGTGCACGGGTTTCAGGTCGGGTTAGGGTCAAAATACAGGTTAATCAACGTCTTTTTTTCCATAATTTTTTTTTCTTTTTTTGGTATAATGGTTTAATTTTCACTAAAAAAAATTACTCTCTTCATTTATTGTCAAACTTTACTTGATGTTAAAACACATATATAAGATTAGTGGAAGTTGTCCCTTGTAAATGTACTTCATTAATCATTACTGACAAGTTAAGCATTACTAATGTGAAGACTTTGGGTGGTACTGATACGTATTTCACTATTTTCCTCCCAAATTTAGAATTTAGAATCACTTATCTTCTCCCCAAATTTATTCCTTAATTTTACATCCCACCAAATCAAAAAATTTAAACTTTTCAACTTCCCTCCAAATACACTATTTACACTTTTAGGGTGCTTTAACAAAACAAAAAAAGAAACATTCATTTTTATGGTGCCTCCAAAACCAGCTCTAATTAATATATTATTGAAAAATTAAATTTTTTTAATTATAAGTTCCAAAATTGAAGATTTTAAAATAAGTTTATAGATGCTGCGTGTCTATTAAATCGATATTTATAATATTAGATCTATATATGTAGGTTTCTAAGTTGTATCTTCAAATTTAAAATGATACCTCGAACTAGCGACTTAAAAATATATCATTTTCTTTTTCTCATATTTCTCATTTATTCTCCACATATATTTTGTTTCAAAATTTAATAATGATTTCAGATGCCTCAAATTCATAATGTCCAATGTAACTAACAAACACTATTAAAATGATTGATTCTATAATCTTTATTCTACTAAAAGACAGTTTTCGCTGACATCATCAATGCCACATGTCGCGATTCTGTGCATTTTTTTCCCGCCAAAACATAATGCTGACATCACTCTCCATATGACACATTTTTTAGTCTAGGTTCATTATTTATGATTACCACTTCTCAATGATCAGGTTCATACTTATATTATATATAAAATAATAAAAGTTAAGCTTTATTAATAATATATATTTATTCTAAAGTCAATACTTTCTTATTTTAATATTTTTTTATATTATATATCTATAATAAAATAGAGTAATAAATAATTTAATCTATTAATTCGTTTAGGACTCCATATTTTAAAGATATAGCTAATATATTAAATAACTAGCTAGCTTTACCAGCTCTATATTCATTTCAAATTTATTACTTGCTTATTATACTTCTCATGCAATATTTTCTAATTAAAAATAAATGTTGAATATAAAATCTACATATAAAAGTCTACAATAATAAAATTTATGCACTTCATATATTTTAATTGTTTTTTAGAATCTTTGATTTTTCATTAAATTACTACTCCGTATTATATTGTTCTCATATTACTTTATTACTTATATTTTATTAATTTTAAATAATCTATATAACTATACTAAAAGAATGCCATAAGGAAGTACTAAAATTGCGCCAAAACTCTTGAAGTGTAATTAAGGAATGAATTTTGTAAATTGACAAAAAATATTCTAACAAGATTTAAAGTTTATACATATGGTAATGTAATACTCCCGCCAAATATGTGTATTTGTAATTACGGAATAAAATAATAGATTATATAAGAGATAGTCAATTAAGGTTTACAGTTTAATAATGTACTCCATTATACATAGTAACACAATATTTTTTTCATATATAAAAGCGACTTATTTTCCACACATATAATATAATATAATGAGAGTATGAACAACATACATGTATGTTATTAAAATTGGTTCTCATGTATGAACAACATCATTATGAAGTAAGATTAATAGCAAATTATTCTCCATACATGTAAATTTTATATACGAAGTAGTTATATACGGGGTAATTGATACTTTGATTATAATTGTTATCTATATAAATTATAGATAATATATGCAAAATAATTAAATGAAATGGAGTTATATTGTGAATGTAAGAAAATTCACTTTATTTATATTTTAAACGAAAAGTGCCATAATGAAGCATCAAATTCCAGTCAAATACCTTTAATATAAGTAAGGGACAAATATCATATTCCCTCTGTCTCAGTCATTTGTTTACAGCTCTCTTACATTTCCCTCATAGAAAAGTAGTCAAACTGTAAACAAATCACTGGAACGGAGGGAGTATATTAAACAAACAGTATTCTATAAGGCTTAAGGGTTTTAATTTATACTCCCTTCATCCCATCTTTTTTTTTCCCATTTGATATTGCACAAAGAGTAAGGAATAATTTTAAACAAATAGTAATGGGTGTGTAGCAAATGGGTCCCACAAAAAAGTAGGTGTCCATATTTAGAAAGTGTTAGTGTAAATTGTGAAATGGGAGGAAAAAGATGGAATTTCCTTTTTGGGTAAATGGGAGGAAAAAGATGGAATGGAGAGAGTACAATATAAATATATTTGTTAGAGTATATAATCGTTCTTGGGCATTTAACCATCAGCTTAAGCTTTTAGTTGAGTTGGTTCCTGACATGGTATCAGAGCCTTGTGACCAGAAGTTATGGGTTCGAATCTCACCACCCCTCAGACCCTAAGAATATCATGTTACATAGTGATTTTGTGTTAAATAAAATTGAAATATATATTTGCTATTGATGTTATCTAATATTTTCTAAATAAAATTATAGACAAGTGCAATAATATTACATTAAACACTTTTAAATATGATTTATATGCCCGTGTTTACACGGGTGCTATACTAGTGTAAATCTATAACAACCGTGCATTGATGCACGGGATCTAAACTAGTTATTGAATAATAAAGATTATGATTTAAGTGAAAATTTTCAATTATGAAAAATTTATTAGGTGTGAAATGTTTAAAATTAATTTATAGTAGAATTTTTACATGTAAATTGAAACTGATAAAGACATTTTATATATAGGAACGTAAGTTTTTTGACTTAACGGGTTAACTCGCTACGGGTCGGGTTTTGACCCATTGTTTTCGGGTCATTTCGGGTTCGGGTAGCTTTTGGGTTCGGGTCGAAAAAGGCAGGTTTACTTCGGGTCATTTACAGGTCGGTTTCAGGCGGTCATATTTATATATACTTTTAGCCCCCGTGTCACTAGCGATTCTCGGCCTTTTTCGTGCTTTTATTTGCATTTCACTCCCATTTTTCCTTCGCGTGTCTCTGGTGGGCTTTTTATGTCTATTCTGTAGAATTACTCTCCATAGAATTACTCAACACAGTCTAAATAAAAAAGGATAACCAAATAATTCGTATACTTCAAATTCAAAATAAAAAAAAGGTAAACAAATAATCGGAGCCGACTAACAAGCGCTGTTAAACAGGAATATATTTTCAAGCTTCAACAGGAATTAGACCTGTCAAACGGGTCGGGCGGGTCGGGTTCGGGTTATACGGGTCGGGTCAAAATACGGGTCGGGTCAATACGGGTTCGGCTCAAATACGGGTCGGGTCGGGTTCGGGTCGGGTCGGTTTCGGGTCAAAATACGGGTCAAAAATACGTTTTTCGCACCTTTTTATTTATTATTTTTTTAATTAAAAAATTTTTTTATTGTTATTTTACATTATGTACATATTTTATTGTACATATGTAATACCACAGTTGATGTATATTCATTCTTATAATTTATAAAATTAAAATAGTCTATTTATGAATATATTCATAATATTTCAATCATAATTTTCATCATCAGTTAGATATTTCAACTTATAATATTGAGGTTGTAATAATTATTAATATTAAATTATTTTTTTTCATGAAATATTAATTTTGTAGGTTCAAAAAGTCTTGTTACACGAAATTACACTTGACCCATCGGGTCGAACGGGACAACGGGTCGGGCGGGTCTTGACCCTAAATTAACGGGTCATTTCGGGTTCGAGTCATTTCGGGTCACGGGTCAAATTTTACGGGTCTTGACCCTAAAAAAACGGGTCGGGTCGGGTCGGGTCGGGTCGGTTTTTCGGGTCGGGTCGAATTTTGACAGGTCTAACAGGAATACATACGATAACCTGGTGAATGAGAATATTTACAACCAAATCAATAAGCAGGTAAATGTATCATGCGTTATGATTTTGCTTACACATTTTGGTATAATTGAAGTAACACTTGTCTTAATCTTTTATCTATCATTATCACGCGTTAATTTATGTGTCTACTTCATCTTAGGGTTTTCAATATTCATGATTTTTCATAAATTGTTTGATTATTTGATTATATTAGTTTGGTAATTTTTTAGTTATATATATGACTTCTCACGTTTTACTGATTTCTTGTTTGCTCATTTAATCGAGTTTCGCGAACTTTGGCAGAATTTTTCTGATGTGATTGAATTCTGATATAAACCTACTTTGCTCAAATGGCATCTAAATTACTGTTATTGCAATTGTTGCGACGATTATATTACGTTTTGTGTCTCTCTTTTGTGAAGGTTCTTGCCAGGGTCGACTGTAGCCGGATACCTGTGTACTCTAAGCTGGAAAGCCTCAATCTTGGTTATTGTCGCTATGATACGTGGAAGTGCGTGACATACTGGCTAGCTAACTCACCTCAACTTAAGACCGTTATCTTTTTTCAGGTAAGATGTCATTTGATAGTGTCGGATTTTCCTCACTTGCTCTTTCAGATCAGCTACTCCCCAAGTCCCCCTTATTCTAGTTTCTTTATGTTTTGCTTTGCTATCGATGTTTTTAGTAGAAAACACATGTTAAATCGCGTTCTCGTCATCTTATTATTTTTTGGGAAATTCTCATTTGTGCCCCTGAAGAAATGACTTTTCTCAGTTGTACCCCTACAATCCTCATAATCTCAATTATACCCCTGACCTTTATTAGTAAATATCAAGCATGACCAAAATTGATTTAGACGTCAATTGGAGTAAATTAATTGCCTTTTTGGCACTAATTAAGCACATGGTATGGATTCCAATTATGCTCCACCAATTAAGAAACTCGTTTTTATGATCTTTTCCCTAATTTTCGCCAAAATTAATTAGATTTTAAGATGACACTTGACTGCTCCAATTAACATTTAAACCAATTTTGGTCACATATGACCTTCACTAATAAAGGTTAAGGGTATAACTGGGATTAGGAAAATTGCAGGGGTACAAGTGAGAAAAGTCATTTCTTTAGGGGCACAGATGAGAATTTCCCTTATTTTTTTAACTTATCAAACACTTCAGATGATTTTGGAGCACTTCATAACAACTTCAAAATACTTGAAAACACTTCAGCAAAAAGAATTCTTAATAAACACTAATCTTTAAACGTCTTCACATAATTTAAGACAAAGAGAACATGTCCTAAGTGGGTGAATTTTCTGGGTTGCACCTATTAGCAAGATTACTACAAATAACAGCAATCAAGGACTCAATCAATCATGAGAATATAAAATCAAGTCTCTCCTCAAATCAAGCAATCAAGAGTTGTGTTCATACCGTAAATATAGTGAATTGTATATTCACACATTAAGTAACCTTAATTAGCTCTCCTCTTTCTCTACTATAAATACTGTAACAACTACATTCATTCTAAACTTAATAAAACCTTTCTCTTTCTCTTTTTTTTTTTTCTTTTTTTTTTTTTTTTTTTTTAAATAATTTATTTTTATGGTCATGTTGGCAGTGTACCATAAAATTTTATGGTGTGTATGATGAATAAGATTAGTTATTAATGTTAAAAAAAAATAAACAAGTGGTTGTGATGGTAAGGTTACATGTTATGGTTTTGTCGAAAGTGGTCTTTATCTCATTGAGATTTGTCAAGACCAAAACCATGGGTAAGGTTGTTCTTTTACATGAAAAAAAATATTATGATTTTGAATAAGTTAACTTGAGATGATAATTTACCATATTTTGGTTGAGATAACGGTTTGCCATGATTTTAAAAATAAAAATAAACTACTTTTTAGGCTACAATTTGGGTGTGATTTTGGTTGATGATGAATATATGATCGATGAGATGAAGAGTAAATCAGGGTTTTGGGTTATAATTTTGGTTGTGGGTTGGATGCAATTCTTAGTTGGTGGCAACGGAAAAGGTGGAGGTGTAGGCCAAGTGAAAGGTTTTGGGTGGGTGGTCAAGATCTACTCCGAGGTGTTACCCTTTATCCAGAGCACGAAACTCTGATACCATGATAGAATTATGGAGAGTAAGAAAGGTTTTATTAAGTTTAGAATTGCATTACATTGTGAATAATGTAGTTGTTACAATATTTATAGTAGAGAAAGAGGAGAGCTAATTAAGACTACTTAATGTGTGAATATTTATAGTGATCTTGCTAATAGCACCCATATGCGCGATGTGCCGGTGTACTATATTTTTACTCTTTGTCCTACCGACACCGTTTATTAATACTCGTACCCTTATTATACTTGCTTGCATGAATTTGAACCATGAGCAAACATGTTGTATGTTTCCTCTATTATCTTTAAAAAAAAATCCTTTGAACACTTGCTGGTATAATTCCGGCGCATGAGCGAACATATAAGATATACTCCGTATGATGTATTTCTGTTAATACGGAGTAGTATTTATCCATCCGACACCCTTTGTTAATACTCATACTTGCTGGTTTACATCCGGTGCATGAGCAAGCATATCGCAGATGTCCTTTACAAATTATGAACTTGATTGTCTGGGCTTTCTCGACCGTAGTCTCTACGGTACAGACCACAACAAGCATCCAAGTTTGGAACTTGTGCCATTTTCATCTAATGTCGAAACTATCAAAGTTCGTGAATTTGAGGGCAGGAAGACGGAGATGTTTCTCTTAAAATATCTGCTCGAGAATGCTGGGTCATTGAAGAGATTGATTCTATATCTAACATTTCGCCTGAAAAGGAACACAGAGGAGGAATTACGAGTATGCAAGGAACTGCTAACGTTGCCCAAGGCTTCGACATACTGTACTATAGAATTGGTATAATCGCATATGTAGCATGTTGTGTTCGAAACGAACGTGTTTTTAAATCCTTGGAAAGCAAGCGAACTATCAAACTTTGGTTGTATTGAAATTATCTAGAAGTAAATGGATTCACGTGGGATCGGTGGCCACTAAGAGTGTCATTTTGCACAGCGGTTTCCTTGCAGTCCTTGTCCTTCGGCTAGCTTTCTAGCTTCAGTTGAACACTGTGATGTCGATGTCACTAGTGGCTGATTTTTTTTTGCTAGACCATTCTAGGTCCGGTCGTATACTACGACACCAGTGATTTTGCTCAAGATGCAAAAGGGTGATGAAAATATTGCATTAATTCTTGCATAAAACCGTCTCACGTATGCGACGAAATTCATATGATTAAAATGTAACTATTTTAATGCTTAAAGTGATCACTTTAACGCAAAATGTGATCATTTTAAATCCCTATAAAATGGTCAGTTTAAACTTTAAAATAGTCATTTTTACCCTTGTTAAAGTGTGTACATTTTAGTTGCAAGTAACTTGTCGCACGCTTGAGACGATTTAATGTTAACATTTGTCTAGTGAGTTTATGTCAAATATCTGCTCAAATTATTGAGAGCAATTGTCAATTTGAGTAATAACAATGGTGAACTCTATAATAAAGTTCTTCCAATGCCAATTTTTTTTTTTTTTTTTTTTTAATAATATTTAAATGTAAGAACTTTTCTATGTAATGGAGAACTTTTTATATTGTTCATCAATGGGATCTATTATTAAATCTTTTTCCTCTACTAATTTATTTTACCTTTTTAAAAAAATTTAAAGAATTTGGTTGTTGAAGAACTTCTTAATTAGTTCTTAGTTTTAGGAACCCAATGTAAGACACAATGGAAGAACAATAAAGTTATTCTTGACAAATCCTAAGCTAAGAACCTTGCATTGCACATGCCCTCATGACAAATACTCTACTTTATATGGAGTAAATATTACTTACATACGGTAAATTTTGGAAAAAATAATCCTTCAATTTATCCCGAGTAAATAGGTAGAGTTGGAGGGTAACAAAAAAAAATTCTCTTTTTTAAACTCATTGTGGTTAGAGCTGACAAGTTTGACCCGACTCGAGTGATTCGACTAGAACCCGGGCAAAATCCGACCCGAAGATATTGTGACCCGAGAACCGACCCGACGATGACCCGATAATTAGTGACCCGAACCCGACCTAGACTCGACCTAATGACGACCCGACCCAGTATCGACCCGACTAAAATGACGACCCGATAATTATTAAGCTTAATTTTGATTAGATTGAAAGCAAATTATTACTCCGTATTTACAATGATATATTTGACTTTATAATGAAGCAATTAAATAAAATAACGCTCGAAATACCTATTTTAGTGGATAAAAAATGAAATAATTCGATAAAATCATGCTGACTTGATAATGACCCGACTCAAACCCAACCCGACCCAATACACTATTTAACCCGATTTGACCTGACCCGATAACCACCCGAACCGAACCCAACTTGATCCGAAAAGACACTTTGACCCGACATGACCCAAACCCGAAATGATCCAAACCCGAAATGACCCGACCCGACTTGACCCGATCCAAACCCGACCCGATTGCCACCTCTAAATTTGTAGTATGAACTACTAGCCTTTACTATCTAGAAATTTTATTTAGAGGATCCGAAAACAATCGAAAACGATAACCTTCCAAATAAAAATAAGGGATATTCTATATGGTACCCCTCAGTTTTTTTACTTTCTACATGGTACCCCTACATTTTTTAAAACATACATGGTACCCCTAATTGTTGTCATTATCTATAAGTATACCCCTGAACTTTGTTTTCAAACAATTAAACACAATTTTAGGCTTACATGATGACTTGGATGCGTAACCAAACTTGTCATTTATTATCTCATGACATAAATACTCTATTAAGCTCAATATCCATCAACAACCTAATATTTATTAGTGTATATGGGTTATAAAATTTTACGACAAATAAGTTATTGTTTCCCTACAAAATTATCACGTCTAAGATAAATATTGAGCTTAATAGAGCTCTTCTGTCATGGGATGATAAAACCAAGCTTCGTTACACGCTAAAGTAATCATTTAACGCTTAAAAGTGAGTTTAATTGTCTAGAAATAAAGTTCAGGGGTATACTTACGGATAATAACAACAATTAGGGATACCATGTATGTTTTCGAAAATGTAGGGATACCATGTAAAAAGTCAAAAAACTGAAGGGTACCATATAGAATATCCCTAAAAATAAAAATGAAAGTAAAATGTAAAACACCAATTTGTACACTTACCAAAATGGCAAATTGTTTGTTTGCAAAACCCTCATCCCTTTTCATTTGATCTACTAAAATGTTTGACAACGATGATATCTATCTATGATTATACTAACACGTAAAATGTTTGACTCAGATGTACAATGAAAATATCTATAGTTATACCTTTTAATATCATTATACTTTTTAATCATTTGTATTTGTGCCAAGATTTATCAAACATGTTGAGGAAGATGATAGAGATACACCAATCTCTACACACCACCCTCACACTTGGTAGCCCCCACTTTCTTTTTTTCTCATTTTGCTTACAAGTGGCCCACACCCCCCCCTCACTGGTGTGTAGATTTCTACACACCTGGTGTATCTCTAGCCTTTTTGACATGTTGACAATATTTTTGATGATTACGTTCATTTAAGAATAACACAAATTCTCATATAAAACGGGTAACCCGTTTTAAGCTTAAAACGGGTCAAATAATTAGGATAAGACAAAAGTAAATAGTGTAGGAAAAAGTAGAGTGTTTTGTTTTATGTGTGCAAGTGGATAGATACTTGACCCGTTTTAAGCTTAAGACGGATAACCCGTTTTAAGAGAGACTTATTGTAAGAATAAAAGGTAATACTCCTTGCGTCATTCGAATTGAAGGATCCCCTTAAAGGCTATATAAAGATAGCGATACAAGGTTGTGTCGAATTGTCAAATTAGGGTTTGAGATCTTTCATTCTATAAGAGAAATTTGTACTTTGATTATCGTTAGATTTGTTTTTCGATTTAACATATTCGTTGTAATTGTTGTTTGATGAATTGTTAATGAATTATTATTATAAAAAAAAAAAAAAAAAAAAAAAAAAAAAAATTAAACCTATACTACAATTATTGTCATCAATTTACAGTCACTCTATTCATACGTAACCAAATTACATTTGAAAATAACACAATTCTTTATCAAAAGTAACTATTTATTCATAAGTGTGACGATAGGTCACAGGTTCAAATCTTCCTCTCTCGTTGTATTGTCTCGTAACTCATATTGTACCAAAAAAGAAACATTATAAGACGGTCTCACCGTAAAATCTTTCTACTCCTTCCGTTTCAGTGATTTATTTACCGTTTGACATTTTTTGAGGGGAATTTAAGAGAAGTATAAACAATATTCTCCTCTCCGATAATTGTGAAAAAGTTAATACTTCCTCCATTCCATTAGGTAATATACATTTGCTTTTTGCACAAAATTTTAGGTGGGACAAAAACATGTGGGGTGAGTTATGCAATGACTAAAATGCCCTTCCATTTGTTTAAGGTGAGTAGGTGAGTGTTAATAAAGTGAGGGTAATTTAGTATTTTTATTTGATAAAGTATGGACCAAATCATAAAATGTATACGGAATTGCCAAAAAAGGATATGTATAGAATCAATTGGAATGGAGGAAGTATAAACAATTTCCGAAAAAAGGGAGTATTAGGGTGTGTTTGGATGGAGGGAAATGAAGTGAAAGGAAGGGGAGGGAAAGTGAGGGATTAAATTTCCATCGTTTGGTTACAAAAAATGGAGGGACGGAAATAGAGGGGGAAGGATTTGGAGGGATCCATTTTCCTTCCTCCAAGCCTAATTGAATTCCCTTCAAAATAGGCAAGATTTGGAGGGAAAATGGTATCCAAACACCACCATTTCCCCTCCCCTTCCCTTCCTTCCCCATCCCTCCCCTTCCCTCATTTCCCCTCCTCTTCCTTTCCCTCCTATTTTGCTATCCAAACACACCCTTAGTGTTAATAGTGATACTAGAACCGTCGCATCTTCTTCATTCATTGCAAGCTAACAAAATCTTCCATACTTCAGTCAGTTCAGTGTGCTAAAACCAAAGGTACTTGCTGCTTTTATTTATTTATTTATTTATTTATTTATTTCAGTCTCAATTTTTAGAAATCTTATCCTCGAGCTTTTGTTCAACAAATGAGTGCATGTACCATGTGCTTGTAAATTTGATGATTTAGGGTTTGTTTGTTCAGCATTTGATTTTGCATTAATAATTTACAATGTCGTGTTTGCCTGAAATCGATTTTCGGGTTCATTGGCGGAGCCAAAATTTTCTATTATTCCTATCATAATCGAAAACAAGTAAACATGAAACTCTTGATATGGGGTATACAATAATACAAATCTTTTAGGATGTGTTTGGATAGCAAAATAGGAGGGAAAGGGAGGGGAGTGGAAATGAGGGAAGGGGAAGGGGAAGGGGAAGGGGAAGGAAGGGGTGGGGAAATGATGTGTTTGGATACCGTTTTCCCTCCAAATCTTGCCTATTTTGCAGAGATTCCAATTAGGCTTTGAGGAGGGAAAATGAATCCCTCCAAATCCCTTCCCCTCCATTTCCATCATTCCATATTTTATATCCAAACAAAGAAAAATGCTCCCCTCCATTTCCCTTCAATTCCTTCAATCCAAACGGACCCTTAGTATCAAATCACATCATGTG
This sequence comes from Dianthus caryophyllus, assembly GCA_023091065.1. Taxonomy (NCBI): domain Eukaryota; kingdom Viridiplantae; phylum Streptophyta; class Magnoliopsida; order Caryophyllales; family Caryophyllaceae; genus Dianthus; species Dianthus caryophyllus. The sequence goes on along the minus strand of CM041529.1, from coordinate 25,739,148 downwards.
ATTTTGGTTGTGTTGCTAATATGAATCGAAGGCTTTGTTTGGATACACAAAATGAAGGGGGAAAAGGAGGGGAGGAGAACTGAAGGTTGAACATTTCCCTCCAAATCACTTGGCCCTCAGTTACCTAACAACGGAAAATGGATATACCACCTCGAATATCATTTAGACCAAAAACATGGAAGTTTTGCACAAAATGGCCGTGTCTGACTTTCCAACTTCGTATTGTGACCGATAATTGTGGCAAAGTCTGAGTAACATAGACGCGGTTACTCTATAATAGTATTCCGTAGTTGATACTTGGTAGTTCACATTATTATGGTTATTTGCTGTGATTTCAGGTCATTAGTCATTACTCTATCTCAAACTCCTCAAAGTGTCGTAAAGTTTCAAGAATGAGAGATCCGGGGAGTTTGGACAGGATCAGTAGCTTACCTGATGAGTTACTTGGTTACATTCTTTCGTTCCTCCCAACATTGAGTGCAGTGCGGACAAGCATGCTGTCAACTAGATGGCGGTATCTTTTCACATTGACTACCAATCTCTCTTTTGATGATAAAGAACGTCATTATTCACATGACAAACAGGCTCTCAACAATCGTTTCAAGAGGTTTGTTAATGGAGCCTTGGCATTGCATAGGGTAACACCAATTCAGAAGTTCAGTCTGAAACTTAAACGCAAATACGAATATGATCGTTCACGTATTCTTGTGTGGATTACCGCTGCAATACTGAAGGAGGTTAAGCATCTACATCTGTACTTTTCTTACCAACAAATCTCTTTGCCAAACTGCATCTTCTCTTCTCAATCTTTGGTGGTACTAGAAATTATTTTGGCCAGACACAAATTGGAACTGAAAGTCCCTAGGACAGTCTGCTTGCCAAACCTCGAGTTCCTTAAATTCAATAATGCAACATTCTCGGATTCTGAGTCCAGTACACGGTTTTTCGCTGGTTGTCCACAGCTGAAAGAATTGGCTCTTTGTGGCTGTCATTTGGGGACAGATCATGTTTGTGTTTCTACTTTAGCACTTGAAAAACTGACGGTATACAACTGTCGAGGTCATGTCGAGATTAATGCCCCTAATTTGGCGAAGTTGTCATACTTGTGTCAGTCGCGTGAAGATATGATGTTGTTGAAGAAACCATGCTCTCCATCAAGAGTCAATGTGGAGTTTTACTTTAAATTCTCCGACGGCGTTGTACCTCAATTTGTCCTTGGGCTTCTTACAGTCACCCACGCCGCGAGAGAGTTGATTCTGACGGGTCATACTCTTGAGGTAAGCACAACTGGGATACTTACATATTCCTCGTATAGTTATGTGGTTCTCTGATTTTATGGTCTCATTTTCGTTTTTGTGTTTCTCTTTTGTGAAGGTTCTTACCAGGGTCGACTATAGCCGGATACGTGTGTACTCTAAGTTGGAGAGCCTCTATCTTGGCTATTGTCACTATGATACGTGGAAGTACGTGACATACTGGCTAGCGAACTCACCTCAACTTAAGAGCGTTATCTTTGTTGAGGTAAGGTGTCATTCAATAGCGTCAGATTTTCTTCACTTGCTCTCCCGTATCAGCTACTCCCCCAGTCCCCTTTATTCTAGTTTCTTTATGTCTTGCTTTTGTATCGATGTTTTTTTGTTGAAAACACATGTAAAATCGCGTTCACGTCAGATGACTTTGGGGCACTTCACAACAACTTTTGATACTTCCAAAAACACTTCAGCAAAAAGACTTATTAAAAAACACCAATCTTTAAACGACTTCAGATAACTTAAGACAAAGAGAAGATGTCCTAAGTGGGTGAATTTTCTGAGCTGCACCCATATGCGTGATGTGCCGATGTACTATACTTTTACTCTTCGTCCTACGGACACCGTTTATTAATATTGGTACCCTGCTTATACTTGCTTGCATGAATTTGAACACTTGCTGGTATAATTCCGGCGCATGAGCGAATATATAAGATGTACTCCGTATGATGTATTCTCTGTTAATACTCTTTATCCATCCAACACTTTGTGTCAATACTCATACTTACTGGTTTAAATTCGGTGCATGAGCAAACATATAGCGGACATCCTTTACAAATTATGAACTTGATTGTCAGGGCCTTCTCCACCGTAGTCTGTACGGTACAGACCACAACCAGCATCCAAGTTTGGAACTCGAGCCATTTTCATCTAATGTTGAAACTATCAAAGTTCGTGAATTTGAGGGCAGGAAGACGGAGCTGTTACTCTTAAAATATCTGCTTGAGAATGCTGGGTCATTGAAGAGATTGATTCTAGATCTAACATCTGTTGGTCGCCTGACTAGGAACATAGAGGAGGAATTACGAATATGCAAGGAACTGCTAATGTTGCCCAAGGCTTCGACATACTGTACTATAGAATTGGTATACTCAAATATGTAGCATGTTGTGTTCGAAACGAACGTGTTTTCAAATCTTTGGAAAGCAAGCGAATTATCAAACTTTGGTTGTATATTGGAATTATCTAGAAGTAAATGGATTCATGTGGGATCGGTGCTAAGAGTGTCATTTTGCACAGCGGTTTCCTTGCAGAGTCCTTCCTCTTCGGCTAGCTTTCTAGCTTCAGTCGAACACTGATATCGATGTCACTAGTGGATGATTTTTTTTGCTAGACCATTCTAGGTCCGGTCGACGGTCGTATACTACGACGCCAGTGATATTGCCCAAGATGCAAAAGGGTGACGAAAATATTGCATCAAATTCCTCAATTAGAGGCCAGAATCTTCAAAATGTTTCTATTTTGGTTTCTTTATCATTTGTCTAAAGGGTTTATCCGTTTATGTCAAATATCTGCTCAAATTATTGATGCCAAATACTCTACTTTATATGGAGTAAGGGTAAATTATATCATACTGTATGATACTCCAAACACTCGAACATTTAAAATTACTAATTTGCCCTTAATAACTAAACCCTAAAACTACCACATTGTTTTACGCTAGTTGTTACTAAACTTTAGGATTTATATATTTTTTTTTTTTTTTTTTTTTTCTTGTAACTGACTCTATTTGGGTAAAATTAATATTTTTTTTACTGTTCTCAGCCTTTTTTTTTCCTCCATTAAATTTTTGGTTTCACTGGACATGGGAGAAGAATTAGCACTATATATTCATTTCTAAAACACTATATATTCATTTACAAAACCCAATATATTCAATTCTAAAACACTATACGTTCATTTCTAAAACACTATATACATTTACAAAACACTAAATACTCATTTACAAAACACTAAATACTCATTTACAAAACACTATATATTCATTAACTACATATTCATTAACAAAACACTATATATTCATTTCGAAAACACAATATGTTCATTTACAATATATTCATTATATATTCATTTCGAAAACACAATATATTCATTTCTAAAACACTACATATTCATTATATATTCATTTCTAAAACACTACATGTTCAAAATTAATGGATTCATATTCAAAAAATCGATACTAATTGTCTATTTTCGGAAAAAATTTGAAAAACTAATACTTTTAATTCATAATTTGGAAAAAAATACAACTTTGCCCAATTATATTTCTAAAACCTAACATATTCATAAACCCTAACTTAATAATCAACAATTTCCCCCAATTATTAAATCAAAACATTGACAAATTCATAACCCTAAAACAAATAAAACAACAATGAGAACAAAAAAGTACCGAAATAATGTTCACCATTGAAAAAAAAAAAAACGAAATTAATACAAAAATAAAATTAAAACTCACCGATTAGTTCTTGCATGTCCTTTATTGAATAATTGTGCAAATAATTAAAATTTAATGTATGTGTTAGGTTGATTTTGGGTATAAATTGAAGATTGAGATGAAAAAGGGGTAAATGGAAGTTATTGTTTTTGTTTAGGTGTTTAGGGGGCTACGCTGCAGGTAAAACCTCTTTCTCCTCTTTTTTTTTTTTTTTTTTTTAACTAAAATAGGGTAAAAGTAATAAGGGTAAAAATGTAATTACGCATCATGGGTATTTGGAGTACAGTACACACATGTGTATGTTATACTAATTGATGGAGTAAAGGGACGTTTTGTTAGGGCATTCAAAGTTAATGATTCGTGTTTGTTTATGAGAAACAAAGGGAATTAAATTCATTCTCATACCTTCAAACCCCTCTAATTTCTATCCCTCAGCCCAAGAGAATGAGATTTTCTTTATAATCCAACTCACTTTTTCACCCACAACCACTATTCACCACCACCAACCTACGTGATTATGACCACCACCATAACAACCACCACGTTGCCACCCCGTCGCCTCTCGGTGGTGGGTCAAGTCGGGTAAATGGGCAAATACTTGAGTTTTGATATTCTTTTCAATAAAACAACCAAACAACAAACTAAATTTGGGGTAATCTCATTCATTTCCCACTCTTCCTCTTTCTTGATTCCATTCTTTTTCCTTATACAAACCAAACATCCCCTAAATACTACTTACTGATACGATAAGTTTCGTAAAAAAATAAAAAATAATCCTTTAATTTATCCTGCTGAGTAAATAGGTAGATTTAGGGAGTTAATTAAAAAAAAAAAAAAAATTGTGGTATGAAGTACTAGTCTCAGTCTTTACTATCTAGAAATTTTATTTTGAGAATCCCAAAACATTAGAAATACAATAACCTTCCAAATAAAAAAGAAACTAAATTAGTAAATGACTGAAATGTAAAACACCAATTTGTAAACTTACCAAAATGGCAAATTGTTTATTTGCAAAACCCTCACCCATTTTCATTTGATATCTAAATGTTTGACAACAATAATATCTACTTCCTCCATTTCAATAGGTTTTATATATTTGTTTTATGCACGTACATCAATACTCGTTTTGTTTCGTTGATATCTTTGGTTTCGTATTCTTGAAAATTTTAAAATTTTGATAATAATAATGTGCTCGATAAGACAATTAAAACAAGATCACACTTGACTGTTTTTTATTTGTATGTTAAAAGTTATATCGAAGATTATACACACTTATGAATAGTGTCCAAAAAGTGAAACGTATAGAACCTATGAGAATGGAGGAAGTATAATTATACACAAGTGTAAAATGTTTGACTGAAATGTATAACGATAATATCTATAATTATATTTTTATTAAAAAATTATAAAAGCTGACACTCCCTGCGTCTCACTGATTTATTTTTATTTACAGTTTCTAGTTTGAAGTGTACGAGTCATTTGTTTACATATTAATAATGAGTAATTCTACCACGGAGTATAATGTTGCCTCATAGTATGACACTCATTGATATCAATCATAAATTAAACTAATTTATCTTGTTTTTTCCTCAATAATTTGTACTCCGTAGTTTTTTTTTATCTCATTATATTTTTTAATCATTTGTGTTTATGACAAGATTTATCAAACACAAATTATTTTGATGGTTACGTTCATTTAAGAACTAAGCCTATACTACAATTATTGTCGTCACTTTACCGTCACTCTATTCAAACGTAACCAAATTACATTTGAAAAGTAACACAATTCTTATCAAAAGTAACTATTCATTTATTATCTTAATTAAAAGACGGTCTTACTGTAAAATTTGTATTTCATAATTGATCTTTTTATCATTTTTTTCATTATCTGTTACGATAAGTGTGTAAAAAGTAAAGGGATAATCTATCGTGTACCCCTCAGTTTATCTGATTTCTACGTTATACCCCTACGTTTTTAAGAATTTTATGGTATAACCCTAACTTTCTTACTTTTTCTCACGTATAACCTAAATTTTTTGTTTTATTTCTAATAGAACCAATTTCAACACTACATAAATTTGAACCGTCAATTAAACCTATTAATGTGACAATCAGTGCTCCTAATGTCTATCCTCAATCAATAATTTATCATTTTAAACCATTATTTGTATAATACCACAATATTTGTTATTAACACCAACCAATTCACATCAAATTTGTCCATTCTTAATATCAATAATTTATTGCAAACATCTTTTAACAATATCTATATAAACATCATCACTCATTTCATTAATATCAATAAAAGTAAATCAAGGAAAGAAAATGATAAATTATCAAGTTTAATGAATTATTTAACAAGTTAAATCAACAAAAAGATTATTAATGGCCATATTAGAGATAAAATATAAAATTTAGGGGTACATTATAGAATTTCATAGAATACAAGGATATATCGTAGAAAACGAAAAAACAAAGGGGTACACGATAAATATCCCAAAATAAATACTTCCTCCATTCCGTTTGATTCTATACGTTTGACCAAAACACGGTAATTAAGGTAGAAGAAAATCAAGTGGGGTAGATAATGGAATTACTTAAATACCCCTACTTTATTGTTTGCAAGTGGGTTGAGTGGGTATTAGTGAAGGGTATATTGGTCTTTTAGTTTAATAAAGTAGAGACTAAAATAGAAATGTATAGAATTGATTGGAATTTCCGAAAAAGGAATATGTATAGAATCAAATGGAATGGAGGAAGTATAAAAAATTCCTCCGGAAAAAGGGAGTATTAATAGTGATACTAGGATTATTACTAGAACCGTTGCATCTACTTCATTCATTGCAAGCTAACAAAATCTTCCATACTTCAATGTGCTAAAACCAAAGGTACTTGCTGCTTTTATCGTTTCTTTCTTTCTTTCTTTCAGTCTCAATTTCTAGAAATCTCATCCTTGAGCTTTTGTTCAACAAATGAGTGCATATACCATGTGATTGATTATTTTATGATTTAGGGTTTTTTTGTTCAGCATTTGATTTTGCATTAATAATTTACAATGTCGTTATTACTTGTCGCGTTTGCCTGAAATCGATTTTTGGGTTCAGTGGCGGAGCCAAAATTCACGCGTTTAAGTCTCGTGTCATGTCTGATATGGGGTGGGTTGAGACCTGATGACCCATTTAAGTAAATGGGTCAACACGAATACGACACGAGACTTTTAATAAATTAAAAAAATAGTCATTATTATAGTCAAATATTTTCTAAAGTTTCAAAAAATGAACATAACAAAGAAAACACGACACGAAATTAGTGGGTTTGAGTTGAGGGATGATGACCCATTTATGTAAGTGGGTCAACACGAATATGACACGAAACTTGGGTTTGGTTTGGGTTAAAGGATTCGTGTCTGATAACATAGCCAAGTATGAGTGACACAGTACTCTTTAGCAGTTGATTGTGCATTTTTTTTTTTAATTGTTTCTCCATATTTGTTGTGATTTCAGGTCATCATTTTCTTCATGAAGTGCCCTAAAGTTTCGGAAATTAGTGATCGAGGGAGGTTGGACATGATCAGTAGCTTACCCGATGAGTTACTTAGCTACATTCTTTCGTTCCTCCCAACATTGAGTGCAGTTCAGACTAGTGTGCTGTCAACTAGATGGCGGTATCTTTTCACATTGACTACCAATCTCTCTTTTGATGATCAAGAATATTTCGACGGTTGTGGTAAGCTAAGCTCAGGAATCATAACGCTCGAGGATAGTTTTAGGAGCTTTGTTTATGGAGTTTTGGCATTGCATAGAGCAACATCAGTTCAGAAGTTCAGTTTGAAAATGAGAGATACCTGCAGATATGATCGTCCACATGTTTTTGTGTGGATTACTTCTGCAATGCTAAAGGGAGTTAAGCATCTCAACATAGACATTCTGTTCCGATTTTCCACTTTGCCAAAATGTATCTTCTATTCTCAAACTTTGGTGAGGCTAGAAATTAGTTCAATGGTAATTCATATGACCTTAGAAGTCCCGAGGATGGTCTGCTTGCCAAGTCTCAGATTCCTAAATCTCCACAGTGTAGTGTTCTCGGATGAAGAGTCCATTATAAGGTTTTTTGTCGGTTGTTCACAACTGAAAGAATTGATTCTAGTTGACTGTGTTTTGGGTGAAGAGCATATTCGTGTTTCAGCTTTAGCACTTGAAAAACTGACGGTCGAATTTTGTCGTGGTCATGTTGAGATTGATGCCCCTAATTTGGCATGTTTATCATACATGATTTTTTCGTATGAGAACACCAATGAGGACACGAGCTTGTTGTTGAAGAAATCGTGCTCTCCTTCTAGACTAGAAGTCGGTTTTGAATCCTCCGAATTATTCAGCCATATGCCTCATTTTGTCATTAGTCTTATTACAGGCGCAGGTGCCCAAAACGCCAGAGAGTTGATTCTGAGATCTTACTCTCTCGAGGTTTGTCTTCTTTTTCGTTTTTACAATTGCAACCAAGATACTTACATGTCCCTTATATAATTACATTGATCTTCAATTTACCGTCTCATTTAGTTTTTGTGCTTCTTTTTGTGAAGCTTCTTACCAGGGTTGATGATAGCCGGTTTCCTACATACCGTAAGCTGGAAAACCTGCACCTCGATTATTGTACTTCTATTACATGGAAGTATGTCACATTCTGGCTAGCGAAGTCACCTAAACTTAAGACCATTGTCTTTAACGAGGTAACTTATGTTTACTTTTATATCGATTTTCCTCACTATTATTCCCATTAATACCAAGATGTCTTAGCCTGTCGGTTAAGACATAGGTATTCAGGGCGATAGGTCCCAGGTTCGAATCCCCCATCCCCTATCGTAATGTGACTAAGTGCGCGCTTCGATTGACTAAAAACAAAAATTATTCCCATTTCTGAACATTTTGTATCGACTTTGTAGGAAAGCACGTGTAAGAGTGTGAAGGGTGGTTATTAATTTGAATTCCGAAAAGAAAAATGTTTCCTACTATGGAAATGTAAAGAAACGGATGAATAACAAGAAAAACTTAAAAGAAATGGATGGATAAGAACAAGTGTTTGTTTGGATATTCCTTCCTTATCCATTGAAGTCATTTGTTTACGTTTCTATTAATGTAAATTTTGTTTTGATGTGAACGCCATCTAACCCTTAATTTTTATGAGTTTCATGTTACATCTATGCGCCTGAAGAACTCGTGTAGTATTCATATCTTGCTCATACTTCTTGTTGTTGACTTGTTACTTTCTATCTTATTTGGTAGAAACTGATGCATGAGCAAATATAATAGGGTATCCTTATGAATTACTCGGTATGAACTTGAATGCAGGGCCTTCTCGAGTATAGTGGAAGTGGTACAAAGCACACCTGGGAGGGAAGTATGGAACTTGCTCCATTTTCATCGACTGTTGAAACTATTGAAGTTCACCAATTTGAGGGCACCAAGTCGGAGTTTTTACTTTTAAACTATCTGCTCGAGAACGCTGGGTTGTTGAAAAGATTGACTCTGTATACAAGTAGTACAATGAACATTGAGGAGGAGCTGCACGCGAGCAAGAAATTGCCAATGTTACCCAAGGCTTCGACAAACTGTACCATAGAATTGAAGAAGATGGATCGCTAGCAGGTTGTGTTCAACGCTCGTTTTTAAAATCCTTGAAGAACAAGTGAATTATCAAACATTGTTTGAATTGTAACTATTTTGAAGCAAATGGATGCATGTAGGATCAACAAACTGTTGTTTTGCATGAGTTGATGAGTATACGTGCAAAGTCCTTTATTGGCCGTGCACTCCTTGGGCTAGCGTTCTAACCCCGGTCGAACATTGCAATTCCGATGTTATCAATGGGTGACATTGCAATATATACTTCTAGGTCGGAGCAAACACTACGATATCAGCGTGAGACCTTCTTGTGTGTGTTAGAGTATTGTTATTAATGGAGAAAAAACTCTCCATTATTTGAATGGAGAGGAAAAAAACTCCATTTAGTTTTTAATCCACGGAAAAATTATCCATTATCATGGAATTTTTCCATTGATAACAATAATCTTAGGGTCCGTTTGGATTGAAGGAATTAGAGGAAAAGAGAGGGGAGGAAAAGGGAGGGGAACATTTTCTTTTGTCTGGATCCAAAATATGGAAGGATGAAAATGGATGGGAAGAGATTTGGAGGGATCCATTTTCTGTCTTCAACGCCTAATTGAAATCTCTCCAAAATGGGCAATATTTGGAGGGAAAATGGTTTCCAAACACTACCATTTCCACTCCCCTTCCCTCATTTTCCCTCCCCTTCCCTCATTTCCCTCCTATTTTACTATCCAAACACACCCTTAGGGTGTGTTTGGATTGACGGAATTGGAGGGAAAGGAAGAGCAGGGAATAAATTTCTTTTGTTTGGATACAAAATATGGGAGGGTGGAAATAGAGGGGAAGAGATTTGGAGAGATTCATTCTCCCTCCTCAAAGCCTAATTGAAATCTTTTCACAATAGACAAGATTTGGAGGGAAAATGGTATCCAAATATCACCATATTAACTTCCCTCCCTTTCCTTCTCCTTCCCTCATTTACCTTCCCCTCCTATTTTGCTATCCAAAAATAGAATGTGTTTGGATAGCAAAATATGAGAGAAAGGGAGGGGAGAGAAAATGAGGGAAGGGGAAAGAAGGGAAGGAGAGAGAAGATGATATGGTCATGTTTGGATACCATTTTCACTCCAAATTTTGTCTATTGTGGAAAGATTTCAATTAGGGTTTGAGGAGGGAAAATGAATTCTTCCAAATCTCTTCTCCTCCATTTCCATCCTCCCATATTTTGTATCCAAATAAAAAAAATTCAATCTTTTCATTTCCCTCCCCTTCCTAGGGTCTACTTGTGATAACTTTAGCCCTTAAAAAAAATTAGAGATGTTCATGGGTCGTCCTGTTCGGATCGATTTTAAGCGGGTTTGGACATGTGATTTAGAAAAAAGTAAATTATTGGGCAGGTGTAGCTCGGCCCGCGAATATAAATAGGCCGGACATGAACATCATCAAAAATCCGTGGGCTGGTCCGTAGGCTTGCTGAGTTTGTTACCTTGATTGGTTGTAGTTTTAAAATATTTTATTTGAAGATTGTAACTCAATTTGTATATATAAAAGGTAAACTATGATTGAATTAATTTGTAATATTTTATATTTTTTTAATCTCGATTAGTATAATACTATTCTTGAGTGAAAATTATGAATATTAAAGACGTTTCGATTTAATATTATAATTCAGTTTATTGGAAATTTCATAACTTTATAAAATTGATTGTTACTTCAAGACGAAAATAACAAGCCCGCTAGCTAGAAGTAGCCTGGCCTGTTAAAAATGGGCGGGTACATGTAGACCTGTCAAACAGGTCGGTCAGGCGGGTTTTGGGTTCGGATAACCATAAACCGGGTAACATACGGTTCGGGTGTATTTTGGGTTCGGGTAATATACGGGTCGGGTGTATACGGGTTGCAGGTCGGGTTAGGGTCAAAATACGGGTTAATTAACGCCCCTTTATCGATATTTTGTTTTTTTCTTTTTTGTATAACGGTTTAGTTTTCACTAAGAAAAAAATACTTTAATTGAAGATACAATAGAAAAAATAATTGAATTATAAGTTAAAAATTGATAATATTTCAAAATAAGTATATATAGACGTGTAATTATTAAGTCAATATTTACGTATAACATACGAAGTATTAATTATAAGCTGATGTGGATATTAAACACTTTAAATCATAAAGTAAAACAATAAAATATAACAATGAAGATTTTGATCTGTACTTGTAGAGTCCAAGTTGTGTCTTCAAATTCTAAAATGTTACCCCGAATTACCGACTTATAGTATCATATTTTTTTCCACATTTTTTCACTTATTCTCCACATGTAATTTTGTTTCAAAATTTCGAAAATAGTGATTTAAGATGTCTCAAATCATAATTCGCAATGTCCAATGCAACTAACAAACATCATTACTACGGAGTATGATTGTTTATACAATTATTAAATAATAAATATTATATTTAAGTGAAAATTATAAATTATGAGTAGTTTGGTCAGTGTGAAATGTTTAAAATAAAAAATTTCATGTGAAAAAAAAAAATTGATATGAAAAAATTTGATATTATATTTAACTAACAATTCATGTTTAAAAAATTTCATGTGAAAAAAATTTGTTCGGGTTCGGGTCGTTTTTGGCTTCGGGTAAAAAAAGCAGGTTTATTTCGGGTTATTTTCAGGTCGGTTTCGGACGGTTTACCAGGTCGGGTCAGATTTTGACAGCTCTAGGTACATGTATAAAATTGAGCCCAAATAAGCAGGACGAGTCGAGCCGTTTTCGGCCAGCGGGAAAATAAACAAGTCTTCGAACCTGCAAACGATCACCTCTACTTAAAATTACCACTTGAAAGGTATGTTTAGATTGATATATGGAATTGGAGAGAAATGAAAGGAAGAGATGCATTTTTCGTTGTGTTTGGTTAGCTTATTAGTGAAGAGATTTGGGAGGAAAAGAGATTCATTTTCCGTCCTTCAAGATAAATTAAAAATCCATTATTTGGTAATTTTTAACAAAAATTGTAAATGCAAAGTCCTAGTCAAATTGTTAACATTTACTTTATTTTCCCCTTACACAATAAAGCAAACTTTAACAATTCATCAAAATAGATGGAATATCAGAAAACAGAAAAAAAAAAAAAAAAAAAAAAATGAAACTAAAGATACTATTTTACAAATGACCCTAAATAAAATGTACTCGTACCATCTAACAAAAACCGCTAAAAATATTACGGAGTACATTAACTCATCAATTTGAGGCCACAAGCTTTAATATATTTCTATTTTGATTTATGAGTTTTTTTTTTTTTTTTATCAAAAACTACCTTATTTATACTTCTCTTTTAAAATTAATACATTTGTTTTAAAATTTTGAAAAATATTACCTTGATTGTTTTTTATTTTGGAAAATACTACCTAAAGTCATTTTCCGGCAGATATTGGTCAATTTTTCGACGTTAGCAGCTATGCAACTACTTACAAGGACTCATAATCACGTTTTTCTTTATTTATCCTAACAAATGTCAGATTTCTCTTTAACTCACCACTGTTTATTCTCAATTAAATTTCTATGTACTATCTTTCTCTCAATAAATGTTCTTATTCATCTTTTCGGTGGCTTTTAAAAAAAGAAAAAAATTATTACAAGTCCATAAAAGCAACCACGTAGGCATAAGCGTCGAGAAAATAGACCAAAATTGCCGGTAAATTATTTTTTGGTAGTTTTTTCCAAAATAAAAACAATCAAGGTAGTACTATCTGATTTTTTAAAACTAAGGTAGAATTTCTAAAGAAAGATATAAATAAGGTAGTTTTTGACCAATACTCTTGATTTATTTAACATTTTTCTAATGGGTTTATCACAAAAATGCGCTCAAATCGTGAATGTCGTGTTTAATTTTGGCGTAAATATGTCCGAATCCAAAACAACAGTAAAGTAGCGGCTTAGCTCGACTTTCCAACGGTTCCATTCGCTGTTAACTAAGAATCGTTCTTTATTAAATTCTAATTTTCACCATTTCATATACTCCGTACGTTAAATGTATTTTAATTAAATACGATGAAAATCATATTAATTCGAAACAAATGATTTTTTATATTTTTATGACAAATGTAATTTGAAACCAAAAAAGGTACTTTCTTCATCGGTATTTTGTCAAAAACTACCTTATTTATACCCCTCTTTCAAAAATACTATATTTGTTTTACAAGATTGTAAAATACTACTCCATCTGTCCCAGTCAATTGTTAATGTTTGTTTTATTTCCCCTTACAAAATAAAGTAAACGTTAACAAAATTCACGGGGACAGAGGGAGTGCTTTAATTGTTTTTTATTTTGGAAAAAACTACCAACAATCATTTTCCGGCAAATATAGGTCGATTTTCTGACGTTGACGGCTATGTGTCTGCTTACTTGAACTCGTAATCATTTTTTTTCTTTGTTTCCACTGACAAAAGTCAAATTATTCTCTAAAGCACATTCCCCTTATTCTCAATTAAACTTCTATATACTCTCTTAATCTAAACATATTGTTGTTTGTCTTTTTTTTTTTTGGGTAGTTTTTTTTTTTAAAAGGAAAAAAGTTATTATGAGGGAAAAAAAGTTATTATGAGAAAAAAAGTTATTATTTCCGCATGATGTAGGAGTTCGTATGTCCGCTTATATTTTTCTCTGCATCCAGACTACCAAAAAACTAAATGGAGTTTTTTTCCTCTCCATAGGTAGATACTCCTATATACTCTTTTCATCCAGACTTTTTCTGCATCCTATGATGCAAGGGTTTGTATGTCCGCTTATATTTTTCTTAAATTTAGCTTTGTTATTGCTAATTGGTGGGGGCCCAGATTGTATCTCGGCTAACGGCTGCCCATCAATTTTGTGTAAACGTTGTTTCTTATTCTTTTATCATAAGCATCGTTTTATTAAAAAAGAAAATAATAATAATAATAATAATAATAATAATAATAATAATAATAACAAAATTTCATATTATTTCAGAAAACTCTCAGATTTAAATTTTTTTTTTTTTTTCAGAAAACTTCAGAAAAAACTTCAAACGAAGAGAGCAACTCCTTAAATAATATTTCGTACGAAGTACAAAAAAATGCTTACCGATTCGATTCACAATTAAAACGTTTATTCAAAATGTGTACGTTACTGATTCGATGCACCGAACTGTTTAGAAAATGTATAATTTTTGATTTTTTTCCCGTTCAGTTTAATGGGAACTATTTATTTTGCACAGTCACACCCTAGTCACACCCCCAATATAACAATTTACTCAAAAATCATTCATTACATCATAAGTGAGGGAGGGAGATTAGCAGTTACATTTACAACCAAATCAATAAGCAGGTTGATTGATATATTATTTTATATTAATATTAATATTAATTATTTCAGTACTTTTGCCTTTGATTTTGCTTACACATTTTGGTATAATTGAAGTAATTAATACTTGTCTTAAATTTTTCATTTATCATGCGTTAATCTCTCTGTCTGAAATTCTGTTTTTACTGAATTCTTGTTTGCTCATTTCATCGTTTTTTTTTTCTTTTTTTTAATCGTCATTTTTTCTTTTATGTGAGATAGTGTTTGGCAATGGTCATTTCATTTGTAAATCCTCATTTGGAATATGGAATGTGAAATTTTGTATTTGTAAATGACATGGGGTGGGGGTGGGATTTGAAATTATCAAATTTATGCTTAGATGAGAATACGCTTGGATTTTCCACAAATCCAAATCCAAATCCAAATCTTTGCAACCTTCCCAAACATGTCATTTGTATCAAATCCACATTTCCAAATGAAATACCCATATCCAAACACACTCTGATTGAATTCTGATATAAACCTACTTTGTTCGAATTTTTAATCGTCATATACTCATATGTGACTGTTGCATGTAAAATGTATACGATGATTTATGAGTTTCTTTTGTCAAAACACACTAACATTCTGTCCTTTGTTTGTTAAAAGGCACCAAATTTAAATTCTGTCGTAAAAACTTACAATTCCGTTAAATCTAATCGAGTTTGCATATCGGTTCACTTGTTTTTTAAATAGTGATGAACTAAAAGATGACATTTGTACGTAAGACGTTTTTATAAAAGTGAAATGAGTTGTAAAATTAGGAAGGATGTTTTGATAGAGTGAAAATTGAGGTTTTTATTCGTGGGAAAATTGAGTTTTTTTTTTATCGAGGGAAAATGGGTTGGGGAAATAGGGTTGAAAGTGCAGGTGAATCGATGTGCAATTTCCCTTAAATTTAACCGAATTGTAAGGCTTTTTTTTTTTTTTTTTTTTTTTTTGACGAATTTGAGTTTGGTAAGACAAAATTTTAGGTATATTTGAGAAAAAAAAAAAAAAAACACCACTTTAGGTGTGTGTTCATAAAATGGCATAAATGTAAGGTTTGTTTTGACAAAAAACTCATGATTTATCTGTGTCAAAATTACTGTTATTGCGATTATTGTGACGATTATTGACTAAAACATGGTGATATAAGGTTTAAAAATGATCTCTTACGGGTGTAATAATTGTCACGATAGTGGTTATAAGAGTTTTGGCGCGAAGTATGTCAGATACGGGTTTCTAAAATAACGATTTATTCTCGTATTTGACTGATGCGTGTCTGTAGTTATTCGCAACTAAAGTTAACAATTTTTGCCCAAAGAAGGAAAAATTTAACCATTGTTTGTCACATTTTAGTCGCAAATTACGGTTATATGCTTACAACGGATTCTTACGAGAATTTTTGACGTGTGTCATATGTAGTGTCAGTGTTATATGTGTCGGGTACTTACTCTACATTATATTGTGATGGATCTATTAGTCATATTATCAACACAAGGTCTAAAATGAGACGGTCTTATACTTATCGTATACATATTGTATGATCTGTAGTTCTACGACAGAGTGTTGACAGGTTTAAGCAATTAATTAAGACTAGGATGAAAAACTTGATCGATTTTGTGTTTAGGAGGCACGAGGTCGGATGTACGTATCTGTGATTATGTTGAAAACATCTGCAATTGTGTTTATCGATTTCCGCCTTTGTTGGGAAGATGATCTAAGCCTTGAAGGAAAGAATGAAATGGATGGATCCGTTTTTCCTCGTCTTTAGATTCTATCACCTTTATTTTGTTATCAAAAGGAGGAAAACTCTCTAGTAAATTCGCCATCAATTAAAAGAAAAGAAACGTGTTTCGAAAGTCATTTCTCTACTGTTTCATCATAATCGGAAACAAGAAAATAGGAAACTCTAGATATATGGTGCATTAGTGCATACAACACTCGAAATATCATTTTAGACATGCAAGTTTTTTCACAAAACGGCCGTGTCTGACTTTCTGATTTCGTCTTCTGATTGATAAATGTGGCAGAGTTTGAGACGAGGTTACTCTGTAATAGTTGATACGTGATAGTTCACATCATTATTGTTATTTGTTGTGATTTCAGGTCATCACCATGCCTCCAAAGTGTCGTAAAGTTTCGAGAACAAGAGGTCGGAGGAGTTTGGACAGGATCAGCAGCTTACCCGATGAGATACTTAGTTACATTCTTTCGTTCCTCCCAACATTGATGGCAGTGCGGACAAGTGTTCTGTCAACTAGATGGCGGTATCTTTTCACAATGACGTCCAATCTTTATTTTGATGATGGAGAAGATTATTACTCCCATGACGATGAAACTTACGAGAATGGTTTTGAGAGGTTCGTTAATGGAACATTGGCATTGCATAGAGTAACATCGATTCAGAATTTCAGTCTGAAAATTAGACGTAAATGCGAATATGATTTTTTACATATTCGTGAATGGATTACCGCTGCTATACTGAAGAGAGTTAAGCATCTACATCTATTCATTACTTATCAAGAAATATATTTGCCAGACTGCATCTTCTCTTCTCAAACTTTGGTGTCACTAGAAATTAATATGGTCGATTTCGACTTGGACGTGGAAGTCCCTAGTATAGTCTGCTTGCCAAACCTCAGGTTCCTTAAATTCAACAATGCAATATTCTCGGATACTGAGTCCGGTACACGGTTTTTTGCTGGTTGTTCACAGCTGAAAGAATTGGTTCTTAGCAGGTGTGATTTGGGTACTGAAATTGTTCGTGTTTCTGCTTTAGCACTTGAAAAACTGACGGTATACTACTGTGGAGGTAATGTCGAGATTGTTGCCCCTAATTTGGTGAGTTTGTCGTACTTTTTCTCATCGTCTGGTGAGAATAATGAGGATATGGCCATGTTGTTGAAGGAACCATGCTCTCCTTCTAGGATCGAAGTAAATTTCTCTCGCAATAACTTCTCCGCCTATCTACCTCAATTTGTCCTTAGGCTTGGTACTATCGCCTCCACCGCAAGACAGTTGATTCTATCGGGTATTACTCTCAAGGTTAGTACTTAGTACAACCGCAATACTTACGTATTCCTTATACACTTATGTGATTTTCCGATTTTATGGTCTCATTTTCGTCTGTCTCTCTTTTGTGAAGCTTCTTACAAGGGTGGACGAAAGCGTGATACCTGC
Source organism: Dianthus caryophyllus (assembly GCA_023091065.1). Lineage (NCBI taxonomy): Eukaryota > Viridiplantae > Streptophyta > Magnoliopsida > Caryophyllales > Caryophyllaceae > Dianthus > Dianthus caryophyllus. Next base: position 25,721,278 of record CM041529.1, on the reverse strand, counting down.
GTACTCTAAGCTGGATAGCCTCCAATTTGGTTATGTTCAGTATGATACGTGGAATTACGTGGCATTTTGGTTAACGAACTCGCCTCAACTTAAGACCGTTTACTTTGCTCAGGTAAGGTGTCTTTTAATATAAAATGCTGTGGGCATTGTCGATCAATATTCATATCCCGCTCACGCTTGCATCAACTATTTCATAAGTCAACATAATTCGATGTTTGATTTATCGTCTGTTACGGAGTATTACTTTTTATCCGTGTGACTGTCCTTTTTAAATTATGAACTTCAATGTCAGGGCCTTCGCTCCTGTAATCGATATTGTGGTATCCACGACCATCATCCAACTCCGGAACTCGTGCCATTTTCATCAAATGTCGAAATTATCAAAGTTTTTGAATTTGAGGGCAATCAGTCGGAGCTGTTACTCGTAAGATATCTGCTCGAGAATGCTCAGTCATTGAAGAGATTGATTCTAATTAAACAAACTAAGAATTACCTGTTATCGAAAATAGAGAACGAATTACGGTTGTGCAAGGAACTGCTAATGTTGCCCAAGGCTTCGACGTACTGTACTATCGAATTGATATAGCCGCATGTTGAAGCATGTTGTGTTCGAAACGAACATGATTTTATTATCTTTTTGTTTTTCTTCTGTATGGTGTATCGGATAGACGGTTTTCAGACGAGGATTCATTTTAGCTGAGTAGCCGACCCCAAATTTTGGGGAATAAGGCTTTGTTGTTGTCGTCGTCGTCGTCGTTGTTGTATTGTTAGTATGGTATAAGAACCTCGTTTCTTTCGCATTTTTACAATTGAATCAATCGAATCAATCGAAGTGAATCGAATGAAATGAATAAATCGAATCGAATGAAAGAAAGTGAATCGAATGAAGTTCAATTAAATAACAGTGAATCGAATCGAATCGAAATGAATCGAATCGAATGGAATCGAATCGAATCGAATTGAAGTGAGGTGAACTGAACTGAAATGAGATGAAAATAAGTTGGAAAGAACAGGTCCTAAGTCTCACTCTATTTTAGTGAGAGACGGTTTTTTATGGGATTATTTGTTTCTTCTTTAATAAAGCTTGTTGAGTTTGAGTGTAAGTGTGTTGTGTGTAACTATAAAGGTGGGGCCCAATATTGTGTCTTTGCTCTAAACGCCTTTGTTATCTAACAAGGCTTAGTCTTAAAAAAGACGGTCTTTTTTTAGATCACTTTTTTCCGTCCACACTTAGCTGTATGATGATTATTATTGAGTATTTAGTAAAACTTGTCTAATACTGATAAGAAAAAGACGGTCTGTTATAAGACTCGCTCATTTGATCTTATACTCTTGGATTGTTTTGCATTTTGTTTTTTGGTTGAATAAGATTATCCACTTGTGCTATGATTGTCACCGAAAATGTCATAACCAAGTGATCGAAAACCTTAAATAGTGGATTTTAGATTCAAATCTCCTTCTTTCGTTGTAACGAGACTTTGTGATTTTTCATTCACGCTGGGAATCGGCTGAATTTAGGAAGGAAACTAGTTTAGATCCCGCAAAAAAATTCAAGCTACATTTCATTATTTACGTACGTAGATATAGTATTAAAGATTTTCGTTTTTCACGTTTATACCTTTTGAAGTTAATAACCAATACTCCTCTAGATTCGCTTAAATGTTTTATGTTTGTCTATTGCTAATATTTCGTTCTTGGGAAAAACAAGCGTAGTTACATGGGTCAATTTCGAAATTACTTTTTTTAGTTTTCATTAGATAGAATGCCAAGTAGTTAGTATAATGACTTCTATTTGGTTCTGAAAATTTCAAACCTACACGAATATCATTTACGTATTTTTAATCGACAACGCTTTCCCAAAAACTTATTTTAGTGAATCATAGTTAGACGTAGGCAAAACTAACCTGGCCGAATGATCTGACCCAAAAAACTTAACCAAACGCGATTTGAAACTTGAAGTTAAGCCCAAACTTGACCAAAATCAGAATAGACCAAATAACCTATAACTCAACCTGAATATTATTGCAGCAGACAAATTGTTACGGAGTATCGATGAATAACTTGATATTAAGTAACTCGAAAATTATCTGAATTTTCCGGCAGATAATGGTCAATTTTCGACGTTTACAGCTATGCAACTGCTTACATGGACTCATAATCACTTTTTTAATTTCTTTATTTATCCTAACAAATGTCAGATTTCTCTCTAACTCACACACTGTTTATTCTCAATTACTCCGTAAATTTCTATGTACAATATTTCTCTCAATAAATGTTCTTATTCATCTTCTTGGTAGCTTTTAAAAAAAGAAATTTTTTATTACGAGTCCATAAAAGCAACCACATAGGCATAAGCGTCGAAACAATAGACCAAAATTGCCGGTAAATTATTTTTTGGTAGTTTTTTGCAAAATAAAAACAATCAAGGTAGTACTATCTGATTTTTTAAAACTAAGGTAGAATTTCTGAACAAAGATATAAATAAGGTAGTTTTTGACCAATACTCTTGATTTATTTAACATTTATCTAATGGGTTTATCACAAAATGGCGCTCAAATCGTGAATGTCGTGTTTAATTAATGCTTTAATTTTGGCGTAAATATGTCCGAATCTAAAACAACAGTAAAGTAGCGGCTTAGCTCGACTTTCCAACGGTTCCGTTCGCTGTTAACTAATAATCGTTCTTTATTAAATTTTAATTTTCACCATTTCATATAAGTTAAATGTATTTTAATTAGATACGATGAAAATCATATTAACTCGAAACAAATGATTTTTTATGATTTTTATGACAAATGTAATTTGAAACCAAAAAAGGTACTTTCTTCATCGGTATTTTGTCAAAAATTACCTTATTTATACTCCTCTTTCAAAAATACTATATTTGTTTTACAAGATTGTAAAATACTATTCCATCTGTCCCAATCAATTGTTAACGTTTGTTTTATTTCCCCTTTACAAAATAAAGTAAATGTTAACAATTTACTAGGACGGAGGGAGTACTTTAATTGTTTTTTGCTTTGGAAAAAACTAGCAAAAGTCATTTTCCGGCAAATATAGGTCGATTTTCCGATGTTGACGACTATGTGTCTGCTTACATGGACTCGTAATATTTTTTTTTTCTTTTTTTCCACTGACAAATGTCAAATTATTCTCTTAATGACATAACCCTTATTTTCAATTAAACTTCTATATACTCTCTTTATCTAAATATATTGTTGTTCGTCTTTTTTTTTGGTAGTTTTTTTTAAAAAGGAAAAAAGTTATTATGAGAAAAAAAAAGTTATTATGAGAAAAAAAAAGTTATTATGAGAAAAAAGTTATTATTTTTGCATGACGTAGGGTTCGTATGTCCGCTTATATTTTTCTCTGCATCCAGACTACCAAAAAACTAAATGGAGTTATTTTCCTCTCCGTAGGTAGATACTCCTATATAATCTTTTTATCCAGACTTTTTTTGCATCCCAGGATGCAGGGGTTTGTATGCCCGCTTAAATTTTTCCTAGGCTTAGCTTTGCTATTGCTAATTGGTGGGGATTCAGATTGTATCTCGGCTGCCCACCAATTTTATGTAAACGTTGTTTCTTATTCTTTTATCATAAGCATCGTTTTATTAAAAAAGAAAATAATAATAATAATTATAATAATAATAATAATAATAATAATAATAATAATAATAATAATAATAATTGTTGGGGGTGGCATTCCCCGGGTCCGACTATGTCGGGCCGGGAGGATCATAGGCCGGGAGGGTCTCATCTGCCAAGGGGCCCGAGGGCATCTCCCGGGTCCGGGGCATGTATGGCCCACCCAGGGCCGTACTGTACGGAGCGGAGGCGCAAGAAGACAAATTGGAAACAAGTATAAAAGGTAACTAAAACCCTAAAAAATACCAAGAGATACACAACACAAAAACACCACACAAAAGGTTTTTCTCTCTCTTCTCTCTCTCTAGATTTATTTGTCTTAGTAACTGACTTGAGCGTCGGAGGGCCACCACCCGGAAGGCCCCGGGGCTAGGTTTGTTACGTCGTTTTAGGAAGAGAGGAAGGAAGAGACCAGCCGAGAGCTAAGGACCCTCAAGGACTTAGCTTATCGAATTTATAATCCACATTAACTTGTAATCATTTGTATTTAGTTTTGGTATTTAGTTCCTAACTTTATACCCGAAACAATAATAATAATAATAATAATAATAATAATAATAATAATAATAATAAAAAATAATAATAATAATAATAATAATAATAATAATAATAATAATAATAAATAATAATAATAATAATAATAATAATATTTTATTTAATAATAATAATAATAATAATAATAAAATTGAGTTTCATTTATACTTCAAAAAAAAAAAAAAAAAAAAATAATAATAATAATAACAAAATTTCATATTATTTCAGAAAACTTTCAGATTTTAAAAAAAAATTTTAAAAACTTCAGATAGATTCAGAAAAAACTTCAAAACGAAGAGAGCAACTCCTAAAATAATATTTCGTACGATGTACAAAAAAATGCTTACCGGTTCGATTCACAATTAAAACATTTATTCAAAAATGTTTACATTACCGATTCAATGCACCGAACCGTTTAGAAAATGTATAATTTTTGATTTTTTTCCCGTTCAGTATAATGGGAACTAGTATTTATTTTGCACCCTCACACTCTAGTCACACCCCAATATACTCATTTACTCAAAAATCATTCATTACATCATAAGTGAGGGAGGGAGATTAGCAGTTACATTTACAACCAAATCAATAAGCAGGTTGATTGATATATTATTTTATATTAATTAATTAATTAAATAATTAATTCACTTTTGCCTTTGATTTTGCTTACACATTTTGGTATAATTTAACTAATACTTGTCTTAAAATTTTCATTTATCATGCGTTAATCTATCTGTCTTAAATTCTGTTTTACTGAATTCTTGTTTGCTCATTTCATCGTTTTTTTTTTTTTTTTAATGTGATTGAATTCTGATATAAACCTACTTTGTTCGAATTTTTAATCGTCATATGTGACGGTTGCATGTAAATGTATACGATGATTTATGAGTTTCTTTTGTCAAAACACACCAACATTCTGTCCTTTGTTTGTTGAACTCACACCAAATTTAAATTCTGTCGTAAAAACTTACAATTCCGTTAAATCTAACCGAGTTTGGACATCGATTCACTTGTTTTTTAAATTGTGATGAATTAAAAGATACATTTGTACGTAAGATGTTTTAATAAAAATGAAATGAGTTGTGAAATTAGAAAGGATGTTTAGATTGAGTGAAAATTGTGGTTTTTATTCGAGGAGAATTTGATTTTTTTATTTTTTTTATTTTTTATTTTTTATTTTTATCGAGGGATAATGGGTGGGGCCGTGGGGAAATAGGATTGAAAGAGCAAGTGAATTGATGTGCAATTTTTTAAGGGTTTTTTTTTTTGTTTTTTTTGTTTTTCTGCGAATTTGAGTTTGTTAAGACAAAATTTTAGGTGTGTTTGAGGGAAAAACAACCTTTAGGTGTGCGTTCACTAAATGACATAAATGTTAGGTTTGCTTTAATAAAAAAAACTCATGATTTATTTGTGTCAAAATTACTATTATTGCGATTATTGTGACGATTATTGACTAAAATATGGCGATATAAGGTTTAAAAATGATCTCCTACGGGTGTAATAATTGTCTCGATAATAGTTATAAGAGTTTTGGCGCGAAGTATGCCCAGATACAAGCAAGTCCAGGCAAAGGCGACTATAACTCTCATCCCAAACGGTGTCATCTGGCATATAGCAATATTAGCCCGGTCGAGCACTTTCTCAATAAAGGGATGAAGAGGAAATCGAAGCCCATGCTCCAGATTCTTCATGTATACGGCCGTGTGAAGATTCGGAGGTTTGACCACATTCTGGTGCCTTCCCGGCACGACGAATTCCCATTTCTCGGGTAAATTATAATGTACAGCCGCCAGTTCAGAGCAATTCTTCTCGTTCAGGAAGTCCCTGTAACCTAGATTAATCCTAGTGTTCATGGGAATCTTGAATACCGAGGGCTCTAAGATCCGTACATGTAAAGGCTCGGCCTGAGAGGTCGACTGAGAAGTCCCGACACGGGCCTCCATATCGGTCACCCCTTCCTGGCCTACGGTCAAGTTCTCAATCTCAGGCTCCACTTCTGAATCTACTACTACGTTGATATCTGAAGCGGTTCTAGAAGACGAGTCGGCTGAAGCACCCATTGTTCTCTACGAAGTGATTAAAACTTATGAAATCTAGAATCAAGCACGAAAATTACCTCTTACAAGAACACGAACAAGGAAGGAATCAAAGGCGGGATGAAGCAGGAACGAAGTGCAAGCGAAGGTTGATGAGATCTGAAGAATTTTTGGGAAGATTTAAAACGTTTTGGGGGTTTGTAAAGAAGGAAATGAATCGAAATTAGGGGGTATATATAGAGGAAAGCGTGAATAGTGTACCCCAGACCATCGTATGACACGTGTCAGCCGGGGGAGATGAAACGTCGTTGCATTGAGATTTGGAATTCAAAAATTGCGCCAAAATGAGAGGTGTATCCAACACGCTACTTTCAAGCGGAAGGGGGCTGGAGTAGAAGGAAGGCAGGAAGCAAGAAAGCAAGGGAAGCTGACATACCCAGGGCGCAAGAGGGAATGGTTATGCAGACAAGATCGAAGCATACAGGCCAAGCCCATAGCTTCCCCTGTATGGGGGCAGTTGTTATTTATGCATGACGTAGGGTTCGTATGTCCGCTTATATTTTTCTCTGCATCCAGACTACCAAAAAACTAAATGGAGTTATTTTCCTCTCCGTAGGTAGATACTCCTATATAATCTTTTTATCCAGACTTTTTTTGCATCCCAGGATGCAGGGGTTTGTATGCCCGCTTAAATTTTTCCTAGGCTTAGCTTTGCTATTGCTAATTGGTGGGGATTCAGATTGTATCTCGGCTGCCCACCAATTTTATGTAAACGTTGTTTCTTATTCTTTTATCATAAGCATCGTTTTATTAAAAAAGAAAATAATAATAATAATTATAATAATAATAATAATAATAATAATAATAATAATAATAATAATAATAATAATAATAATAATAATTGTTGGGGGTGGCATTCCCCGGGTCCGACTATGTCGGGCCGGGAGGATCATAGGCCGGGAGGGTCTCATCTGCCAAGGGGCCTGAGGGCATCTCCCGGGTCCGGGGCATGTATGGCCCACCCAGGGCCGTACTGTACGGAGCGGAGGCGCAAGAAGACAAATTGGAAACAAGTATAAAAGGTAACTAAAACCCTAAAAAATACCAAGAGATACACAACACAAAAACACCACACAAAAGGTTTTTCTCTCTCTTCTCTCTCTCTAGATTTATTTGTCTTAGTAACTGACTTGAGCGTCGGAGGGCCACCACCCGGAAGGCCCCGGGGCTAGGTTTGTTACGTCGTTTCAGGAAGAGAGGAAGGAAGAGACCAGCCGAGAGCTAAGGACCCTCAAGGACTTAGCTTATCGAATTTATAATCCACGTTAACTTGTAATCATTTGTATTTAGTTTTGGTATTTAGTTCCTAACTTTATACCCGAAACAATTGGCGCCGTCTGTGGGGACAATTTCACAAGAATCTTACAAAAAGCCATGTCAAACGCTCCACAAGAGCCGAGAAAATGAAGAAACAAATTTCCTCCGGGGAGGTGCGGCAGATTCCCCTGGAGACCGAGCTGCAAACGCCCCTGACTCCAGAGGAGAAAAGGATGATGAGTGCCTTCCTTGAAAAATTGATGGAGACACCACCTGCCGGTACTCCACCGCCCGAGCCAAGCCAGAAAAAATCTCCTCCAAAGAAGGATCCCATCCCATCCCTGACACCGAAGAACCTTTTTCACGAGGACAACGAGGTATCAAGCAACGATAGTACGTGGAGGGAATCAGAGCATTCTCATTCAGCGTCCCAGTCACCGCCTTCAGTTCAAGAAGTGTCAAAGCCCGAGGTTCCACGCATCGAGAGGCCCAAGCGCAACAAACCCATAGAAAACAAAACGCAAGGAAAAGTCACAGTAAAATCGCCTTTGGCCTCTTCGGTGCTGGAGTACCCTCTTCCTCCCAAAATGAAAATTCCCACAATACAATACGACGGGAAGACGGACCCGGAAGAACATCTGGCGGCCTACGAGAGCCACATGATGATGTACGACCCTACGGACTACGTTTGGTGCAAAGTTTTTCCTACGACCCTAACGGGACTCGCGCAAACCTGGTTCCGTAACCTCCCAACTGGTTCCATCTACGGATACGAGGATATGTGCCGGGTGTTCCGCCAGCAGTACGCGGGAAACAAAAGGAGAAAAAAGGTGGCTACGGAGCTCTTGAATGTAGTGCAAGGGAAGAGTGAAGGGTTGAAAGAGTATATGACTCGGTTTGACAGAGAATCACAACAGATCAGAGACCTGGACTTCAAGATAGGGGTCCATGCGTTGACAGTAGGTTTGAAGGAAGGAGAGCTGAAAAGTCTCTCGATCGAACTCCGCCAAACACTGATGGCCATGAGATGGTCAAGGATTTGTACGGGAGGAGCAGTTCCACAAAACATTCAGCAAGAGAGGAGACAAGAAAGAAGACCAGGGCGGGGCCCAACAAGAATGGAAGGGACCGCCCCGGAGACAGAATAACAACAGCATCCGCAGCAATTACAACCGCAATAGTAGCAATTACAACAATCGCCGGGATAATCGGGATGGCCGGGACAGCCGAGAAGGCAGAGGCCCGCAGGGAGGTAATCAACAGTTCCAACAGTGGACTCACTACACACCGCTCATAAGGTCCCAGCCAGAAATTTTCGAGATGACAAAAAACGAGATCAAGTGGGCCACCCCTCGACCGCAAAGACACCCAGGGAATGATAAGTCAGCTTTCTGCGAATACCACCAGACAGCCGGCCATGCAACGGAGAACTGTGTATCCCTGAAGAACGAGGTCGAGCGGTTGGTACAACAAGGCACCTTGCGGCGCTTTGTTAGGGACAAGCGAGAAAGAGATGGAGGTGAAGGTAGTGGGGACCCAGCCCAAACGGGTCCGAAAAAGAATCAAAAGAGAATAAGTGAAATTCATATGATCTCCGGGACGGAGGAGTCAGTCTTGTCCGGGAGAAAGAGGAAGGCAGAAAAGCGAGAATAATCCAAGATGGGAATATACTCGGCAGAGAGGACGGCACCGAAGCCTGTCCCGGACCTAACTATCAGCGACGAGGATTACCAGCGGGTCTCCTACCCCCACAGTGACCCGCTGGTGGTCTCCTTGGATATAGGACCTCACCTAGTACACAGATGCATGATAGACACCGGAGCCTGCACAAATCTCCTGTACCGGAAAGTATTCGAGAAGCTGGGTTTGAAGAAAGAACAGCTGACGCCTTACATAGGCTCACTCTATGGTTTCGCCGGTGCCGGTATAAGATCAATGGGAACGATAACTTTGCCAGTAACAATAGGAGAGGAGGATATGGCCCGAAGTGTCGATGCAAGCTTCGTAGCCGTGGACGCCCCGTCAGCATACAACGCCCTCATCGGCCGGGTCACCTTGGATCACATTCACGCCGTCGTGTCGATACGGGCCCTAGGAGCCATGGCCTACATCACAGACAACTGGACTGAAGGGAAGATCTACGGGGACCAGAGCGCCGGGAGATCTTGCAATTCCCTATCGGTTCAGGGGGTAAAAAAGAAGACAATAGCGGAGGTGAAGCTCCCGGAACAAAAAGAGAAGAAGGGTCTGGAAGTGACTCCGGGACCGGAGAGTGAGACAAAAGAAATTGAGTTGTCACCGGGAACACTACTACAAAAATGGGCAAAGAGAACTGTTGAAATTAGCCTTAGAGAACACCTCAAAGGCGTTCTTCTCCTCAGCGATCTATAAAGGTTAGAGAACAGGTAAAAGAGGTGTTTTATATGCCTAACTTTAGAGAACATTTTCATTTCAACACTGTTCTTTAGTAGATTAGATAAGAGAACACTGGAGTACATCAAGCGTTCTCTTTACATAGGAAAAGAGAACAATTAAGCCTAGTGATAGTTCTCTTTCCTTTGGTATAGAAAACGGGTTGGTAACATAACAGTTCTCTATTCTTTATTTTTTTTCAAAAAAAAAATTAATGCAAATTAAACGAATACAGTTAATTAATATAAAATAGAAATCAATTTACAATAATTATAATCATTACATTCTTTAATATACATTGAATTTTTATACAAATAAAAATAAAAATTACAAATAATAAATCTTAACAAGGTTGTAAAATAGTAATAGTACATATACACCCTCTGTGAATCAACCAAATTTAGTAGTACACCCTCCATGAATCAATCACACCCACTGTTAAATCATTGAAGTGTGCATTTGCTAATCTGCATCCATGTCATACGAGAATTATAAAAATCATATCATAAGTAAATCAACCTGAGTAAAAATCATTACTTGTATTATACAAAGTACGAAAAACCAAGTTGTTCACACATTTCATATGCATAAAATGTGTAGTAAATATGTTTATACAATGAAAAAGCACAGTACCTGTTCATAAAATTTAGAGATGCTAGATCTAGACAAAGAAAACTAAGTCAGCTGGAGCAACTAAAACAAATGAGAGAGAAAGTCACCAGATACTTATGCACAATAGGGGACAATTTTGAAGGAAAAAACACACCTGTTCGTGTTTCTCATGAATCTCCTCAATTATTGCACGTTTCTTTAATGCAAAGTGTAAATATAGAACCTGGGAAGCCTTCTTATTCAACTTCCATTTGAACTGGAAATCAAAGTCACAACAATTAGAATATCAGATACCAGCTTCAAATTTGAAAATGTTGGGAAAAATTATACAATTAGGTAGCATCTAAAAGATATATAGTCAAAATGGACACAAGGACAATATAGTGCAATTTTTCACAACCAAATAAGTACTGATTTTTCAAGGCTCACACCTGGCCTCCTCTAATCCTTCCACAGCATCATCACCGAAATTAATAGGATCGACCTACAATTGTACACAAAGGATTAAAGACCCCGACACTATCAGACACAGAAAAAGAAAATGCACAGCGTGCTGAATGTACTCACGGGCTTCTTTTTCTTCTTTTTCAAACCAGCAAATGATGTCTCAGCTCCGTCAGAAACTGTGTAACAAAAGTAACCGCGATTATCCATCTTATCAGCCAACGGCATCAGAACGAAATGAAGAATTTGGTGTTCTGCTCATACCCGTCAAATTATCCATCTTATCAGCCAACGGCTGAGAATTGCCTTCGTCAAATTCCGGGGCCATAGTCGTCGTCTTCTTCTTTTTCTTCTTTGATGGATCAAATGGTGCTAGCTGATCAAATCATCATACCAATATCAAACATTAACCACGGAAAGTGTACTCTTCTAGTATTTTATCAACAAAACTTGAATGTTCGACAATGTTGTCAATTCACAATAATAATCATCACTACTACATACGATGAGCGCATCACGACTTGGCTGAAACTACACATACCAGCCACACTCTTGTTACACAGTAAGAGTTCTTAACGTCTTAAATTACACTTTTTCAAAATATTTTCAGCCTATCATAACCGCAGTCCAACAGCATTACCACATAAACAAAGTAACAAACCACAGCAAAAATGCAACTAGCAAGCAAACCAACAATACCGAGCAAACGGGGATTTATTTCTCAATACAAATACGTCAAACTCGCCCTAATATTGACCGATATCTTGAAAGAAATCGTTAATCCCTCGAGTTTATCTCACAAACTTTCACTATGCTGTATTACTACATATCACGTTTGCTAGAGAAGTTCTAACACCAAAACAATGAGCGCAATCAACTAATGCAATGCCGTCTTCATCGGAAAGTTCTAACACCAAAACAATCGTAAGACAGACTAGAGAAGAAAGAAGATGATTACAGTTGAATGATAACGGCAGGTAGTGATCAAAACTTTCGGAACACGCTCTCCTTTCAAAACCGCACTGAATTCATCCGTCTCAATTTCCGCAAACAGCTGCAATCAACAAAACATCGCACACAATAATCTCTCATCATAACTCTAACCACATCAAAATCAACCGAAAAAACCTCGAAAAAATTCACTCGACATTAACAGAATGAAAACCTCTTCATCATCAGGCTTACAAACAGTCTCATCAGCTTCTCTACTATTTTAACAAACTAAAAATTCATCGGATTTCATAAAGCATATGCCACTAATAGATGCGTGAATTGTAGAAGAAAAGAATAGCAAACTACTCCGTACTACTTTTTAACATGTAAAAATAATCACAATCTACATGTAATATATTCGATTAACGGAAATAGCAAAGCAATTATACCTTCTTTAGTCAATTTAAAAGGGCATGCACAACGCCACGAGGTTATCTACTTGAGCACGGGGTTTGTTTCTAATCATAGCAGCCCACTTTTACTCATTAACCCTTACAATCCCGTGGAAGAGGAGCTTTGACCCGTGGCATCATCAATTCCCATTTAAAATGCATGCTTGTCATTAACAAGATCAACAAACATGTAATCAAAATTACAATCTACATGTAATATATTCGATTAAAGGAAATATCAGAGCTATTTTACCTTCTTTAGTCAATTTAAAATCATGCCTGTCATTAACAAGATCCACAAACATGTAATCAGACACATGATTACTAAACAAAATTGACAAGTAGTAATATATTCAAGTTGACAGGTCGTTCATGTGTATTCAAGGACGAAATCTAAACTACTCAAGGATTTGGATGACAAAACCTATGGCGATGAGTATTGTTCCGGGAAAAGGACTACTGAATTCAGGCATCGTATTAGATTGAAGATGATGATCTTTTGAAATGAAAACCCTAAATATCGACAAACACCTCAAAAACCTAGCAATTGACTAAAAAATTAATCACTTCAACCAAAATTAAATACCACAAAATATATTGCAACTCAGAAGATGAATTCATCAGATGCACATACTAATGATACACACAAACCTATCAAATGATGAAAATAACCTCAACAATATAACAATCGAAAAAAAAAAATTAGGTTAGAAGATAGTTACCTTAGCAACGAGATCGAGATGAGCATCTACGCCTACACGCATGGAGTACTTTTCGATTGAGATCGTTAATAGAGTCAGTTTTTGTGGGAGACGATGGATAGGAGAAATGGAATCGGTGTTTGAGGGAGACGCTGGGACTTGGGTGAGGTTTTTGAGGGAGTTGGTGTTGTAGGAGTAAGGAGTGTGTGTATATCATATCCTCCATATACGGAGTATATTGAATTGATTGAATTGTTTGGTACTCCATACTCCGTACTCCAAATTTAATATTTAATTATTTATTATTTATTTTATTTTTACATAATGGATTAGAGAACACTTAAAATTATTGGGCGTTTTCTTTATAATTGAGAAAACAGTTTTAAAACTTAACAGTTCTCTTAGGTAAAATAAAGAGAACAGTTAACTTGGACAAGCGTTCTTTTTCTGTCTAAAAATCGCCTATTTAAAATACCTGTTCTCTATTATGTGTTACTTATTCCTATTTTTGTAGTAGTGGAAGAAGTGTAATCATTGGGGCGGAGCTAGACCCCGGCTTCCAAGACAGTCTGATTAGTATCTTGGAAGAGAACAAAGATGTGTTTGCCTACTCAGCGGCAGAGATGCCGGGGATAAGCCCGGAAGTAATTGTGCACCAGCTAAACGTTAACCCCAGCTACAAACCAATCAAGTAGAGGCTGCGGCCCATGAGCGCGGAAAAGGACGCAGCCATTCTCGAAGAGATAAACAAGTTATTGGAGGCAGGTTTCATTGAACGTTGTGACTACCCCGAGTGGTTGGCAAACGTTGTGATGGTGAAAAAAGCTTCCGGGGCATGGAGAATGTGTGTTGACTTCACAAACCTAAACAAGGCATGTCCCAAAGATTGCTACCCATTGCCGAGGATTGACCAGCTGGTAGACTCCACCAGCGGCCATACCACTTTGAGCTTCCTGGATGCTTTCTCGGGATACCACCAGGTCTACTTGTCAGAGGAGGATAGGCCCCGGTGTGCCTTCATAACAGGACACGGGGTCTACATGTATGAAATGATGCCATTCGGACTTAAAAATGCCGGAGCAACCTACCAGCGCCTGGTGGACGCCGTGTTCGCAAAACAGAAGGGAAGAAACATGTAAGTATATGTGGATGGTGCAATTGTGAAAAGCAAGTCCGACGAGCAGCACCTGGAAGACCTGAGAGAGACATTCGGCTCGCTCCGAGAATACCAAATGAAGCTAAATCCGAAGAAGTGTACCTTTGGAGTCCGGTCAGGGAAGTTTTTGGGGTACAGTCACCAAGAGGGATCGACGCCAACCCCGAGAAAGTCAAGGCTATATTAGACCTACCGGCACCAAAGACAATTAAAGATATTCAAATTTTGACCGGGAGAATGGCAGCACTTTCCAGGTTCATCTCCAGGTCCGCCGATAAGTCCACACCATTCTTTCAGGTACTGAAAGGGAATAAGAGGTTCGTATGGGGAAAGGAGCAGAATGAGGCTTTTGAACAGTTAAAGAGACACCTTACAACATTGCCTACCTTGGCAAGACCGATCACGGGCGAAACTTTAATCTTGCACATCGCCGTGACCGCGAGCGCAATATCAGCAGTAATCCTACGGGAAGAAGAAAAACAACAACAACCGATCTATTTCGTTAGTCATGCACTTTGGGTCGATCGAAAAACTACCCAATCATCGAGCGGCGTGTTGTTGTCATAGCGACCGGCCGAGACCGTGCCGATGCTCACCGGTGGAGGGCGCACAGACCACCTGAGAAAGCACTCGAGAAATTCGAAAAATCCGGCAGACTCCTCAAGTGGGCAATTGAACTGTCAGGCTTTGGCATAACCTACGCCGGAAGAACAGCAATCAAGGCCCAAGCCCTGGCTGACTTCATTGCCGAGTGCACCCACCCGGTCAGGGGTAATGCACCAAGAGGGGTATGGCGGGTGTATACGGACGGGTCAGCAACCATCCATGGCTCCGGGGCAGGGGTGGTTATCATCGATCCGAAGAACGGGCAATTTGAGCATGCCTTGAAGTTTGCCTTCCCGGCCACGAACAATGAATCTGAATCTGGCCGGTCTTTGGCAGGACTAGAACTGGCAAAAGCCATGGGGGCAGAAGAGATTGAATTGAGAACAGACTCGCAGCTGGTGGCGAGCCAACTTAAGGGAGAGTACGAGGCCCGGGAAGAGGGAATGGCGTTGTACCTCCAAAGAGCAAAAATTTTGACCTCCGGATTGAAATCTTTTGAAGCCCATCATATTCCCAGGTCCGAAAATAACAAAGCGGACGCGCTTGCCAAACTCGCCAGTGCAACAGCAGACAACAAGTCGAAAACGGTCACGGTCGACATCCGCCGGCAAAAAGGAGTACTAACGATCAATGCAATCTCTGAAGACAACGGCTGGATGAGGCCGATATTGAAATACAAGTTGGAAGGAGAAATCCCGGAAGATAAAATCGAGGCTGCTAAACTGAAGAGACTGGCCCCCTGGTTTGTCATCGTGGACGGAGAGCTTTATAGACGATCATTCTCAGCCCCACTACTAAAATGTGTAGGGGGCATGGACGCTGAATTCATCCTAAACGACATACACTCAGGAGTGTGCGGTCATCATGTGACCGGTCGCACGTTAGCCCACAAAGCACTGAGGGCCGGCTATTTTTGGCCCACAATGCTAAAGGATGCCAAAGATTTGAGCAAGCGGTGCCGGCAATGTCAAATTTTCGCTCCGGATATCCATCTCCCCGCCAGAGACCTCAGGCCAGTTCTGAGCCCAGTACCTTTTGACCAATGAGGGATGGACATCCTGGGGCCCTTCGCAACGGCGACCGGGGGCAGGAAATATGTGGTAGCAGCCATTGACTACTTCACTAAGTAGATTGAGGCAGAGGCCATTCCCACCATCACTGAGTAGGCCGTGAGAAAGTTTATCTGGAGAAATGTAATCACAAGGTTTGGGGTGCCCAAGGTGGTGGTATTTGACCACGGGAAACAATTCGACAATGACAACATGCGGGACTGGCTAAAGCGGAACGGGACAGTTGTCGCTTACTCATCAGTTTGTCATCCACAGAGCAACGGACAAGCCGAGGCCGCGAACAAGCAAATGTTGAACGGCATGAAAAAGCGACTGGATGAGCTGAAGGGGGCATGGGACGATGAACTACCAAGCGTCCTCTGGTCAATCAGAACCACAGTCAAGGAATCTACCGGCCACACTCCATTCTGTTGGGGTTAGTGTCCTCTACAGTGAGTGTAATAACATAAATAAATCTCTAAAGGTACACAGGGTACATTTTGTATTTAATCAGTTGATTAACGTTTATCAATAACGGTTGGCTTGCTAGATAAGTTTGACGTTATTGTCATACAGATGGCGGTGATCAACTGGTCCCTAAGAGTCACACCTAAAGGATGTGTTTGAGAAATATGATTATTTGAGAAAATGATCATATTGATGCCTTACTTAATGACTAAACGGTTAGTCGGTGTTGTTGACTAAAAGGTTAGTCAAATGTGACTAAAATGTTAGTCAAGTGTAATGATGTTACTGACTAAAATGTTAGTCAGTGAAATGATGGTACGGCTATTTAATCTGATTAAATAATATTAGCTGTGACGAGTTAAAAGTAATTCGTGAATTGAATATAAAATGTTATATTTAATTGTTGTGTATAATGCAAGCTAATTAAATATAAACCGTTATAATTAATTAGTAAATTATAAATATAAGGATATTTATAACATATTATAGTCGGTCCATACAGATGACACTATTAATAAAATGCATTATATTATAAGCTAAATTGACCAAAACAGAGGTGTCCAGATACATAATGTTTTCTTGGTCAATAAGATAGATTTTGAGGAGAATTATATCTCCTCACAATAACCAAGGGTGGCCGGCCAAGAGAGGATTAGTGGGACTATATTATCTTTCCTAATTCTCTTCTAATCCTACTCTAATTCTTTTATCATTCACAACACTTAAAACCTGGAGTGAAAAAACAGTTTTTCTCCATAATTCTTCTAGCAATTCAAGGGCATATCTTAGACTATCTTGGGTGTTTCAATTAGGAGATACCATATTTTTGGTATTGATCTTAGGCCAATTCTTAAGGATTAAAAGGTTAATTCTTATTCTTTTGTTTTATTATGCAATTTCAATTTATGACTTTAAATCTTATAAAAGTTTTCATTATAATCCTGTGAATTTAATGGTCTATATACGGATATAAACCTACACATTCAACATGGTCTACGGGGCTGAAACTTTACTCCCGATTGAAGCAATCCTTCCCAGCCCTAGAGCGAGCTTTCATGATCCCGCCAACAATGAACAAGCGAGAAAGGAGTCGCTGGACCTGCTAGATGAGGTCCGGGACCAAGCAAGGGAAAACCTAGATAGCGGTCTACCAGAACAGGATGAGAAGAATGTACAACCGGAGGGTGAAGCACAGGGACTTCGAACTTGGAGACCTAGTGCTGAGAAGAGCATCCGCCACCGGGAAGGGGAACATTCACGGGAAGTTGTCAGCCACTTGGGAGGGACCCTACCAGATCACTGAGATAAAGCAACCGGGGACCTTCATGCTAAGAGATATGAACGGCCACAACCTCCCGTCCCATTGGAACTCTGATACATTAAGGAAATATTACGTGTAAGCGTTGTACTCTTTTCCCTTACCCGTGGTTTTGTCCCACTGGGTTTTCCACGGGAAGGTTTTAACGAGCTGAGGCAACGTGTAGACATCTGTAACGCGAGTGACCAGGAATGTTAGCACCGCGAGCTTTTGTAACGTTTTTTAGTAGAACTTGTGCTAGAATTTTTGCCCAGCATTTGTTTAGATTTGCATCACACAAAAGCTGGCCAGGGGGCAATGAGGGGGGGACTACCCCAGGCCGACTAATCGGGCCGATAGTCGATTCAAAAATAGGAATTTTGAAAATTTTACTAACACTTTCGGGAAAAGGGGATGAGCACTCCAAATCACTTTGAAGCGAGTGGGGGCAAGAAACAGGCCGGAGCGACTAAGAGACATAAAAGACCGGAGAAGGGTAGGACCTCCTAAGCAACCGCCTGGTAGGCTCCCATGCCAGCGTAGGATGAACATCGCGCCTTGAGAGTCCATGGCCTGGGGCCTGGGCGGCTCGCGCCCTACGCATGTCTACGTACGGATGAACATCGCGCCTTGAGGGTCTGTGGCTCGGGGCCCGGACGGCTCGCGCCCTACGTATGATACATTGCCTACGTACGGATGAACATCGCGCCTTGAGAGTCCAGGCCCGGGGCCTGGACGGCTCGCGCCCAGCGTATGGCCTTGCACAATGCTCACCCGAGGTCGTCGGGCCCGGATGAGGGTGCCTTTATGCAAAAGAGCTGGGATGTCTATGATAGCCCACGTGCCTAGGCTGCCTTCACCGCAGTGTCTGATGCCGGCCTTGTAGCCGGTGGCGGCTGCAGACCTCCCATGTCTACGTATGGATGAACATCGCGCCTTGAGAGTCCATGGCCCGGGGCCTGGGCGGCTCGCGCCCTACGTATGACAGATTGCCTACGTATGGAAAAACATCGCGCCCTGAGAGTCCAGGCCTGGGGCCTGGGCGGCTCGCGCCCTACGTATGGCCTTGCACAATGCTCACCCGTGGTCGTCGGGCCCGGATGAGGGTGCCTTTATGCAAAAGAGCTGAGATGTCTATGATGGCCCACGTGCCTAGGTTGCTCTCACCGCAGTGTCTGATGCCGGCCTTGTAGCCGGTGGCGGCTGCGGACCTCCCATGTCTACGTATGGATGAACATCGCGCCTTGAGAGTCCATGGCCCGGGGCCCGGGCGGCTCGCGCCCTACGTATGACAGATTGCCTATGTATGGATAAACATCGCGCCCTGAGAGTCCAGGCCTGGGCCTGGGCGGCTCGCGCCCTACGTATGGCCTTGCACAGTGCTCGACCGTGGTCGTCGGACCCGGAAGAGGGTGCCTTCATGCAAGAACACCGGGAAGGTGAGAGCAGACTTCCCATGAACGTGCAATTCATCGAATAACCTAAGTACAATCGCCCGGCAACCGGGGGCATGCGTATGAATGAACAGGAGAGTGATTACAATCACCAAACGCTAAGTAGTACACGGTCCCGGTATAGATAACACACAGAGAAAAAGTTAGAAATTTGGCTAAGTATAAATAAGACGCGGGGACCAAACAATACTATCCGGCCCCGGTACAAACAGCGAAAACAACATAAGCATTCAAAGAGAAATAATAACGGAGGAGAACACATCTAAAATCACCCGGTCTCGGAGGAGAATAGCGCGAGTAAAAACGAGATAAAATAAGCTAAGTATGGAAAAACGAAAAGACAAGGCAACATTAACAAAAAAAGGAACGCTTGCAATAGAAAGAGTATATTACAAAGGTGCAGCCCCTGGACCCACAGACCGGGCAGGGGGCAAATTGATGCGAAATTAAAAGAAAAGGGAAGGGTGCAATTAAAAGACCTACCAGAGTCGGCGGCCGTCTACCACAAAAACGCCCGCCTACCGCAGACTAATGTGTTTATTGAAATTAAAACAAAGCAAAATGTAGGCTAGTGGGAGGACCCTTCGGCGTTACCCCGAAGCGAAAGTCACCGGCAGAAGACTCGGAAGACAGCAGCCCGAATCCCTAGCAACCGGCATCTTCACCATTTGCTTTTCTTCCCTGGCTCTTGCCGGTCGGCCAGCGACCTCTTCAAGTTCGAGGCGGGCGAAGTTGAAGTGGGATCGACCTTGTCAATAAATCCTTTCGTCTCATTGGACCCAAAATCAACCCCATCATAGAAGGAGTTGCACGGACCTTGCCGAGCTCAACCTGATGGGCCGCTTCATCCGCTTCCATCTCCAAATTTCAAGGCGAAGCGACTTGCTTGTTCCGCCGACCTCTCGGCCTCGGCAGCCTCCGCCCGAGCAACGGCGGCGTCCCGGGCCAGGAAGAGCTCAGAACATTGGGGGGCCAGGCTCTCCTTCTCCTTGGGGAGGTCTACCAGCTGACACTCTTTCTCCCTCTGGTTACCCCGGAGGGCACGCACTGCCTCTTCAAGCGAAGGCCTCTTCTCGCGAGCCTTTATGGATTTTTTCAGGCGGGCGGCCGCCTCCTTCATCTCTTTGTTGGCCTCAGACGAGGCCGCCTCGCGCCGCAGACGGTCAAGTTCGCCTGCGGTGTCTTGGGCAAACTTGGCGAAGGAGTCCACGGAGCGACGGAGGTTCATCGTCAGCTCGACGGCCTGTATGCCTAGGCCCCCAGCAATAGGTGGGGTCTCTTCAACGAGACCCGCCGGGTGCCCTACTACGCCGCCGGTGTCCGAGGTCCCTCCACCCGGGACGGCAACGGAAACCTGACCCTGACCGCTAGCCTTGGCCTTGGAGGAAGAGCCCTGGATGGAGAAAGACAATAGGTCATAAATGTCCTGCTCACTGATGGGAAAAACGGAAGAAAGACCGTCTGAAGGAACATCCAGAGGACGCCCCTCAGACAGACTCCCCCACGAGAGTGTGGAGCTAACCTTCTTGTGCCTCTTGAGGGGCCGGACATCCTCCGAGTGAGGAGACTCGGACTCAATGACAACTGCGTCCGGAACCTGAGACGGCTGGGGGATCTTGACCTCCCTCGGAGGGCTAGGGAGAGGGGCCTCAAGCGTCGCCTCAAACATGCCTCCCACCGGGGTGGACTCCACTGTAACACCCACCGGTTCCGGGCGAGGGGATGAAACAGATCCAGCAGGCTTTGCCGCCTGCTCAGCTTCTCTTTCCCGGCTCGGCTTGAACGCTACGCGTTTCCTTCCCATTGGCCTATCAGGAATATCACCCTGCATGCTTTTCCAGAATTCCCTGAGCGTGGGTTTACGTCACTTCAAGTCCACGGCAGTCGGTTGATCGAGCGGTCGATTCTTTTCGTTCAGGCCAATAGATGCCAAATCCTCCGGAGTAAGATAGCCCAAGGAACCTGCAAAAGACGAAGCAAAATCAGAGCCGGAAGAATCAGAAAAGCTAAGTAAACACAAGTTAAGATGACTAAGACACTAAGATCCTGGCCGCCCGGCCCCTGCTTACCTGCTTCGAGGGCCGGGACTAGGCCAACCACGCTCAGAAATTTGTCCTCGGAAATTGTATCCGCTGGAGGAAGCCAATTCTTGGGGAACCAATCTTTCCCCGCTTTGTAAGCCTCAAAGTAGTCCACAGCTTTCGACTCCTCCTTGGTCAACGGGACGTCCTTCCAGGGAAAGATGCTCCCCGGGACCCACTCATCTCGGGTCTCTAAACGGCCTCTCACATCGTTGTGAAAGCAGCGAGGGTGGTTGAAAGGAACGGGAGATTTGAGGAAGAACCACCTCTCTTTCCACCCCTTCATCGAGTCATTGACCGGGAAGTGAGTCGAATGGCAGGCTTCGATTACGGTGACCACCATCCCTTAGTCGCCCTATTAGTGCAGGCCGGAGGAAGTGGTGGAGACGGCGGAAAAGATTTATCGTCAGGGGGAAGCCCAGATACAAGCAAGTCCAGGCAAAGGCGACTATAACTCTCATCCCAAACGGTGTCATCTGGCATATAGCAATATTAGCCCGGTCGAGCACTTTCTCAATAAAGGGATGAAGAGGAAATCGAAGCCCATGCTCCAGATTCTTCATGTATACGGCCGTGTGAAGATTCGGAGGTTTGACCACATTCTGGTGCCTTCCCGGCACGACGAATTCCCATTTCTCGGGTAAATTATAATGTACAGCCGCCAGTTCAGAGCAATTCTTCTCGTTCAGGAAGTCCCTGTAACCTAGATTAATCCTAGTGTTCATGGGAATCTTGAATACCGAGGGCTCTAAGATCCGTACATGTAAAGGCTCGGCCTGAGAGGGTCCAGCCTGAGAAGTCCCAGCCTGGGCCTCCATATCGGTCACCCCTTCCTGGCCTACGGTCAAGTTCTCAATCTCAGGCTCCACTTCTGAATCTACTACTACGTTGATATCTGAAGCGGTTCTAGAAGACGAGTCGGCTGAAGCACCCATTGTTCTCTACGAAGTGATTAAAACTTATGAAATCTAGAATCAAGCACGAAAATTACCTCTTACAAGAACACGAACAAGGAAGGAATCAAAGGCGGGATGAAGCAGGAACGAAGTGCAAGCGAAGGTTGATGAGATCTGAAGAATTTTTGGGAAGATTTAAAACGTTTTGGGGGTTTGTAAAGAAGGAAATGAATCGAAATTAGGGGGTATATATAGAGGAAAGCGTGAATAGTGTACCCCAGACCATCGTATGACACGTGTCAGCCGGGGGAGATGAAACGTCGTTGCATTGAGATTTGGAATTCAAAAATTGCGCCAAAATGAGAGGTGTATCCAACACGCTACTTTCAAGCGGAAGGGGCTGGAGTAGAAGGAAGGCGAGAAGAAAGCAAGGGAAGCTGACATACCCAGGGCGCAAGAGGGAATGGTTATGCAGACAAGATCGAAGCATACAGGCCAAGCCCATAGCTTCCCCTGTATGGGGGCAGTTGTTATTTATGCATGACGTAGGGTTCGTATGTCCGCTTATATTTTTCTCTGCATCCAGACTACCAAAAAACTAAATGGAGTTATTTTCCTCTCCGTAGGTAGATACTCCTATATAATCTTTTTATCCAGACTTTTTTTGCATCCCAGGATGCAGGGGTTTGTATGCCCGCTTAAATTTTTCCTAGGCTTAGCTTTGCTATTGCTAATTGGTGGGGATTCAGATTGTATCTCGGCTGCCCACCAATTTTATGTAAACGTTGTTTCTTATTCTTTTATCATAAGCATCGTTTTATTAAAAAAGAAAATAATAATAATAATTATAATAATAATAATAATAATAATAATAATAATAATAATAATAATAATAATAATAATAATAATTGTTGGGGGTGGCATTCCCCGGGTCCGACTATGCTCGGTAGGAGGATCATAAATGGGAGGGTCTCATCTGCCAAGGGGCCCGAGGGCATCTCCCGGGTCCGGGGCATGTATGGCCCACCCAGGGCCGTACTGTACGGAGCGGAGGCGCAAGAAGACAAATTGGAAACAAGTATAAAAGGTAACTAAAACCCTAAAAAATACCAAGAGATACACAACACAAAAACACCACACAAAAGGTTTTTCTCTCTCTTCTCTCTCTCTAGATTTATTTGTCTTAGTAACTGACTTGAGCGTCGGAGGGCCACCACCCGGAAGGCCCCGGGGCTAGGTTTGTTACGTCGTTTTAGGAAGAGAGGAAGGAAGAGACCAGCCGAGAGTTAAGGACCCTCAAGGACTTAGCTTATCGAATTTATAATCCACATTAACTTGTAATCATTTGTATTTAGTTTTGGTATTTAGTTCCTAACTTTATACCCGAAACAATAATAATAATAATAATAATAATAATAATAATAATAATAATAATAATAATAAATAATAATAATAATAATAATAATAATAATAATAATAATAAATAATAATAATAATAATAATAATAATATTTTATTTAATAATAATAATAATAATAATAATAAAATTGAGTTTCATTTATACTTCAAAAAAAAAAAAAATAAAAAAAAAAAAAAATAATAATAATAATAACAAAATTTCATATTATTTCAGAAAACTTTCAGATTTAAAAAAAAAAAAATTTCAGAAAAACTTCAGATAGATTCAGAAAAAACTTCAAAACGAAGAGAGCAACTCCTAAAATAATATTTCGTACGATGTACAAAAAAATGCTTACCGGTTCGATTCACAATTAAAACATTTATTCAAAAATGTTTACATTACCGATTCAATGCACCGAACCGTTTAGAAAATGTATAATTTTTGATTTTTTTCCCGTTCAGTATAATGGGAACTAGTATTTATTTTGCACCCTCACACTCTAGTCACACCCCAATATACTCATTTACTCAAAAATCATTCATTACATCATAAGTGAGGGAGGGAGATTAGCAGTTACATTTACAACCAAATCAATAAGCAGGTTGATTGATATATTATTTTATATTAATTAATTAATTAAATAATTAATTCACTTTTGCCTTTGATTTTGCTTACACATTTTGGTATAATTTAACTAATACTTGTCTTAAAATTTTCATTTATCATGCGTTAATCTATCTGTCTTAAATTCTGTTTTACTGAATTCTTGTTTGCTCATTTCATCGTTTTTTTTTTTTTTTTAATGTGATTGAATTCTGATATAAACCTACTTTGTTCGAATTTTTAATCGTCATATGTGACGGTTGCATGTAAATGTATACGATGATTTATGAGTTTCTTTTGTCAAAACACACCAACATTCTGTCCTTTGTTTGTTGAACTCACACCAAATTTAAATTCTGTCGTAAAAACTTACAATTCCGTTAAATCTAACCGAGTTTGGACATCGATTCACTTGTTTTTTAAATTGTGATGAATTAAAAGATACATTTGTACGTAAGATGTTTTAATAAAAATGAAATGAGTTGTGAAATTAGAAAGGATGTTTAGATTGAGTGAAAATTGTGGTTTTTATTCGAGGAGAATTTGATTTTTTTATTTTTTTTATTTTTTATTTTTTATTTTTATCGAGGGATAATGGGTGGGGCCGTGGGGAAATAGGATTGAAAGAGCAAGTGAATTGATGTGCAATTTTTTAAGGGTTTTTTTTTTTGTTTTTTTTGTTTTTCTGCGAATTTGAGTTTGTTAAGACAAAATTTTAGGTGTGTTTGAGGGAAAAACAACCTTTAGGTGTGCGTTCACTAAATGACATAAATGTTAGGTTTGCTTTAATAAAAAAAACTCATGATTTATTTGTGTCAAAATTACTATTATTGCGATTATTGTGACGATTATTGACTAAAATATGGCGATATAAGGTTTAAAAATGATCTCCTACGGGTGTAATAATTGTCTCGATAATAGTTATAAGAGTTTTGGCGCGAAGTATGTCAGATCAGATACGGGTTACTCTCCATTGTGATGGATTTATTAGTCATATTATCAACACAAAGTCTAAAATGAGACGGTCTTATACTTATCGTATACCTATTGTATGATCTGTAGTTCTACGACAGAGTGTTGACAGGTTTAAGCAATTAATTAAGACTAGGTTGAAAAACTTTATCGATTTTGTGTTTTGGAGGCTACGATGTCGGAAGTATGTATCTGTAATTATGTTGAAAACATCCGGTCAGGAACCAATTCAACCAAAAACTTAAGCTAATGGTTGGAGACCTAAAATCGATTATGTACTCTACCACGCCCCTCAGCGAATCTTTCTTTGGGCAGGCGTGGAGTAACTTCTGAGCCCACCTCGCAGTGCGAAATATCTACTTTGAAAGTGAGGGGTGGTCGATTGAGCCGTGGCCTTTTAGTCGAAGCTTTGATCTGTGTCGAGGCAACTGGCCAAAAGCTTAAGCTAATGGTTGTTGGGGCCCAAGATCGATTATGTACTATAACACATCTCAAGTTAGTTCTGCATGACCGTTAGACCTATATTTCCGCCTTTGTTGGGAAGATGATCTAAGCCTTGAAGGAAAGAAATGGATGGATCCGTTTTTCCTCGTCTTTAGATTCTATCACCTTTATTTTGTTATCAAACGGAGGAAAACTCTAGATATAGGGCACAACTTGTTTAGTAAATTCGCCATCAATTAAAAGAAGAGAAACGTGTTTCGAAAGTCATTTCTGTATTGTTTCATCAGAATCGGAAACAAGAAAATAGGAAACTCTAGATTTGGTGCATACAACACTTGTATTACGGAGTAGTATTTAATCGCATCATGTGATTTTGTTAGCGTCGCTACTCGCTAGTATGAATCTAAGGCTTTGTTTGGATGACCATTTTCCCTCCAAATTACTTGGCACTGAAAATGGACATACCACCCCGAAATATCATTTTAGACATGGAAGTATTTTCGCAAAACGGCTGTGTCTGACTTTCTGATTTCGTCTTGTGATTGATAAATGTGGCAGAGTTCGTTTGAATAAGATAGACGAGGTTACTCTGTAATAGTTGATACGTGATAGTTCACATCATTGTTGTTATTTGTTGTGATTTCAGGTCATCACCATGCCTCCAAAGCGTCGTAAAGTTTCGAGAACAAGAGGTCGGAGGAGTTTGGACAGGATCAGCAGCTTACCCGATGAGATACTTAGTTACATTCTTTCGTTCCTCCCGACATTGATGGCAGTGCGGACAAGTGTTCTGTCAACTAGATGGCGGTATCTTTTCACAATGACGTCCAATCTTTATTTTGATGATGGAGAAGATTATTACTCCCATGACGATGAAACTTACGAGAATGGTTTTGAGAGGTTCGTTAATGGAACATTGGCATTGCATAGAGTAACATCGATTCAGAATTTCAGTCTGAAAATTAGACGTAAATGCGAATATGATTTTTTACATATTCGTGAATGGATTACCGCTGCTATACTGAAGAGAGTTAAGCATCTACATCTATACATTACTTATCAAGAAATCTATTTGCCAGACTGCATCTTCTCTTCTCAAAGTTTGGTGTCACTAGAAATTAATATGGTCTATTACGACTTGGACGTGGAAGTCCCTACGATAGTCTGCTTGCCAAACCTCAGGTTCCTTAAATTCAACAATGCAATATTCTCGGATGCTGAGTCCGGTACACGGTTTTTTGCTGGTTGTTCACAGCTGAAAGAATTGGTTCTTAGCAGGTGTGATTTGGGTACTGACGATTGTGTTCGCATTTCTGCTTTAGCACTTGAAAAACTGACGGTATACTACTGTGGAGGTGATGTCGAGATTGATGCCCCTATTTTGGAGATTTTGACGTACTTTTTCTCATCGTCTGGTGAGAATAATGAGGATATGGCCATGTTGTTGAAGGAACCATGCTCTCCTTCTAGGATCGAAGTAAATTTCTCTCGCAATAACTTCTCCGCCTATCTACCTCAATTTGTCCTTAGGCTTGGTACTATCGCCTCCACCGCAAGACAGTTGATTCTATCGGGTATTACTCTCAAGGTTAGTACTGTACTTAGTACAACTGCGATACTTACGTATTCCTTATACACTTATGTGATTCTCCGATTTTATGGTCTCATTTTCGTCTGTCTCTCTTTTGTGAAGCTTCTTACAAGGGTGGACGAAAGCGTGATACCTGCGTACTCTAAGCTGGATAGCCTCCAATTTGGTTATGTTCAGTATGATACGTGGAATTACGTGGCATTTTGGTTAACGAACTCGCCTCAACTTAAGACCGTTTACTTTGCTCAGGTAAGGTGTCTTTTAATATAAAATTCTGGGGGCATTGTCGATCAATATTCATATCCCGCTCACGCTTGCATCAACTATTTCATAAGTAAACATAATTCGATGTTTGATTTATCGTCTGTTACGGAGTATTACTTTTTATCCGTGTGACTGTCCTTTTTAAATTATGAACTTGAATGTCAGGGCCTTCGCTCCTGTAATCGATATTGTGGTATCCACGACCATCATCCAACTCCGGAACTCGTGCCATTTTCATCAAATGTCGAAATTATCAAAGTTTTTGAATTTGAGGGCAATCAGTCGGAGCTGTTACTCGTAAGATATCTGCTCGAGAATGCTCGGTCATTGAAGAGATTGATTCTAATTAAAGAAACTAAGAATTACCTGTTATCGAAAATAGAGAACGAATTACGGTTGTGCAAGGAACTGCTAATGTTGCCCAAGGCTTCGACGTACTGTACTATCGAATTGATATAGCCGCATGCCCGCATGTTGAAGCATGTTGTGTTCGAAACGAACATGATTTTATTATCTTTTTGTTTTTCTTCTGTATGGTGTATCGGATAGACGGTTTTCAGACGAGGATTCATTTTAGCTGAGTAGCCGACCCCAAATTTTGGGGAATAAGGCTTTGTTGTTGTTGTCGTCGTTGTCGTCGTTGTTGTATTGTTAGTATGGTATAAGAACCTGTTCTTTCGCATTTTTACAATTAATTGAATCAATCGAATCAATCGAAATAATCGAATCAAATGAGCTAAATCGAATCGAATGAGCAGAATGAATCGAATGAAGTTCAATTAAATAACATACCGAATCGAATCGAATGGAATCGAATCGAATCGAATTGAAGTGAGTGAATCGAATCGAAATGAGATGAAAATAAGTTGGAAAGAACAGGTCCTAAGTCTCACTCTATTTTAGTGAGAGACGGTTTTTTATGGGATTATTTGTTTCTTCTTTAATAAAGCTTGTTGAGTTTGAGTGTAAGTGTGTTGTGTGTAACTATAAAGGTGGGGCCCAATATTGTGTCTTTGCTCTAAACGCCTTTGTTATCTAACAAGGCTTAGTCTTAAAAAAGACGGTCTTTTTTTAGATCACTTTTTTCCGTCCACACTTAGCTGTATGATGATTATTATTGAGTATTTAGTAAAACTTGTCTAATCATCGATAAGAAAAAGACTGATCTGCATTCTGAGACTCGCTCATTTGATCTTATACTCTTGGATTGTTTTGCATTTTGTTTTTTGGTTGAATAAGATTATCCACTTGTGCTATGATTGTCACCGAAAATGTCCTAACCAAATGATCGAAAACCTTAAATAGTGGATTTTAGATTCAAATCTCCTTCTATCGTTGTAACGAGACTTTGTGATTTTTCATTCACGCTGGGAATCGGCTGAATTTAGGAAGGAAACTAGTTTAGATGCCGCAAAAAAAATTCAAGCTACATTTCGTTATTTACGTAGATATAGTACTCCGTATTAAAGATTTTCGTTTTTCACGTTTATACCTTTTGAAGTTAATAACCAATACTCCTCTAGATTCGCCTAAATGTTTTATGTTTGTCTATTGCTAATATTTCGTTCTTGGGAAAAACAAGCGTAGTTACATAGGTCAATTTCGAAATTACTTTTTTTAGTTTTCATTAGATAGAATGCCAAGTAGTTAGTATAATGACTTCTATTTGGTTCTGAAAATTTCAAACCTACACGAATATCATTTACGTATTTTTAATCGACAACGCTTTCCCAAAAACTTATTTTAGTGAATCATAGTTAGACGTAGGCAAAACTAACCTGGCCGAATGATCTGACCCAAAAAACTTAACCAAACGCGATTTGAAACTTGAAGTTAAGCCCAAACTTGACCAAAATCAGAATAGACCAAATAACCTATAACTCAACCTGAATATTATTGCAGCAGACAAATTGTTACGGAGTATCGATGAATAACTTGATATTAAGTAACTCGAAAATTATCTGAATTTTCCGGCAGATAATGGTCAATTTTCGACGTTTACAGCTATGCAACTGCTTACATGGACTCATAATCACTGTTTTAATTTCTTTATTTATCCTAACAAATGTCAGATTTCTCTCTAACTCACACACTGTTTATTCTCAATTACTCCGTAAATTTCTATGTACTATATTTCTCTCAATAAATGTTCTTATTCATCTTCTTGGTAGCTTTTAAAAAAAGAAATTTTTTATTACGAGTCCATAAAAGCAACCACATAGGCATAACCGCATAAGCGTCGAAACAATAGACCAAAATTGCCGGTAAATTATTTTTTGGTAGTTTTTTGCAAAATAAAAACAATCAAGGTAGTACTATCTGATTTTTTAAAACTAAGGTAGAATTTCTGAACAAAGATATAAATAAGGTAGTTTTTGACCAATACTCTTGATTTATTTAACATTTATCTAATGGGTTTATCACACAAGACAAGACAAATACTTGTGTGAGACGGGACTTACAATAAGTTTATCGTAAGTCCTCTCACACAAGGGTAGTTACTAGTTAGTTTTTTTTTGTTTTTTTTTTTGTTTTTTTTCTTTTCTTGCTTGTGACTCACACTAATTTAGTGTGAGTCCGCTCTTTCAAGAGAATTACCCCACAAGACACAATGGCGCTCAAATCTTGAATGTCGTGTTTAATTAATGCTTTAATTTTGGCGTAAATATGTCCGAATCTAAAACAACAGTAAAGTAGCGGCTTAGCTCGACTTTCCAACGGTTCGGTTCGCTGTTAACTAATACTCCGTAATCGTTCTTTATTAAATTTTAATTTTCACCATTTCATATAAGTTAAATGTATTTTAATTAGATACGATGAAAATCATATTAACTCGAAACAAATGATTTTTTATGATTTTTATGACAAATGTAATTTGAAACCAAAAAAGGTACTTTCTTCATCGGTATTTTGTCAAAAATTACCTTATTTATACTCCTCTTTCAAAAATACTATATTTGTTTTACAAGATTGTAAAATACTATTCCATCTGTCCCAATCAATTGTTAACGTTTGTTTTATTTCCCCTTTACAAAATAAAGTAAATGTTAACAATTTACTAGGACGGAGGGAGTACTTTAATTGTTTTTTGCTTTGGAAAAAACTAGCAAAAGTCATTTTCCGGCAAATATAGGTCGATTTTCCGATGTTGACGACTATGTGTCTGCTTACATGGACTCGTAATATTTTTTTTTTCTTTTTTTCCACTGACAAATGTCAAATTATTCTCTTAATGACATAACCCTTATTTTCAATTAAACTTCTATATACTCTCTTTATCTAAATATATTGTTGTTCGTCTTTTTTTTTGGTAGTTTTTTTTAAAAAGGAAAAAAGTTATTATGAGAAAAAAAAAGTTATTATGAGAAAAAAGTTATTATTTCTGCATGACGTAGGGTTCGTATGTCCGCTTATATTTTTCTCTGCATCCAGACTACCAAAAAACTAAATGGAGTTATTTTCCTCTCCGTAGGTAGATACTCCTATATACTCTTTTTATCCAGACTTTTTTTGCATCCCCAGGATGCAGGGGTTTGTATGCCCGCTTAAATTTTTCCTAGGCTTAGCTTTGCTATTGCTAATTGGTGGGGGCTCAGATTGTATCTCGGCTGCCCACCAATTTTGTGTAAACGTTGTTTCTTATTCTTTTATCATAAGCATCGTTTTATTAAAAAAGAAAATAATAATAATAATAATTATAATAATAATAATAATAATAATAATAACAAAATTTCATATTATTTCAGAAAACTTTCAAATTTAAAAAAAAAAAATTTCAGAAAATTTCAGATAGATTCAGAAAAAACTTCAAAACGAAGAGAGCAACTCCTAAAATAATATTTCGTACGATGTACAAAAAAATGCTTACCGGTTCGATTCACAATTAAAACGTTTATTCAAAAATGTTTACATTACCGATTCAATGCACCGAACCGTTTAGAAAATGTATAATTTTTGATTTTTTTCCCGTTCAGTATAATGGGAACTAGTATTTATTTTGCACCCTCACACCCTAGTCACATCCCAATATACTCATTTACTCAAAAATCATTCATTACATCATAAGTGAGGGAGGGAGATTAGCAGTTACATTTACAACCAAATCAATAAGCAGGTTGATTGATATATTATTTTATATTAATTAATTAATTAAATAATTAATTCACTTTTGCCTTTGATTTTGCTTACACATTTTGGTATAATTTAACTAATACTTGTCTTAAAAATTTCATTTATCATGCGTTAATCTATCTGTCTTAAATTCTGTTTTACTGAATTCTTGTTTGCTCATTTCATCGTTTTTTTTTTTATGTGATTGAATTCTGATATAAACCTACTTTGTTCGAATTTTTAATCGTCATATGTGACTGTTGCATGTAAAATGTATACGATGATTTATGAGTTTCTTTTGTCAAAACACACCAACATTCTGTCCTTTGTTTG
Organism: Dianthus caryophyllus; assembly: GCA_023091065.1. NCBI lineage: Eukaryota > Viridiplantae > Streptophyta > Magnoliopsida > Caryophyllales > Caryophyllaceae > Dianthus > Dianthus caryophyllus. The sequence goes on along the minus strand of CM041529.1, from coordinate 25,689,468 downwards.
TTGAACTCACACCAAATTTAAATTCTGTCGTAAAAACTTACAATTCCGTTAAATCTAACCGAGTTTGGACATCGATTCACTTGTTTTTTAAATTGTGATGAATTAAAAGATACATTTGTACGTAAGATGTTTTAATAAAAATGAAATGAGTTGTGAAATTAGAAAGGATGTTTAGATAGAGTGAAAATTGTGGTTTTTATTCGAGGAGAATTTGATTTTTTTTATTTTTTTATTTTTTATTTTTTATTTTTATCGAGGGATAATGGGTGGGGAAATAGGATTGAAAGAGCAAGTGAATTGATGTGCAATTTTTTAAGGGTTTTTTTTTTTGTTTTTTTGTTTTTTGCGAATTTGAGTTTGTTAAGACAAAATTTTAGGTGTGTTTGAGGGAAAATTTATTCTTATGTGAGACATGTCTCACAATAATTTATTGTGAGGCATTCTCACATGAGGGTAGTTTTTTTTTTTTTTTTTTAACAAATTTCCATGCATGACTTACATTAATTAACGTTAGGCCGGTCTTACGCAAGAACTACTGTTGAGGGAAAAACAACCTTTAGGTCTGCGTTCACTAAATGGCATAAATGTTAGGTTTGCTTTAATAAAAAAAACTCATGATTTATTTGTGTCAAAATTACTATTATTGCGATTATTGTGACGATTATTGACTAAAACATGGCGATATAAGGTTTAAAAATGATCTCCTACGGGTGTAATAATTGTCTCGATAATAGTTATAAGAGTTTTGGCGCGAAGTATGTCAGATCAGATACGGGTTTTTAAAATAACGATTTATTCTCGTACTTGACTGATGCATGTCTACACGTAGTTATTCGCAATTAAAGTTAACTATTTTTGCCCAAAGAAGGAAAAATTTAACCATTGTTTGTCACATTTTAGTCGTAAATTACGGTTATATGCGTGACTTGTGTCTTGTGTCTTACGAGAATTTGTGACTTGTGTCTTATGTAGTGTAAGTGTTATATGTGTCGGGTACTTACTCTGCATTGTGATGGATCGGATTTATTAGTCATATTATCAACACAAAGTCTAAAATGAAACGGTCTTATACTTGTCGTATACCTATTGTATGATCTGTAGTTCTACGACAGAGTGTTGACATGTTTAAGCAATTAATTAAGACTAGGTTGTAAAACATTATCGATTTTGTGTTTAGGAGGCTACGAGGTCGGATGTACGTATCTGTAATTATGTTGAAAACATCTGTAATTGTGTTTATCGATTTCCGCCTTTGTTGGGAAGATGATCTAAGCCTTGAAGGAAAGAATGAAATGGATGGATCCGTTTTTCCTCGTCTTTAGATTCTATCACCTTTATTTTGTTATCAAAAGGAGGAAAACTCTAGTAAATTCGCCATCAATTAAAAGAAAAGAAACGTGTTTCGAAAGTCATTTCTCTACTGTTTCATCCTAATCGGAAACAAGAAAATAGGAAACTCTAGATATATGGTGCATTAGTGCATACAACACTCGAAATATCATTTTAGACATGCAAGTTTTTTCACAAAACGGCCGTGTCTGACTTTCTGATTTCGTCTTGTGATTGATAAATATGGCAGAGTTTGAGACGAGGTTACTCTTGTAATAGTTGATACGTGATAGTTCACATCATTATTGTTATTTGTTGTGATTTCAGGTCATCACCATGCCTCCAAAGTGTCGTAAAGTTTCGAGAACAAGAGGTCGGAGGAGTTTGGACAGGATCAGCAGCTTACCCGATGAGATACTTAGTTACATTCTTTCGTTCCTCCCAACATTGATGGCAGTGCGGACAAGTGTTCTGTCAACTAGATGGCGGTATCTTTTCACAATGACGTCCAATCTTTATTTTGATGATGGAGAAGATTATTACTCCCATGACGATGAAACTTACGAGAATGGTTTTGAGAGGTTTGTTAATGGAACATTGGCATTGCATAGAGTAACATCGATTCAGAATTTCAGTCTGAAAATTAGACGTAAATGCGAATATGATTTTTTACATATTCGTGAATGGATTACCGCTGCTATACTGAAGAGAGTTAAGCATCTACATCTATTCATTACTTATCAAGAAATATATTTGCCAGACTGCATCTTCTCTTCTCAAACTTTGGTGTCACTAGAAATTAATATGGTCGATTTCGACTTGGACGTGGAAGTCCCTAGTATAGTCTGCTTGCCAAACCTCAGGTTCCTTAAATTCAACAATGCAATATTCTCGGATGCTGAGTCCGGTACACGGTTTTTTGCTGGTTGTTCACAGCTGAAAGAATTGGTTCTTAGCAGGTGTGATTTGGGTACTGAAATTGTTCGTGTTTCTGCTTTAGCACTTGAAAAACTGACGGTATACTACTGTGGAGGTAATGTCGAGATTGATGCCCCTAATTTGGTGAGTTTGTCGTACTTTTTCTCATCGTCTGGTGAGAATAATGAGGATATGGCCATGTTGTTGAAGGAGCCATGCTCTCCTTCTAGGGTCGAAGTAGATTTCTCTCGCAATAACTTCTCCGTCTCCGACCATCTACCTCAATTTGTCCTTAGGCTTGGTACTATCGCCTCCACCGCAAGAGAGTTGATTCTATCGGGTATTACTCTCAAGGTTAGTACAACCGCGATACTTATGTATTCCTTATACACTTATGTGATTCTCCGATTTTATTGTCTCATTTTCATTTGTCTCTCTTTTGCACAGCTTCTCACAAGAGTGGACGAAAGCACGATACCTGCGTACTCTAATCTGGAGATCCTCCAACTTGATTATGTTCAGTATGATACGTGGAATTACTTGGCATTTTGGTTAACGAACTCGCCTCAACTTAAGACCGTTTACTTTGTTCAGGTAAGGTTTTTTCTTAGTAGAGCATATGTACGAAGATTTTTCTCCCCAACTTCATATGAGATAACGTAAGACGAATAGAACAAGTCCTATATCGATGAGAAAGTACACGTAAAGAAATAATTGAATTACTATATCGGAAATCTAAATAAATGAAAGGATAAGAGGGACTATTTGTTTGTATATTTCTCGGCGATTCTTCTAAGTCATCAATTAATTACGTCTCTATTAGGTAATTTTTTTTTTTTTTTTGTGCTATTAACATCATTTCACCCTTGATTTTCCGAGTTGCATCAGCACCCATATGCACGATGAACTCCTTATTTTCTCTCGTAATCATACCGACATTGTTTATTACGGAGTAATACTCATATGATAGCCCGCTTACACTTGCGTGCATGAATCCTGTGGACATTGTCGATCAATATTCATATGATAGCCCGCTTACATACGCTTGCATAAACTGTTTCATAAGTAAACATAATTCTATGTTTGATTTATCCTCTGTTACGGAGTATTACTTTTTATCCGTTTGACTGTCCTTTTTAAATTATGAACTTGCAATGTCAGGGCCTTCACTCCTGTAATCGAAATTGTAATATCCACAACTATCATCTAACTCCGGATCTCGTGCCATTTTCATCTACTGTCAAAACTATCAAAGTTTTTGAATTTGAGGGAAGAAGGTCGGAGCTGATAATCGTAAAATATCTGCTCGAGAATGCTCGGTCATTGAAGAGATTGATTCTATGTAAAGCAACTAAGGCTTACCAGATTTCGAACATAGAGGAGGAATTACGGATGTGCAAGGAACTGCTAATGTTGCCCAAGGCTTCGATGTACTGTTTTATCAAATTGATATAGCTGCATTTGAAGCATGTTGTGTTCGAAACGAACATGATTTTATTTATTTTTTTGTTTTTTTTTTTTCTGTATGGTGTAATGGATAGACGGTTTTCAGACGAGGATTCATTTTAGCCGAGTAGCCAACCCTAAATTTTGGGGAATAAGGCTTTGTTGTTGTTGTCGTCGGCGGCGGCGGCGTCGTTGTATTGTTAGTATGGTAAGTCTCACTCTATTGTTTTTTATGGGACCATTTGTTTCTTCTTTAATTAATAAAGCTTGTTGAGTTTGAGTATAACTAAAAAGTGGGGCCCATTATTGTGTCTTTGCCCAAAACGCCTTTGTTATTTCTAACAAGGCCTAGTTTTAAAAAAGACGGTTTTTTTTGGACTATTTTTTTCGTCCACATTTAGGTGTATGGTGATTATTATTGAGTACGCAGTATTTAGTAACACTTGTCTAATACGAAGTACTTGTCTAGAAAGAGACCGTCTGTCACAAGACTTACTCATTTGATCATGAATTCTTGGATTGTTTTGCATTTTGTTTTTTTGGTTGAATAAGATTATCCACTTGTGCTATGATTGGTACCGAAGGTGTCATGACCCAATGATCGGAAACTCTAAATAGTGGATTTTAGATTTAAATCTTATTCTTTCGTTGTAACGAGACCTTGTGACTCCACCTTGACAAAAAAAAAAAAAGTAAAATACTACGAGTTAGTTTAAAACTTTACCTGATGCCAAAACACAAATATTAAGATTAGTGAAAGTTGTCCCTTGTAACTGTACTTCATTAATCATTACTGATAATGTGAAGACTTTGGGTGGTACTGATACGTTTTAACTATTTGTCTCCCAAATTTAGAATGTAGAAGCACTCATCTTCTCCCCAAATTTATTCCTTGATTTTACATTCCACCAAATCAAAAAATTTAAATTTTTTAGTTTCCCTCCAAATGCACTATTTACACTTTTAGGGTACTTTAACAGGAAAACAAAAAATAAAAAAAAAAAAAAAAAAAAAAAAAAAAAAAAAAAAAAAAGAAATAGTCATATATATGGTGCCTCCAAAAAACCAACTCTAATTGATATATTATTGAAAAATTAAATTTTTTTTTAATTATAAGTTCCAAAACTAAAAACTTTAAAATAAGTTTATAGATGCGTGTGTGTCTATTTAATTGATATTTATAATATTAGATTCATATATGCAGTTTCCAAGTTGTATATTCAAATTTAAAATGTTACCTCGAACTTCCGACTTAAAAATATATCATTTTTTTTTTCTCATTTTTCTCATTTATTCTCCACATATATTTTGTTTCAAAATTTAATAATAATGATTTAGATGCCTCAAATTCATAATGTCAGATGTAACTAACAAATACTATTAAAATGATTGATTCTGTAATTACTGAATAAAAAAGATTATTATTTAAGTGAAAATTTTCAATTATGAAAAATTTATTAGGTGTGAAATGTTTAAAATTAGTGTGTAGTAGAAATTTTACATATAAATTAAAACTGATAAAGACATTTTATATATAGGAACGTAAGTTTGTTTACTCAACGGGTTAACCCGCTACGGGTCGGGTCTTGACCCATTGTTTTCGGGTCATTTCGGGTTCGGGTAGATTTTGGGTTCGGGTCGAAAAAGGCAGGTTAACTTCGGGTCATTTACAGGTCGGTTTCGGGCGGTTTATCGGGTCGGGTCAGATTTTGACAGCTCTACGTATATGTATTGATTATTTATTCTAGGATCAAGTGACCCACAATGATAATTATTACTCCCTCCGTCTCGTTTTAAATGCCTTCATTTTTCTTTCGGATAGATATAAAATTTACCTGGGTAAATGAGTCGATTTTAAAATCTTTTGTTAATACATATTATAAATAGAAAGAAAAACATGATAAAGTGGAGGGAGTATCTAGTAAATACTACCATGAATTCGAGCCATCGATTGTATAGTGTATACCTAATATGGTAAAGTGGTATCACAAGATTCACAACTCAAAATTTCACAGATTTATAATGACATATATGCATTTTTAAAGTTAACTACTCCCTCGTTCTCGGTGATTTGTTTACGTTTACTTTATACACATTTATCGATATGAGGAGAGGGGTAAAAAAACTAATAAAATAATAATATAAGTACAAAGAGGGTCCTGTTTGCTTAAAATTATCAAATAATGTAATTGGTTGAGGGAGTAAAGGTCCACCACTCACATGACTACATGAGTCAACATGATCATTTATGAAAATTGTAAACAAATGACCTGTACACCTTAAAATGAAAAGTGTAAACAAATGATCGGAACGAAGGGAGTAGGTAAAGTACTTCGTAGTAAAAACTAAACTCGTCTCTAGCTAGCAACTAGCCATGTGTGAAAGTATAAAAGTAAATTATAGATTATCGGTTTATTCTATGTCAGAGTTCCTTAATTTTTACCAAGGTAAATGATTAATTGTTCCAGCACAAATTCTTGTTTGAGACCAAGAAACTCGTTTCAAGCTAGAAACGGGTCGGGTCAGACCCGTTTTTCTCTTTTTTCTTTTTTTTTTTTTTTTTTTTTTTTTTGAAATTTTTTTTAAGACCAAAATTTTATTTTTTTTATCTTTTATCGAAAATCGTTTTTATAGGGTAATTAAAAATGGTAACAAAGTAGACAAAAATGGTAACATATTATATTATATTGGTAACATATTATGAGACCTCAGATTTCATGGGCTTGTTTTTCTTAAAAGATAATGTTGTCCTTTTCTACAAACAGGTAACCATTTAGTATAATAATGTTACCATGTTAGCTTTCAGTGTTTGTATTCCTTAAAAGATAATGTTGTCCTTTTATATATACAGGTCACCCTTTACTACAACAATGTTACCATCTCATTTTTCAGTTTCAATGGGTTTGTTTTCCTTGAAAGAAAATGTTGCCCTTTTATACAAACAAGTCACCCTTTAGAACAACAATGTTACCATCTCATTTCTCAGCTAAACTAATGTTTCAATGGGTTTTTTGTCCTGCAAAGATAATGTTGTCCTTAAATACAAACAGGTCACCATTTAGCACAATAATGTTACCGTCTTAGCTTTCAGCACAACTTTAATGTTTCCATGGGTTTGTTTTACTTGAAAGAAAATGTTACCCATTTATGTAAACATGTAACACCCCGGCCCCAACTAAAGGCCGAAATGTCACTCACGGTAGCTCGCCAGGCTGCGTACATTGCCCACAAACCAACACGGGTCCTTTCCAGCGCACTTTGTCCTCACTCGTGCGCATCCTGAGAACTTCCCAGGAGGTCACCCATCCCAAGACTACTCTCCAAAGAAGCACGCTTTAAGCGAAGAGTTCTTAAGATGAGCCACGAGAAAGAAGATGCATCTTGTTAATATGAGTAATACTTACAATCCTTTTAAGCACTAGGTCACTTGAGCTCATCACATGGACCAATTCAGCGGGAACCGGCCGAATAACCTCGGACAACACCGGGTGTTACACACCCCCACTTGAAGAACGCAACGTCCTCGTTGCGCCTGGTAGCTACTTACAATATAGCATTCCAGAATCCTCCCCAGCTAGGTGCGTACCTGGCCAACAAGACACAGGATTCGACCACACGGTTGCCGGGTTGCTCTGATACCATTTGTAACACCCCGGCCCCAACTAAAGGCCGAAATGTCACTCACGGTAGCTCGCCAGGCTGCGTACATTGCCCACAAACCAACACGGGTCCTTTCCAGCGCACTTTGTCCTCACTCGTGCGCATCCTGAGAACTTCCCAGGAGGTCACCCATCCCAAGACTACTCTCCAGCAAGCACGCTTAACTGAAGAGTTCTTAAGATGAGCCACCAGAAAAGAAGATGCATCTTGTTGATATGAGTAATACTTACAATCCTTTTAAGCACTAGGTCACTTGAGCTCATCACATGGACCAATTCAACGGGGAACCCGGCCCGAATAACCTCGGACAACACCGGGTGTTACAAAACAGGTCACCCTTTACAACAACAATGTTACCATCTTATTTTTCAGCTTAATTTATAAGACCAATTCACAAAGAAATCAATTAAAAAAACAAGGAATATAGAGAAAAGGACTCACAAAGGGGATAATGTGTAGAAAAAAAAAGGGTTTAATAATCTGTGAAAAAGTATGAGATCCACCATGAAATCGGCAACAATGGAGGAATCTAATAAATCAATGAAAAAAAGGGTTGTTTTTACACAATTTACACTGCACTTTACTCGACGAAAAATCAATGAAAAATCGGCAACCATGAAAAAGTATGAGATCCACCATGAAAAAAAAAAAAGGGTTTAACAAAAACAAAAGCAGCAGCAACAATGGAGGAATCTAATAAATCAATCCACCATGAAATCGGCGGAGTTTACACCGATGCTCTTCGTTTCGGTTACCATGGTGTCAAAAGCGACATCCTTGAAGTTCATCCTCTTCAATCTGCCACTCAATCTGTGCGTTGTTTTCCTTTTGCAATTAATTTTAGGGATTTGTTTGTGATGTTTTGATTGATTTTTGTAATGAAAGAGAGAGAGAGAAACCAAAAAAAACAAAAAAAATGAGAGGAGAGGCGGCATCAGAGAGGAGAGGAGAGGAGAGGGGAGGGGTATTTAAGCAACCCTAATTTGGGTCCGACCCGTTTCTAACTTAAAACGGGTTCGCCCGTTTCAAGAGAGACCTATTGTTGTTCCAGAGACACCATTTAGTTTAATAGTTTCCAAGTCCGAAAAGTATGGCTCAGACTTGTATGACAATGTTAGGATGAAAGTTATGACTTGTGAGTGTGAAGTATGACCGCTTTTTAAAGCTTACCCTTGGCATTGTAAGTTAATTATGAGTGTTATTTAGTACAGCGTGACTATTACGAGCTTAAAAAAAAAAATTCACTATTAATTCAACAATAATCACAATAGAGGTGATCAAAGATCGAGTCAGGTTGATCGTGGTAGGCTCGACCCGTACATAGTCCTTTGAAGAGGAGGGCTCATTATTGTCGAGACATTAACATACTTTAAGAGCAAGTACGAAACTGGGTGAACATGTTGGAGACCCACAAAGCGAGAATAGTAGTTTATTTGTGTAGGATTAACCGCTTACCCGACGAACTGCTCGGCCACGTGCTTTCGTTTCTACCAACAAAAAGTGCCGTGAATGCTAGTAGCTAGTATTCTGTCGAAGAGATGGCGATACCTTTATACTTTGACGACTCGTCTGGGTTTTGAAGACAAACGAGTATCTGGTCCTCAGGAACAACCCGAGATGATAGAAGCGGCTTGAAATTTCAAGGAGTTTGTCAATAACTTTCTGGAATTGCATCGAATCTCACCCATTAAGAAATTTACTCTCGTATGTCACGTCGAGAAGATTCAAGTGTTTAACTTTTACGGGCATAAGGTTCATTGTCACATGTCGGGCATATTCTTAAAAACACGAGTGTTCTGAGTGTCAAAAACCAACTCAACCAAAAGCTTAAGCTTATGGTTGAAGGTCCGAGATCGATTATATACTTTAACACGCCCCCTCACACGAATGCCCCTTCGGCTTGAAGCGTGGACGCAACTACAGGTCCGCCTACCTGGTGCGATAAATACCACTTTGAAGATGAGGGGTGGTGAGATTCGAACCCGTGACCTCTAGTCACAAGGCTCTGATACCATGTTAAAAATCAACTCAACTAAAAGCTTAAGCTTATGGTTGAAGGTCCAAGATCGATTATATACTCTAACACTGAGGAGTTTAATCGTGTGTACAGTCTCGGATATCAATCCTAAGGATAAAATGTGAGGATTTATAATGACTTGTTGAGGCTTCAATTCCATCGGTTTCAAGAGATTGTTGCATAGAAATGACCTAAAGGTTGTAACACAAACATCTGTGTTGATTATACTCGGTGTCGAAAAACGAAATTATGATTGAAATTGATGACTCCGATTGAAAATGATTTCCTCCGTTGAAGGGATATGGAAGGTAGTGAAATAAATGGTTACATTTTCCTACCGCGTCACGCCTGAAATAGGCTGAATTTTGGAAAAAAAAAAACTAATTTAGACCCCGTACAAAAGTTTAAGCTACATTTCATTATTTACGCAATAGCCTTTAGAAAATGTCCAAGATAGTTATTACAGATTTTCGTTTTTCACGTTTATACATTTTGAAGTTAATAACCAATACTCCTCTTAGATAGTTAATTACATAGCTTAGGTCAATTTTAAATATTTTTTTTTAGTTTTCATTACTCCGTAGATGATAGAATGCCAAGTAGTTAGTATAATGACATCTATTTGGTTCTGAAAATTTCAAACCTATATGAACCTCATTTACTTGATTTAGGCAAAATTGACCTGTCCGAATGATCTGATCCGAAAAACTTGACCCAATCGCGATCTGAAACCTGAACTCAAGCTTGAAGTTGACCAAAATCCGAATTGACCCGATCAACTATAACTCAACTCGAATGTTTATTGCAGCAATCAAATTATTATTCATGAATAATCCGTTTTTAAGTATTCCGGAAATGACTCAAATGCGAAATAATTCGGCACGACCTAAATTGACCCGGCCGAAGACTCGGAACCGGACTCAACTGACCCATTTGTCGGGTTTACTAAATATTCCCTTCTGAAAAATCTAGTCGACGTGTACGTACGGGAAACATTCAAGGTTTCAACTTTCAAGCACTTAAATTCCTGTCAAACCAATCATTAAATTCAGTCACAAAAAATATCTCCCACCATTCTCTACATCACTTATTACTTCCACTCACTTAAATCCAAAGTAACCGACAAAATAAATTCTAGTAACAAACAAAAAAACGTAATTCAAATTTACTTACAAAGTAAATTAAATTAACTCCAATAAATATGGGAAATTCACACCGTAAATACAGCCCACCACAATTCCCACAAAACCATAATTACTACCCTGCCCCTTTTCCGCCACCGCAACAACCACCGCAGCAGCCACCGCTGCGGCCGACTTCTATGGCGGGGAATTCTTCCACGGAGGTATTTAGGCTGCCGTACGGTCACGTCGACTCGTGCTTACGCTCGCTTGCTGGCCAAGCTGAGGGTTTCGGCCGCCACGCTGTCGGCGGTGTTCATGGCCCACTCTACCACGTCACCACCCTTTTAGGTTCCCTTAATTTTTATTTTACTATTTCGTCTGTCTCAGTCAATTGTTAATATTTGTTAGAATAATTATCGCGATACAAATATTGTTGTTGCTTGCTACAGATGATGGACCGGGGTCTCTGCGAGACGCTTGTCGCAAAAAGGAACCACTCTGGATCGTCTTTGAAGTATCAGGCACAATCGAGCTCGGCTCTTATCTAAACGTGTCGTCGTTCAAAACAATTGACGGACGTGGGCAGAATATCAAGCTCACGGGAAAAGGGTTGAGGCTTAAAGAGTGTGAACATGTAATTGTCTGTAATCTGCATTTTGAAGGTGGCCGAGGACACGATGTCGATGGAATTCAGATTAAACCAAACTCGAAACATATATGGATTGATCGTTGCAGCTTGCGTGATTATGATGACGGACTTATTGACATCACTCGTGCGAGCACTGATATCACCATTTCTAGGTCAGCTTCGGGTTCATTTCTGTTTCTATTCTTGGTTGCTGAGAAAGTTGTGTTTAATGTTTATATGAGACCTCGTAAGGTGATCATTTTAAGCGTTAAAAGTGGTATTTTCAACATTAAATTGGTCACCTTTTAGTTACAAGCTGGCAAGCTGCACGTCGTGACTGATCAATAAGACTGGTTAATTCGTTCAATACTTGCGATTTGATCTTGGCTAATTGGGTTTGTATAAAACTAGTTTATATCATCAAAACCCTACAGTGCAATAGATAGATTGCGACTAAAATGCGACTATTATAATGTTTAGTTGTGACTAAAATAGGTGTAAAACGGTTACATTTTAGTCTCAGTTAAGAATTTGAGTTCCCAAGGATTTTGTTTCGAGATAGGTCTTTGCAGAAATTGTTTATTAAATTGGGAATGAGAACTCAGTGAATATTGTTCCCCTCCTATAACGCTTCTCGTCCATCCTAATACTGTATCTAAATAAAGGGTAAGTCTCCGTTGTTTGTTTGCTGCGCAGGTGTCATTTCTCACGACACGACAAAACAATGCTCATTGGAGGAGACCGGTCCAATATCGAAGACAGATGCATTCGGGTGACTATTCACCACTGCTTTTTCGATGGAACTCGACAAAGGCATCCTCGTGTCAGGTATGGGAAGGTCCATCTGTACAATAATTATACACGAGATTGGGGTATCTACGCTGTTTGTGCCAGCGTTGAATCGCAGGTAATGTAGCTTCCCGCTTCTGCCAATTCAAATCATTGTATCAATCTCAGTTTTTCCGTTGTTTGACTGTGTTTTCCAATTTTGTGTTGGCAGATATACTCTCAGAACAACATTTACGAAGCTGGAAAGAAGAAGGCTGCATTTTTGCATTACACCGAGAAGGTCTCCCATTTCCCCTTATCTTCACTCGCGTTTCCTTCGGCTCTTTGTTATGCTGCTTCACAATGACTATATCTTTGAACTATCAGTTCATCTAGGGGGATCTCAAATCGTTTTCAGAATTAACGGGAAGTTGTAAAGTATCACAATTCTGAAATGAGCTTGTTGTACGTGTACGACCGACTAAAATGTGATCACTATAATATTTATTGTGACGAGTTTATAGATGGTCGCAATAATTATTAAAGCGGTCACATTCAGCCGCAGTTTACGTGTTGTACACATATAACTATTTCATTTTCACAAGAGAATTACTCCTCCCGAATGCACCCTAACGACCTAACCATGGTTATGAATTGTGACGATAGCTAAAATAATTCTGGGTTTTGGTGCAGGCGCCAGACAAAGAGTGTGAGGCAACCGGGTGCATAATATCGGAGGGAGACCTGTTCGTGAACGGAGCCGTGGCAGGAGCTCGGCCGTTAGGCACTAACGAGAAAGTGTTCCACCCTAGTGAGTTTTACGACAGGTGGACAGTGGAAGCGCCTACTGAATCTCTTAAACACGTTCTCCAACACTGCACTGGATGGCAGAACATTCCTCGATTGCCTGAAAAAGTCGCAGAAAACATGTAGCGCCTGCGCCTGCGCAAGAAACAGCTATTCAAATTTACATTTGCTTAAGGTAAATGTTTGTATTGGAATCATATCATATGGTGCTAACATCAGAATTAATAAAGAGCTGTGAAGTATTTAATTTCCTTATTTGAGGTTTCATATGATTCTTTTAAAATTGATGTAAATTCTTTCATGCAGCTCGAAATCGCTTAGGTACAGTCGTACAGTCGGCCATGTATTTCATCATCTATGTTACTTCGACTCGGTATTTTGTGTACCATGGTAGTAGAAAAATAATGAAATGTTCTCATTTGCCATGAAAGTCTCATACTATCACACACTCGCGGTATATAAAATTCGGGAAAATGAATGTTATGACTCATGAAAATATTATCTGAAGCCACAAAAAAAATCAATATTAGGATCAATTTAGTTAACGTTGGCCTATTTCATCTCGAAGACCTTTATCACCTCCTTCATCGAATAGTTTAATACGGAGTATGAAATAGATGTGCGTAGTAGCATAATTGGTTGGGCCTTAGACAATGTTGGAGGAGGTCTTGAGTTCAATTCTTATGTGTCCGCTTTTGTACTTTTTATCTGTACGGTGCTCCTAGTAAGAAGGCCCGTCTAACATAGGGGGCGATGTGATCGATAGAACGGGGCCTCCATTTTTTGGGACCTCAAAATTTAGAATTGAGTCATTGAATATATGGTCTTGCACTAATTATTGTATAAGACAGTTTTTATAAATACAAATTCTATGGTGCATCTGTCTCATAGTATGAGACAACTCAAAAGTAACTATATTACTTTTCAAAGGCAACCTATTTATTTAACTTGAAAAGTAATTGTACCTTACTTCAAATGTAACTCTATTATACGTGAAACGTAACGATATTTTATTAAAAAGAATGTACATCAGAAACAAATTTTTACCGATTACGATAAAATATAAAAAAAAAAAAAATTAACTTATGTACATTTTTGCTACTTTGCTACTGAATGTCGTAGCATTAAAATAATGTTGTATATAATTGATAATAATGACAAAAACTAAAATAAGATGTATAATGTTGTTATGTGTGGGTGAAGTGTAGTATAACTATAGTGAAATATTGATGGTGTCTGAGACGGCCTCACCATAGAATTACTCATTTAGGATACAAAAATAAATTTTTCGAGCATAATTAAAACATTAACTTTGCAATTGTAAGAGTGTGTTTAATTCCGATAGCAAAACACTATGTTTTTGTTCATATTTTTGGGTTTGGAGTAATTATTGGTATGTTTACGTGCGACTTCCCTTTTTGCTCGTGTCAATTAACTTAACTCGCCGAATAGATTTGAGTGCTTAAAATGTGACAATTTGCTTTAATTAATTAACATTTTTTTTAAATTAACACTTTTAATCTGATCATAAATGAGAAAATTATTTTTCTTTTCAGTCAATTGTTTTCCTTTTGGTTTTCTATAAGGAAAATTTCATACTCTTCCCTCGGTATCCAAATTTTTCATTACAACTCTTAAACCTTTTGAATTTGTCTAAAGAGTAAAACGTTTAAACAAAAAAGAGTTTTTCTATAAGGTAACCCTAAACTTTTTCAAATCCCACAAGGTAACCCTACAAATTAAAAAACATCTTTGGTAACCCTGTACTTAATTAATACCTATCAGCGTGACCCTAAACTTGTATTCCGTCAATTTTTCCGTTAAATAGTTAACGGAAAGTGTTGTGCTGGATTTAATTTTGTGTTTTTTCTATATGGTAACCCTGTGATTTAAAAAAATTCTACATAATAACCTTATATTTGTACATAACGTGGTCATCAAAACTTATGAGTCCGCAAGTAACCCTTGAAAAGCAAAAAAGATTGTAACTTTCGTAAATTAAACCATAAAAAACCATAACGTGGTCATCAAAACTTATGATTTTGTGTTTTTTATGGTTTAATTTATGAAAATTTTGATTAATCTGATTATAGAACGATTTTTTGCCATAAGATAAATGAACTTATTATCTTAAATTATTTTCTGTTATCGTTATTGTGTCACATATTAATTTTAATTTAATATGTTTAAACAAGAATTTTATCTTGCCACGGGATGAATGAGTTCGTGGCAGATAATCACTTGCGCCACGGATAAAGTTATAATTGTGGCTAAATGAATGTTTTGCCACGTTTATGACTTTTTCCGTGGCGCAAGTGATTTTTAGCCACGAAATATTTTTTCCGTGCCATAAAATTTTCCCGTGGCCATTTAAAATAGTTTTTTCCCGTGGGTACATGAAATTTTGCCACGTTTCATGAATTTCCGTGGCATAAATCGTGGCCCAAGTGAACATTTGTTGTAGTGAGTAGCCTGAATATTGGTCCTGAAAATGCATAACATAACGTGTTTACTTAATTCTTAAATAAACACTATAAGCATAACACATATTACATTTATATACGTAGTACTACTTTATCATCACACCAATTCAAGCATCGAGCAACATAAATAAACCACCAGCAACAACCTGAAATCACATATAAAAGGAAAAAAAAGGTAAAAAAATAAATTAAAGATGATGTTGGAATTATTTGTCAAGTAAATAAAAGGAATAGAGGCACAAAAGGTTTACATGCCTTCTTCAATTAGCTTGAGGATAAACATGGGACAAGTACGCATTCTGGTCGTGAAAGTAGGACCCACAAGTATTGCATAGGATTCTGCCTTTCTTGTGCCTATCGTTGCCATGGGCGATCAAAATATTCCTGGTCGCAAACGATGGACCAATTTTGCCGTCTCCATGGCATTGCTTATGCTTGCATTGCCATGGACCGTTGTAATGATTATTATCTATGGTGTGGTGGAAAGTTTGAATTTTTAGGTAGATTTTATTTGGGAATTGGGATGGAAGCAAATGTAAGGAGAGATATACGGTAAAGTAGTAAGAAACGAGAGAGATAATGAAGTATAAGGGTCAAGGAATGAGTGTAAGCAGGTCTTTATATTTACCTCTACCCAGTACCCAGTAAAGAACTTACGTAATGGTGAGTAAGTAATACGGAGTATAATAAAATAATCTGAGTAATATAAAGCTAATAGAAGAGTTTTTCTAACGTGCGTCATAAACACATAATGTCATGCACACGTTAATGTGTTAATTAAAGAAACAATTATTCAATTAATTTTTACGATATTTGTGAGGTTTAATAATTATTTTCTCATGATAAGATAATTAGAATCCATTTTTGATTGACACACGGTAGAAAAATCGGTAATATAATAATTGAATTAGTACATTAAGTCTAAGAAATATAAGACTGCCTTTATTTAGAAATTGAAAAACGAATCTCCCGGACCGTGAAAAATAACCACATTTAGGCTAATCGTTCCCACTATTTGAATCTATCGTGATTCGTGACCACTTTTGAGAAACATATATAAAAATGTTCACGATTAATTAGTCAACAATTGTCACTAACAACTAGAGCAGGCCATATGCGCGGGCCGGCCCGGCCAAACCCGCCATTCAGGCTTTAAAATTGGAGCCTGGCCCGATCCTCCTCCAACGATTCAAAATATACTTCTCCAGAATAAACTTAATGTCATCGTCTTCAATACATCGTATGATATGCCTACACAAAATACCTCTAAACTCAAAAAGTTTACACGAACACTGAAATTCACCAAGTACTCTATCAATTGACACTTCAAAGTAGTCCGGTGGGGCCCGTTTCTTTGAACGACCGGGCTCTGGTCCAATTTTTGAGGCCCAGCCCTCTCAGGCCCACCTAAAAATTTTTTTTGAACGACCGGGATAGGGCCTCAATTTCAAAGCCCCGCCCTTACCTCTAAAGGCTGGGCCCGGGTTTCGACTTTAGAGCCATGCCCTTGGCGAGCCGGCCCAAGCTCGGCCCTACCCGGCCCTTGGCCACCTCTAGTAACAACCTAAACGTGGTCGTTTTCTATGCATCAGAAAACTAATCTTTCACTAAGATGTTCTTTCCAAAGACTTACTTGATATAGTAATGTGTCCAAATATTCAATAGCATGATATATTGATAACAAAATTAGTGGTAAGAATAAATTGTGAAATTAACCAAGTTAGTAGTAAAAATTACAACCGTAAAAGTAGTAGATATTGTTAGAAAAAATGTTTCAAAAGAACATTTGACAATTTCTGACAAGTTCTTAATTTGTTCACAAAAGTTATGTTAACTGCTTATTTACCTCAATTGTTAATTGCATTTACACAAATTTACCACAAATTTACCAAAATTCTTTCAAACTATTAATTATATTCACACCTCCTTATAAAACCACTATAAATTGAGCCTCTTTCACCTTGTATATGACACATAAGAAAAAATTATTCTACCCTCACATATAAAATCTTGGTTGTTTTGGGCCGACTTTTGCAATTTGACGTGTGATTTGATTGGGTTGCTGGGTATTGAGGTGTGTTATGCTTTGGTCCGTTGGACCAAAGTTTTACCTTTTTGTTTTCGATTTTGTTTCGCGTCTCGATTTTTGTCATGTTTTTCGATTTCGGCTTGAAATAAAATCGTTTCGTGTTGTATTATTTTGTAATGTCGTAAAATTTGATTTTACGAAAATGTGACTCGGGAGTCGTGTTGACTCGTTTCGAGCTCGTATTTTGCGGGTTGTTTTTGTGGATTGCTTTTGTGGGCTGAAAAATTATGTCGTATTTTGGCTTAAAATAGAACGACAAAATTAATGCTCATTTTACGAAATATGCAATTTTAAATTAATACGTTAAAAACGACAAAAATGTTTTAGACATTTTGTACCGTTTCGTCGATTTATAAAACATGCATAAAAGTCCATTTTTGTCATTGGGTTGCTTTTAGGGGTACGGATACGGGTATCTACACCACCCTCCACCTTCACCTTGCTCCACGGCCACCACTATCAAACACGGCCTCCCACAACTCTCATGCGTCTATTATTGGTATCCACCACGCATCGACGCCACCACCTTTATCGTAACTACTTGCTGCCACCACTCTCGATCAAACCACCAGTTTTTTATCAATTTTGAAATCATAAAAACCCTATTTTGTTTTTTGATCAAATATAAACCCTAATTTTGAAATTTACCAGTTGAGCAGGTAACCGGTTGTTGGGTATAATAATAGAAGAGGTTGTCAATTGATGAGTTTATTATGGGATTATTTAAAGGTTGGCTTATTAATGGAATACCAACAATAGGTTGGTTTATGCTTGTTAAATTTTCCTTTTTTTTATTGGAAAAATAAGCACTCATTTCTTATTATTGAAGTTGAAAAACTTAAAAAAAAAAAAAAAGAACATTATATTTTCATTAAATAGTTGTTGAAAAATATCATTTATGAACTTTATAAAAAATGAGTAAGAGTAAGTCTATTGTAAGACAATTTTACTCGTACGACGAGCTATTTGTGAGTAAAATATTATCACTTTAACGCTAAAAATGACAATTTTAACGTTAAAAGCTAAATGAGTATTTTAACGCTTAAAGTGATAATTTTATAATTTTTGAGGTTTTAAAATAGTCACTTTAAATATTAAAGTTGACACGTTAAGGTAATCACATTTTGGTCACAGGTAGCGTGTCATATGCGTGAAACCGTCTTATTCTAAATTCCGCAGTTTATAAACAATTACTTTGGTATTTGCACCATGTTACTTGTATTTATCCTTACTCTTTTTGTTTGATGGCGCCAGATATTTGTAAGTTACACATATTCGTGAAAATATTGTGTCGTAGACTCGTAGGCTTAGTAAGAGTGAAATTAATTGATACAAATAACTCCACTTTGCTAAGTCATTTTCCACTTTGCTAAGTCATTTTCAAAGTGTGATTACCTTACCCGATTAAGCTTATTTGGCCTCTCATGGGAATGTTAGACCGATAATTGAGACGAGACTATCGACCTTAATGCTTCTACTTGTTGGGTTCACTTGTGGGAACGAGGAGTTTGACGAGATAGTTAGAACCAATTTGACCGCGAAACGGTATTTTGGGTACATTTTAGGTAGTATCCCATTCGAAAGACGATTGAACAACCGATTAATCTTCTGAAACTGCTTGTTGACTACTAGCGTGAACGCGATTGCTAGACCTTTAATATATTGTTGAGATATCTTTATAGCTTACGTTCTTATTAGTCGTACTCTTAGTTATAATTACCTACCTTTTACTATTTTCGCAGCTAGACTTAAAATTTAAACGAACTAATACTTAAACTTTACTTCCATGAGTTCGACCCGTATGCTACGACACCCGTACGCTTGCGGTATTTAAAAATAAACGTAACATAAGTCTTTTTTAAATGATTACTATGATCATATATAATGGTCCTATTTATATCGATTACCAAAATTAAAGAGTAAACAAATAACCGAAAGAGATGAAAATATTTAATTACTACTTGATTATTATTGCTATTTAATTTTACTACTAAGTACTGACTTTATGCTATACGATTTTTGGACACATTACTATTTCCGCTATACTCTGAATAAAACTAATTATACACATACGGAGTACTTTATTATATTTAAGTCACTTGTTTGTTATTTGTAGTTGCTTATATAAACACCAAGAAGACTAAGGGAGACTGTTCACTCTACTCATAGTCTCAAAATAACTCTTCCACTTCATTCCTCATAAAATTAAATTTAATCTAAGTGAAAAAAAAAAAAAAAAAAAAAATCGATGGATAACAACAATTACAATGGCCCGTGGCAATGTAAACACAAAGATTGCGACGGAGACGGCAGAACGGCAAAATGGGTCCCTTCTACCCGACCAGAAGAAGGTTGATTGAGCACGGCAACAATAAACACAAGAACGGCGGCATCTTGTGCGATACCTGCGGGTCATATTTTCATGACCAAATTACACATTTAAATCATCAATATTCTCATGCTTGACCGATGAAATGGCAATGTAAGATCACTATCCTTGTTTCGTCAATTTATTTCTTGCGATTAACACTACAACAATTAATCACTTGTGCCACAAAATATGCCACTGAAATTATAATATGTGGCATAATTTTGCTTTACCACGGACAAAATTCATTGGGATTGTCACAAGAAAAATTTATGCCACGAAATAAAAAAAATTATGTGGCAAATAATCACTTGTGCTACAGAAATAGTTAAATTCGTGGCAAAAATAGCTATTTAGCCACAAACCAAGCCACGCATGTGGCAACAACATCTATTTATGCCACAAGAGAAAAAATTATGTGGCAAATAGTCACTTGTGCCACAGAAATAGTTTATAATTAAATCCACGATATAGGTAATATATTACACGTATATTACAAAAAATTATATATTACAAAAAATTATATATTACACAAAAAATTAAATTCACGATATTTTTTGTCGTTTTCTACGTATGTAATTTAGTATTTTTTTTTTTTAGGAGGAAATAGTGTGAATCTTATGATCTTAAATATATAATCACTTATATAAAAGGATTCTACATTGTACAATATATGGTGATATGTAAATCATAAAATAGAGATTATTAGTATCTCCTTAAGATTTTCGTCACGTCATATACATAGTATTTTCATATGTAGAAACAAGGTTCTTTTTGCATCTCACAATGATTATTCTTGAATAAACATAACCGCATTTTAGTGAGAGTTAAAAGTTATGGTGAAAAATTTGTGATCGGAATACTTGTTGATTAAAATAAAAGGAGTAACAATTTTCTCATTTATGATTGGAATACTTGTTAATTAAAGAAGTACTCACATTTTAAGCCCTTAATAAACTTGGCTAACAAGTGCAACAGGGAAGCTACATAGGTAACAAGATATAAATTCGATTGCTACCCTAAACCCTCGAAAAATGAACAAAAAGATAGTCTTTCACTCCCCCCAAACCCTTGTTTTCGTAACCCCAAATAAAATTTCTAGGTTCGCTCATAGGTAGACGAGACTTACTAATTATCGGAAGCCATATTCTAAATGTACAAAACAAAATAATGTTTGTTGAGCAACATGATTGATTATGGTAATAATGAGTAATTGACCAAAAATACCTCAAATAACTACATAGTAACATGAGCGAACTAAGGTCTCGCATGAGACGTCTCACATGTGAGACCTACCAAAAAAAAATATATTATTTTAAACAACTAAAAATAAAAAAACTAACGTCAGTAAGAGGTCTCAAAATAATTGCATCGTAAGACTGTATTATATGAGATCAGAATTTATGATTAATTAATGTGGATATTGATAACGGAGTTTCACGTCGCTAACTCATACTCCACAATATAGAGTTGGGTATTTATGTACATGTCAAATACTCACGCCGAATGCATACACAATAAGTCTCTCTTAAGACGGGTTATCCATCTTAAGCTTAAAACGAGTCAAGTACTCATCCACTTGCACACATAAGACAAAATACTCTATTTTTTCCTACACTTTTTACTTTTGTTTTATCCTAACTATTTGACCCGTCTTAAACTTAAGACGAGTTACTCGTTTTATATAAGAATTTATGATACACCAATTGTTTTCTGAAGATTTTAGTACATACACTTCATGATAAACACTGAAGTTTTGCAACAGAAAAAGAGGGGAAGATCACCTTTGATGGTGGCTGCTATATTGATTTTACTTTCTCTTTCTTTCTTGTTGTTGTTTGATCACAATGAATACAAGGGGTATAAATATTGAGAGTGCATTACAAAACCCTAGCAGGATTTGTAAGAAAAGGACAAAAATGTTGGTGAGGAAGGAATGTGCTGAGCAGAATGTACAGCTGCTGTTCTTCCTTTTTTGTCGTCTTCTTTCCCTTCTATTTTGTTTTGTTGGCCAATGTAATTGTTGGGCTGCTTCACATTTGGGATGCTTCTCATTCACCCCACAACTTGGGCTACTTTTGTTAAGTCCATACACTTAGCTATCTTTCTCTTCATTTGAGTATAAGTTTAGGCCTCAAGTTGTATCAAACTGTTTGGGTTGTTACTACACAATGTTGTCTTCAATCCAAGGCCTTTTTGGTCACCTGATTTACACTCCCCCTCAAGATTCGGGTGGTGAAGTCAACACTCCCATCTTGCGAAGGTGTAGATAGTGCATCGCCATTTGAAGAGGCTTAGTGAGAACATCAGCCAACCGATTTATGCTTTGCACATACACAGGCTTCACATTTCCTTTAGCTACTTTCTCTCTTATGCAATGACAATCTACTTCGATGTGTTTTGTACGCTTATGGTAGACAGGGTTTGCTGCAATTGCAAGTGCAACCTGATTATCACAATTGAGCAAAGTTGGAGAAAAATGTTTGATGCCCAAATCCTTCAGCAAAGACCTAATCCAAGTAACTTCACACACAGTCATTGCCATAGCTCTATACTCTGCTTCTGCAGAGGATCTTACCACCACACTCTGTTTTTTACACTTTCAGGAAATTGGTGAAATGCTAAGGAGTACACAGAACCCAGTAGTTGAACGTCTTGTATATGGACATGAAGCCCAGTTAGAGTCACAAAACGCTATCAGTTTTGCAACAGAAGACCTGGCCAAGAGGATTCCCTAATCTGGTGCAGTCTTCAAGTACCTTAGTATCCTCTTTGCTGCTTGCATATGGTCTGAAGTACGGGCTTGAACAAATTGACTCAATAATTGGACAGAGAACGATATGTCTGGTCTTGTTATTGTGAGGTAGATCAGCTTTCCAACCAATCTCCTATATTGGTCTGGGTATTCCAAAGGTGTACCTTTGTTTGGTTCTAGCTTGACATGACTATCCAAGGGTATCTTCAAAGTTCTCTCATTCTTCACTCCAAATTCCTTGATCAAGTCACCAGCATATTTCCTCTGTGATAAAAAAAATCCATGGTGATTGTGATCAATTTCTATACCAAGAAAGTATGATAATCTTCCCAGATCTTTCATGTGAAATTGGCTCTTGAGAATATCTTTCAGCCGCTCAAATTCTGACATGTTGTTACCAGTGATCACCATATCGTTAACATACACCAAGATTACAGTCATCAAGTCCCCATGATTCTTCACAAACAAAGAATGATCAGCATGAGATTGCTCAAATCCTGAGTTTACAAGCAAAGTTGAGAGCTTGGCAAACCACTGTCTTGGGGCTTGTTTCAACCCATACAATGCTTTCTTCAGTCTGCAAACTTTAGGATCAGTATATCTCTCAGGAGCTTTCTCAGTCACTTCAATTTTATCTCCCATTTTGGTATATTCATGAGGTAGCTGCATGTACACCTCTCCCATCAATTCTCCATGTAAGAAAGCATTGCTTACATCCATTTGGAACAACATCCAACCCTGCATTGCTGCAACAGCCAAAAGAGCTCTAACTGTTGTCATTTTTGCAACAGGTGCAAAGGTCTCAGAGTAGTACCCTCTTTTTGTCTGCAACCTTGTATCACAATTCTTGCTTTATACCTTTCCAAAGAGCCATCTGGTTGATATTTCAGTTTATAAAGTCACCTGCATCCAATGGCTTTCCTTCCTTAAGGTAGATGAGTAATATCCCAGGTCTAATTTTGCTCCAATTCATCCAATTCATTGTTCATGACATCAACCCAATTTTGATTTTAACAGCGTCTTTATAGTGATATGGTTTTTCCTGAGCAGTGATCTTTGCAACCATGTTGGCAAAGGATTTCTGAACATGTGCAGATGTCACTTGACTTACTTCAGTAGCATCATTTCTACTCTTCTTATTCTTCTCATGTTGACAACATAATCATTCATCCAATTTGGTGCTCTTCTTTCTCTCACAGGTCTTGGTTGAACAGTCTCAGATTGTTCATCATTTATGCTTTCAACTTGAATCTCTTCCTGAGGAGAGATGCTTTCATCTTTAGTTGTTTCTGAATTTCTTTCAGTATCATGCTGTTGGTCCTCAGCTTCAGTATCAGGTTCAGCATTTTGATGATCTCCAACAGTCAGATCAATTGGGACAGAAGGTGTCATGACAACTTTCTGATTTATTTCCACAGGACATGGCTTCATAAAGGTTCGTTTCCTTCTTTCCTTGTGACATGGGGAATATACGTTCATAGAATTCCACATCCCTAGTCACAAATCTCCTTCCACTGATCAGATCTTGAACTTTATACCCCTTTTGAATCATTGGGTATCCCAGGAAAACACAGGGCAACCCTTTTGGATGAAGCTTATCTTTGTTTCTGTCAGGATTGTATGCAATCACCATACATCCAAAGGCCTTCAAGTGATCATATTTAGGCTTAGTTCTGTACAGAACTTCATAAGGTGTTTGGTTCTTGATTGTAGGACTTGGCAGTCTATTAATAATATGAGCTGCAACAAGTACACAATCTCCCCAATAACCTAGGCTCAAACCTCCTTGAAATCTCAATGCTCTACTCATTTCCAAGAGATGCCTTTGCTTTCTCTCCA
The DNA here is from genome assembly GCA_023091065.1 of Dianthus caryophyllus. NCBI lineage: Eukaryota > Viridiplantae > Streptophyta > Magnoliopsida > Caryophyllales > Caryophyllaceae > Dianthus > Dianthus caryophyllus. The sequence goes on along the minus strand of CM041529.1, from coordinate 25,665,237 downwards.
CAACTCCATTTTGTTGAGGCCTATCAGCTATGCTAGTCTGATGCACAATCCCATTTTGATTAAAGTATGCAATGCAATTGGTGTCATCAAACTCCAAGGCATTGTCTGATCTCACAATCTTGACTTTCTTGTTGAAGTGAGTTTTGGCATACTCACAAAAGTTTTGAATATTCTCATAGGCATCAGATTTCCTGCACAACAAGTACACCCATGTCCCTCTAGAAATTAAAAATCATCAACAACAGTCAGAAAGTATTTATACTTTCCTCTATAAAGCACCCTATAAGGCCCCCAAATGTCTATGTGTATAAGATCAAAAGGGGAGGTTGTCTCAAACATGCTTGACATATAGGGGGACTTGACATGTTTTGCCATGGGACATGTCACACAAACTGCACCTTTTCTCAAACATTCTGCATTCACATTAAACATCTTTTTCATAACATTGACAGAAATATGCCCCGGCCTATTATGCCACAGATTATAGCTCTTAAAATTATGACATTAGGTTTAGAAAGATCACAGTTCACCATAGATAGCTGTTTAGAATTTCCACAAAACACCTTCTCAACACAATCTGATACATTATTCTTGCAAACTTTAGACAAAGGTCTTACTGTTGGAGTTAGTGTCCTCCACAGTTAGTGCAATAACATAAATAAACCTCTAAAGGTACACAGGGTACATTTTGTATTTAATCAGTTGATTAACGTTTATCGATAACGGTTGGCTTGCTAGATAAGTTTGACGTTATTGTCATACAGATGGCGGTGATCAACTGGTCCCTAAGAGTCACACCTAAAGGATGTGTTTGAGAGATGTGATTATTTGAGAGAATAATCATATCGATGCCTTATTTAATGACTAAATAGTTAGTCAGTGTTGTGGACTGAAAGGTCAGTCGAATATGACTAAAAGGTTAGTCAAATGTATTATTTAATAATGATTAAATAATATTAGATGAGAGGAATTAGCTGTAATTCGTAAATTGAATATAAAAGGTTATATTTAATTATTACGTATAATGTAGGCTAATTAATTTTAATCAGTTATAATTAATTAGTAAATTATAAATATAAGGATATTTATGATTCATTATAATATAAGGATATTATAATTACATTATATATTAAAAGCTAAAGAAACTAATTAAATATGTTTTACATAAACTTTTAATTAGATGGGCTTTTAAATTTTTGAGGTGGAAAAGTCCACCCCATGTACTAGGTTGGACGTGTGATACTAGTGGGAAGGGGAGAGGTTTCTTCCTCTCTACTTAACCTAATTCACTCATCCTATTTCTAGAAGAACTCTCATTCATTCACTTATTCTTTTAACAACACAATACTTGAGAGAAAAAGCAGTTTTCCTCTCTAAAACTCTCTAATTTTCTAGCAATCTCAAAGGCATATCCTAAACACATCTTGGGTGAGATAATTAGGAGATACCATAATTTGGTATTATTCTTAGGCCAATTTAAGGGATTAAAAGGTTAATTCTAAATCTCTAATTCATGTTATGCAATTTCCTTTTATGACTTTAAATCTTATAAAGTTTTTCATTATAATCCTGTGATTTTAAAGGTCTATATACCGATATAAACCTACAAGTGGTATCAGAGCCTTAGGGCACATGAAATTTTTATAAGGTTTTCATAAAAAAATCGATTTTGTATGATTTTAAAACTAATTTGAAAGGCACACGGTTTGTTCTTCAGTTGGCCGAATTATTTTATCAGTTGGCCGTGTGGTTTTTGTCCTATTTTGGCTTGTTTTGGTCTTTTTGATTCATATTTATCAATGTTTTAAGATGTTAAAACGATTACATATGATTTTGTATGAGTTTTGATTTAATACCGATTGAATTAAAACTTAAAAGGACCAAAATTTTTGTATGTTAATGAACATATTGTTAGCTAATCTTTAGATCTATCAATTTTAAGTTGTTTAATTTAAAAAGTTAAATTGAATTTCTTAAACCAATGTTTAATACGGATTAAAATTGAGTTTGTATCGATCTAATTATTAGAATAATCGAATTAAATCAGTTTAATTCATTTATTTCATGTTGGCCGAATTCTTTTATTATTTTGGTAAAAATTTTTTTTTGACCGTTTGATTCAATTTTAATAAAAAAAAAAAAAATTATTTCCAAATTTTTACTATTTGGCCGAAAATTTCAAATTTTTTTGGAAATTGTTTGTTTTTGGTAATTTGTTATAAAGATAATCAATATTACCTTATTATGAAAAGGTTCATAATATATGATACCAAATATCTTAAAGCAGTTTAAAATATTTTGTGACCTAATTTATGTTATATTGATAATATAAATTTTGGATTATGTTTAGATTAAAAGGTATTATGAACAATAAAGGAATTGTTGCATAATTTTAATCTTTTAAAGAGGTGGTTTGGCAAATTTAATCTATTTGTTTGCATTGTTTTGTTTAGTTGATGCTTTATTTTTTGTGAATGTATGTTTGAATGAATGGTTTAATTTTACGCATTAATTTCGTACAAACGGTTGTAATTTACTAGTGTGGCCTTAGAAGATTGTGTTTTCTTAATGAAAGAAACACAATTTTGGTTGTATTTTTGAGATCTCGTATCTCCAATCTTGTAATATTTTTAATTTTTGGCATATTTCGAATTAGAATGTAAATAGGTTTATTTTGTAATTCGAAATATAATTTTGAGAAGATTCAAGATTGAAGATTCAAGATGGACTCCCACTTAAAGCCCAAGATGAAGAATGAAGACAAGCTTTAGGGTCCATGGATGGATGGATTCCAAATTGTATCTTGTTTTTGTTTTCATAGGGATAGGCCACACTAGGTGTTTTCCTTTTTGCGTTTTCTTTTACCGTTTTTCGTTGCATTCACGTTAGATAGTAGCATCATATTCCGCCTAAACTAAACCAAACCACCTAATATGCATGAAAATGGATCATGTAGTTGCATTTTTTATCATTGACATACGGATGTCACTCGTTTTTAGGGCTATCACCTCTATTTAATCATTCTCGAAAATGCTAGATATTTGTTCACTTAAAATGAATTAAAATGAGATGATGGGACCTTCCTCTATCCTAAAATTGAGATTAGTCTTTATAGGAAAAGCATGCTATGAGCCCCTTCTTCGTCGGTAGGCATGTAGGACCTTACTCTCCACATGACCCCTTCTACGTTGGGTAAGTAGTATGCGGTGACCTATTTTACCTCAACACTATAGTTCGAGTAATATCTCGTAGTTATGGTGGACTAATAGATAGGATTTACTGAAATCTATCGACCAAGAATTCTAACAGTAGAATTAGCCAAGAGGTTGGCTTATCAATTTAAAGAAATTGAGTCTTGGGATCGCTTATATAATTCTCGAGGGAGGTCGATTATATGAGTGCACGAGTCATTGCATTAAAACGTTATTGCTTTAAGACTTAAACCTACACTTACTCTCTTTACATGACTCAGGTAATATAAACCATTTTCTGCTATTCCAATATCTTTGATTTCTTCACTTTCACAGTCCTACACACAACAATATGTGTCACAGAACACCACATTACATTGATTGTCTTTACTCAGCCTTTGCACAGATAGTAGGTTTTGCTTAAACTTAGGAACATAGAGCACATTCCTCAACATTAAACCATTTTCCAATCTCACATTCCCCTTGTATGTCACACAAACAGCTCCACATTGGGTAAGTTAATCTTAAGCCCATTATGAAGTTTCTGAACATTAGTCATTATAGATGGGTGATAGGTCCATATTTTACCGTTATTTTATATATTTATTTCCCGACATTTTATACTTAGCATGACATTTTTAGCACGTTTTCTATAATATTTTCTTCTTTTGCGGTTTACTACGAGTTTGTTGTATTATTTGCAGGATGGAGATTTATGAGCTAAAATTGTCGTGGAACAAACGCGGGTCGTGAATTATGAAGATCAAAGATAAAACCAGAGCAAGACAAAGCATTATGGACCGGAAGTAATTAAATAAAGAGATGGGCTAAGAAGACTTGGATAAAAGCCCAACTTGTAACTAAAACAAATAAAAGAAGCAGACTTTCAGTTTTACTGACCAGTTTTGATTTTCCTAGTTTTAGTTTTAGTTTTCTACTACTTTCATTCAACTTTCAAATAATATTAGGTTTAGTTTTACTGCTTATTTTCTCTCTTTTACAAAACTCTCAACTTTAGTTTAATTTCAAGATCAACTCGTTTGTAACCGTCGGTACTCCGTAAACTTCAGGTTTTTATTCAATTGCTATTGTTTTATTCATCATGTCTTCTTCTTATTTTTGTTTTGCTTTAATTTCAATCATGCATAGCTAATTTTATAATTAGGGTTTAGGGTGATTGTGAGATTGGTTCAGGAACATGTTTTAATAGCTTATATTGATTGAACTTGTGCAAGTTGACTTCTTCCTACGCGTTTTATTATCAATTGAATTTAGGGACGCCTTTATTGAATTGAATTTAGGTTGTTTCAGTTTAAGATCGAAAGTCTAATTGAAACTAGACTCACGCGTATTTGATAAGTTAAGTTTAGTAAGTTGCGAGAGCCCGCTAAATTTGCTTAAGGTTAATATTGACTCGAGAGAGCGTATTCCTAAACCTAGTCGCTTGCATAGCTTCAATTGATTATTATTTCCTTTTGAGTTGAGTTCCTGAATCGATGTCACATTGATCCCGATGCCCTAATCTTCCTTTTATATACTTTTATATCATCTTTCTTGCTGTTCTTAGTTTAGTCTTATAAAACACCGTTTTTATCACCTTGAGATAGACCTAGTTTTAGCTGAGCAACCTATTGACTGCCCGTTTCTCTGTGGATTCGACCCTACTGCCACTAGCTACCTTGTTAGTTGACTTTAGGTTATTTTGACTTAGGTGACGCGACTTTAGCCTTGTCAATGGGTCTGCTACCATGTGATCAAATGCCCCCAGAATCTATCACCCAAGCATATTTAACAATAACATTATTATGATGAGTGGTTATATTTGCAAAGTTACATTCAATCTCCTCATCAGTAGCTCCTCCACTCTTTATAGATGGATCTTTGTTTGCAGGCACCATCTTCAACAGATTCTCCAGTTGCTGAGTTGCAGCTCCTATAGTAGAAGCCAAATCATCTCTATCACTCATAGCATTAGCAGCCATCCTTATTCCTCATTTGAAGCTTTGAGCATTGAAAGGATTGGATTGTTTGTATCCAGATGATCCTCCTTGATTGTAGTTCTGCTTCACTTGATATCCCTAACCTTGATATCCTTGACCCTTGTAGCTGTTCTGATTTCTAGGAGAAAATCTGCTTCCCTATTATCTGTTCTTTGGGTGACCTGATGGGTAGCCCACAACTTCCCAACAAGCCTCTGATTTGTGATTCTTTCTCCCACAGTGTTTGCGGGATTCACTTCCTATCTCCCTCTTTCCAAGAAAAGCTGATACATCATGCCCCTTGACTCCCCTCACATTCTTGTTTTGTGTTTCCTCTTGTAAGAGCATTGAGACTGCAGTATCAACTGTAGGCAGAGGAGTCATCAACAGTATATTACTCCTCAAAGAGGAATACTCCTTGTTCAGACCATTTAGAAGCTGAAAAAGCCTTTTTTCTTCAGCCTGTTTACTTATGGCTTTGAGGTAAGCAGTAATCTCAGTAGTCTTCTGATGAGTAATAGGGGGTAGATTAGCTATGTTCTCAAGCTCATCCCACACAATTTGAAGTTGAGTATAATACTCCTCCACAGAGTTGCTGCCTTGCTCAATTTCATAGCACTCTTTGTTCTTGCCCCATTTGCCACTGTATGACGTCTCACAAGAATGTCCCATATATCCTTTGCAGTCTGACAATAGATTATGATGGATTTTATCCTCTCACTCACATTCTGAAGAATCCAAGAAATAACCAAGTCATTTGAAGTATCCCAGGCATCCTGCTTAGCCACATCACTCTCATGTCTAGTTACCATCCCAGTCACATACCCTAGTTTTCTCTTTGCTGAAAGAGCCAGCTCCATTTGCCTTCTCCATGGGCCAAAGTTCTATATTCCAGTCAAAGCAGGGGTGACACTCAGGGTTTGTGTTCCCTCGGAAGGATTATAGTAGAGAGGATATGTGGGTAACAGGGTAGTGGTTAGACCTGTCAAGCGGGTCGGGCGGGTCGGGTTCGGGTTATACGGGTCGGGTCAATACGGGTTCGACTCAAATATGGGTCAGATCGGGTTCGGGTCGGGTCGGTTTCGGGTCAAAATACGGGTCAAAAATACGTTTTTCGCGCCTTTTTATTTATTATTTTTTTAATTAAAAAAAATTCTTTTATTGTTATTTTACATTATGTACATCTTTTATTGTACATATGTAATAATAAAGTTGATATATATTCATTCTTGTAATTTATAAAATTAAAATAGTCTATTTATGAATATATTCATAATATTTCAATCATAATTTTCATTATCATTTTGATATTTCAACTTATAATATTAAGGTTGTAATAATTATTAATATTAAATTATTTTTTTTCATGAAATTTTAATTTTGTAGGTTCAAAAAGTCTTGTTACACGAAATTACACTTGACCCATCGAATTGAGCAGATCAGCGGGTCTTGACCCTAAATTAACGGGTCATTTCGGGTTCGGGTCATTTCGGGTCACGGGTCAAATTTTACGGGTCTTGACCCTAAAAAAACGGGTCGGGTCGGGTCGGTTTTTCGGGTCGGGTCGAATTTTGACTGGTCTAGTGGTAGTGGTAGTGGTAGTAACATTTTCCTCTCCAGCCATGATAACAGAGACACAAGAGCAACTAGAACAGATAGACAAACGAAGAAACAGGGCAAAGATGAAAACTTTCACAGACACAACACAAATAAAAGGAAATAACAAACATACATAAACACTTCAGTGGTTATCAAGAGCACAAGGTTCTGATACCATGAAAATTTTAATACACATAGTTCATGATAAACACTAAAGTTTTTCAACAGAAAACAGAGGGGAAGATCACCTTTGATGGTGGCTGCTATATTGATTTTACTTTATCTTTCTTTCTTCTTGTTGTTTGATCACAATGAATACAAGGGGTATAAATATTGAGAGTGCATTACAAAACCCTAGAAGGATTTATAGGAAAAAGGACAAAAATGTTGGTGAGGAAGGAATGTGCTGAGCAGAATGTACAGCTGCTCTTCTTCCCTTTTTGTCGTCTTTTTTCCCTTCTATTTTGTTTTGATGGCCAATGTAATTGTTGGGCTGCTTCACATTTGGGCTGCTTCTCATTCTCCCCACAACTTGGGCTACTTTTGTCAAGTCCACACACTTAGCTATCTTCCTCTTCATTTGAGTATAAGTTTGGGCCTCAAGTTGTATCAAACTGTTTGGGCTGTTACTACACAATGTTGTCTTCAATCCAAGGCCTTCTTGGTCACCTGATTTACATTTTCTAGAGTCTTAATATTTTAACTTTTTAAGGTATGCTTCATAAAGTTGGACCAAGAGCCTATGACTAGGAAAAAATAGTAAGTGAAACTATGAAGATGAGTTTTATAATATGTTTATATTTTATTTAATAATTCATTACGATGAGTCTAAATTTGATAACACTTTATTTATTAGAAAATTCCTTTTACTCTTCTTTCCTTGCACTTCTTTCAAGCCTCCGCTTTCCGTCACTTCTACATTTGTTATCTTGTCGAAAATGCTCATTTACACCTGCAAAAATCATGGAAACATACCCAAACATAACATATATCGACAAAACAATAAAATCGAATAAAAGTGACATAAAAACATAAAATGGGATCAAAACAAGTCGAGATAAGCATTCAAAATACAGTAAAATATGTACTCAACAACTTACTTATTGACATTATAAACAGTTACGAAGCCAGGATCTTTTTCTTGCCAGAGCCAAAGTGTAAAAAATTTCACGGATAAATAACCAGTCGATTTTTCATAGGCTATTAATTTTTCATATACGGATTTTACTCTCGAGTTATACATTTTTCATTTGTTTTTCCACAACTACCCTTTTCATACTCCCACAATTTACAAAGTACAAGTTTTTTTTTTCTTTTTTTTTTCTTTTTTTTTTCTCAATGAAAATTCAATAAATTTTTCAATAATTCAATCATAAATTGCGATAAACGATCCAATCATCTAATAATCGATTTCATTTAAATTTTGGTCTTAAATTATTTATTTTTAATTATCTTTTATAGATTTAATTGAAAAGTAGGGATATGGTTTGAATAAGTTGCGAGATTGATGCGGCGGAAACTACACCAGCAGGCGGCGCCGGCAAAGGCTGCCAGGCTGCAGCTGCTATGGAGGGAGGTCGACAGTGGTCGTGTTTGTACTAACTTTATTGATAAAAAGAATAAGAAATTAAATAAAAATAAATAAAAGAAGAAACATAACAACCAACAACATCAGTACAATCATGTAATAATACACGTACTATTGTTGTACGTACAAACCCCCACCCAAGCCCACTTTCCCACCACCGTACCGGCAACCCGCGCACGCCGTACTTGCAACCGGTCGACCAATCTAGCCGGTGCCGCTTTTTGGCGCCATCTATTCAAACCATAATCTAAAGTTTTATGGAGTAATAAATCAATTACAAACTATGATCGAGAAATTGATAATTTAAGATCAAAATTGAATTAGATTATTACGTGATGAATCCGTTATTACAATTCATAATTGAATTATTGAGAAATTGATTTAATTTTGATTGAGAAAAGTTGAAAAAAAAAGGAAAAAAAAAAAAAGAGAGAAACTTGTATATTGTGGGCGTAAGATACGGTAGCAATGAAAAACAAATGAAAAAAGTATATCATGAGAGAAAAATTCGTGTATGAAAAATCAATTAAGTTAAATAAATAATCACAAAAACATGAGCATGCTTTTTCTTATAATTATTCACTTATTTAAAGTTACTAAATTTATTTCTAACACACATAAGTTACTACTCCTTATTTGTTTTTGAATAATTAATTTACGTTAACTATTTGCTAAACACAAATTCTTGTGTAAGTCAAGCCTCACAATAAGTTATTGTAAGTCAGCCTCATTTGTACTCGATTATATAGTTTTTGTACTAATGTAGTGATATTTATTATTAATTGTAATTAAATATTTTTTTGTACCCCTAAAAGTGACTTTAGTAGATTTTTTTCATGTTTTTGTACCCTTTTAACTGCAATTTGTACTCTAGTCTCGCATTAACTTAATGTAAAACTAGTCTCACAGGAGACTTACTACTTTCTAAATATATTTATTAAACGTAACTCTATTTACTAATAAAGACGGGGTGCATAAAAGTGGATAAGCATAGCAATGCAAAAAATTTACGCCATGAAAATATTAATTTCATTTTTTGTTTATTTTTTATTAATTTGCAATGATAACTTGAAAAAGTTATTGATAAATAAGTATAACGAGTAATATTATATAGAATAATAAAGTAAATAATAATGAATTTCATTGATTTGTGTAGTAAAGAATATAATGTTTCCAGCAATAAACAAAGACTAGTAGAAAAATCTCTCTTTCCGGCTCAATCATTTGTTACCTATTCTATTTTCGGGTCTATTATTCATTTGTCTAATTTTTGTAGTCGTGGGATTATGTTGGTTAATAGGTGTTATTTGTGTAAGCTGGGGTGTGAGTCTGTAAGCCATCTTTTCTTTAAGTGCTTGTACTCTTCTACTATTTGGATTGCTATTCTTCACTAGATGGGTTTTAAACGTCGAGCTATGTTCTTGATCGGGATGAATTTCTGTGGATAAGTCTCGGTATCGTGGGAAAAAGTGGCGCTCGCGATGGGTTAATGTCTCTTTTTGTGCTTCTATTTATGTTATTTGGATTATGCGAAACAATAGAGTTTTTGTGGGGCGTGAGTTAAATTGCAAAGTGCGGATTCGAAGAATTAAATACCTCGTTAGTGTCCGTATGTTAGCTTGGGCTAATGATGCCCTTGAGGATGAGCTTAACGCTTCTTTGAATGTTTAAGTCTCTAGTGGTTTTCTCTTTGTAAAAACTCATATCTCTTGTGCCCTATATATATGGATGAATAAGAAAGTCTAACTTCTTACAGAAAAGAAAAAAAAAACTAGTAGAAAAATCAATATTACGAGAACGAAAAAATATAAAGATGATCTTGAGGGGGCTCACACTCCCTCAATCTAGAGCAACATTGATATCCTTTCCACCAAACCACATCCAAATATCCATACAAGTGTCATTCCAATACAACTATAACAAGCCTAACGAGACTATATTTGGCTCTGTCCCTACTTATAAATCATTATATGCAATAACCGTCCAAATTTCAAATTTAAGAATTGAAACTTTATACCTATGACTATTAATTATTTTGATACTCCGTACTAATTACATTTGGTCAAATCTATATTTCAATGTACATATGTATACTAGCGTCAATTTAATCTAGAAGATAAATGTAGAGTTTGTATTTGAAGTCATGCATATACAAAAAGATGATGAGTATGAAGAAAGCATATTCCATCCGTCGAGAAACCAACCGATAACAAATAATCCAAAGGAATTTAGGGGCAAAATTTTATGCATGTTGGAGGAAAATTGAGTTTACTCAATGTAATTTAGTTATCTTTTACATGACGAGAATTTTACTAATAATATATACTTTCATACCATATTTTTATCTTGATTACTCCATATTAGACAGATGTTGAAAAATCTTATTAAATAATTAGGGGTAACAATATTTAAACAGTAATTCTCCTGTAAGACTAGTTTTCACATTAAGTTAATGCGAGACAATAGTACAAATAGTAGTTAAAATGGTACAAAAACTTGAAACAAATCTACTAAAGTCACTTTTAGGAGTACTAAAATTTTTTAGTTACAATTAATAATAACTATTACTAAAATGGTACAAAAACTATATAATCGAGTACAAACGAGGCTGACTTACAATAACTTATTGTAAGACTTGCCTTACACAAGAATTTGTGATATTCAAATTACAAAAGAAATTTGGCAAAACTGTCGTATCAGTACGATATTTATATTAAAATTAGTGTAGAGTCCAAGGGCCCAACAATACTCTAGAGGGGGGGTGAATAGAGGATTGTACCTCTTAAAAATTTTGCAACGAAAAATGAATGCGTGAAATGTAAATTACGGAAAATAAATAACACAAGGATTTAACGTGGTTCGGCCCAATTGAAAAGCCTACATCCACCCCTTCTTCTTATTAATTATTTATCAAGAAAGACCTCTCCTACTAAATTTACAATAAACAATTAATAAACACTAGAGACTAACCCTAATCCTAGTGTGAAGCCTTTCTTTTTCAAACTCGAGAAATTAATCTCTAACAAGGTGATTATTTTTCTCGTTACAAGTCTCTCAATAAACTGAAAATACAATTCAATTGTCTAGAAAGACTTATCGTAACTATGCACTTTAGAAAAATATGATTTTAGAACAAAAGTACAAAGTTAAAATGCTTTCAAAATCAAAGAAAATATTTTGCAAATGCAAGTTAAAGAACACGGTTCAAATGATGAACAAAACGTTTTGCAAACGTAAATTTAAGATCGTATTTTGAAAGTCTTAGATTGATTAAAAAATGTATTGGAAGTATTGGTTCAATTGTATTGTGTTGGATGATTTTTAATCAATTGGTAGTGAAGTACTTATAGTACTCGTGTGACTCATAGTCACAACTTAAAAGATATTATTTTATTTTACTTATCAAACAAGTAGATAATATTAAGATAGTATTGTTGTTTGATAAAACTTCCTAATCTTTTTGATAAAATGATATAGTTAGTTGTAAAAGATAATTAGGAAGATATTTAAAATAACTTGTTCTCCAAGAATGAATCTAGACAAGCTAGTTCAATTAGGAGATGCAGAATATTAGAAGATAATATTTGGAAATCTATCTTTTGGAAATATATTGTACATAACCAAAAATATGGTCATATACTTAATAACAATTTCGGCCAAAATATAAATATAGTATATGTGATTTTTCCAAAATATATTATCTTATAAAATCAATTTAGAAGAGAAGAATTATCATAAAGAATATTTGTAGTATCATAATATATTTAAAATACTTTCCACATCTTTTACAATTAGATTCTCATATATTTTACTAAGTAAAATATACTCAAATCTAATTCTAAGATGAGTAAAGATATTCTCATATATCATAATAAAAACATAGAAAACTTTTAACACAAGATAGTTCTTTAGAAAATATTTAGAAAATATTTATAAAACGTTTTTAAGAAAACTGCTACAGCACTGATGTTACTGTAACATGAAATCATGTTAGGGTAACATCACTGCTGAGATTTGTAGTGCATAGCTTCGTTAAGTCACTTTACAAGTTTCGTTCCTATAGTCTTGACTTGATACGAAGCTTGTCTTTAACGTTTCATATCCTCTTCTTCTTTTCACTTCTTTTCGAGCTTAGATACCTACGCATCATAAAGACAAACACGCAAACGAGTAGCGTACGATAGAAATAAATAACTTGACAATTATCAAAACTAATCGTGGAGTCAACAATTAGAGAAAAAAAAACCCAAAAAAGAAAGACATAATCACCTATAATAAAATTGTCTTATTTGACGGCAAGTGTTAAAATTATTCGTGCTTGAAATTTTTAAGAGGTATACAAGTAACTAATCACAATACGACATCCCCATGTTTCAAAATTAAATGAAATAACGTTCTCATAGACAAGCTAACAAATTCTACTGATTATCTAAATAAGTGAAAAAAATATTTTTAAAAAAATTATAAAAGGTATTGTGAAAATGAACAAAATGAGTTAAGTACTACTTTCGGAATTATTAACATGCACGTCGCACGTATGTAAAACACATATTTGGCCTCAGAGGCGGATCTAGACTTGAAGGTTTGGGGGTGCGATTTTTTTTTTTTTTTTTTTTTTTTTTTTTTTTTTTTTTTTTTTTACAATGACATACCGTCACAATCGATAAATTTGTGTTTTACGATGTAGATAAAAATTCTTTATATTTTTGGTGTTCTATTTTTCAGTGCTCATATGCAATTGTTCTAACTTACCACACAAATTAATGAAATACAAATTTGATAAAAACACAAATTTTGAATATAAATAAATTAAGCAAACTTTTAAAAGTATTATTAGCCATAGTATAGCATTTAAGAGTATTATTATTGGGAAAAGAGTTTTGAATATAATATGAATATTTGACTAATAAATGGCAAATTAAAACTCCAAAAAAGTTGATTGTGAGACTTGAACCCACAACCTATAGTTCACAAGAGAGCACCTTAACCAACAAACCACATCAATTTTTGTTGTCAAACAAAGTTAATATTACTAAATATTTTAGAAGTTTGGGGGTTCAATTGAACTCATTGAACCCCCTTGGATCCGCCCATGTTTGGCCTACAAGGAAATAACTTTGAGGGAAAACAAATTTTAGTACTTCTAACAAACTTTTATTGTAGTGATTCAATTGTTTAATTTTCATTGAAAATAATGATACATTAAAAATTAAAAATTTATAAAAAAATTTACCGAGTAAAATATTCTTACATTCACCCCATAAAAAGTATTTTGTACAGAAGAATGAAAGAATGAAAAACTTGTGAAAATATTATCTAACATGAGAGTGTAATTATGAAATAATTTAGTTTTCATTCATAAATTTAGAACCTATGTAGTTTCCATATTTAAATTTAGGGTTTTTTTGTCAACAACTACCTAAAGTTTACGCTACTTGTCATACGACTACCTAACATTTTAAAATTTAATCATAACTACCTAAACTTTGTTTCCTTTTGTCAGACAACTACCAAAGTGGAAAAATCCGATATTTGGAGTCAAAATCCGGCGTTGACTAACCTTTCACACGTGAGAATTCATTAAACCCTCTTATACAGTTAAAAAAAAAAACATCACTTCCAAAAGATTTGATTCAAACATTACCTCATTATTTCATAAACCCACAAAACATCCCAAAATTGCCACAAAACATCCCAAAACTATAGTCACACTCGAATTATTTGACAACAAAGAGCTACTTGGCATCGTAAAATATGTTGATTAATTGATTTTCATTTAGGTAAAAGAGAGGATTTTGTTGAATTAGAAAAATTAGGGTAAAATAAGAAATTTTAATTTAGGAATGTTTTTGATGAATGAGTGTAAATAAATGAGAAGTAGGTGGGGGAGAGGTTTATATCAGTGTTGCTGGAAGTTCTCACGTGGGAAAGATTAGTCAACGCCGGAGTTTGACTCCAAATATTGGATTTTTTCATTTTGGTAGTTGTCTGACAAAAGGAACAAAGTTTAGGTAGTTATGATTAAATTTTAAAATGTTAGGTAGTCGTATGATAAATGGCGTAAACTTTAGGTAGTTGTTGACAAAAAACCCTTAAATTTAATAACCATCAAATTTTCTAAAACCCAAAATTTGGTATACCAATAATTAACTCTATAAAACATATGAAATTAAAATATTCCATCGTACGTATTATTTGTGTGTATCATTCATTTATAAAATATGGCACGATGGAACGATCTACCTTGGAGCTATGCACGAAAATTGCAGAGTCGATACATTATTACGAAGATCTCGCCACCTTCGAAAAAGTTTGTAGCTTATGGAGAACTGCCATGAAATCCGCAAAGTGGACGAAGTCGTCAACCCAATTACCATGGCTATTACTTGCTGAACCTCCATGTTCATTGACACGTCGGTTTTACAGCCTCTACAACAACAAAAAAGTCTTGCCGTTTGAGCTCCCTAAGCCCTCGACCACACATGGACAGGCCGAAGAGGACGACGAAGACGTGTGGTACTTGAGGTCTTTGTTCCCACCTGACAAGGAAGACGTACGACGGTCTAGGTGACTGGAGGTACTTCTCGTCTCGTGGTTGGCTGTTTTGTGTCACCCAAATAGGACTTAATATCACGTTAATGAACCAGATTTCTAAGCAAGTGATTCAACCTCCCGCTTTTCCGGACCATATCATGGGGTGTAAAACAGACTCGTGGCGATGGAAGCTTATTCATATATATTTATGTTGCTAAATTTGTGCTTTCCAAGACTCTGTCAGCTAGTAATGACTACATCCTCGCCATGATATTCCCTAGCAATGTCGATCTAGGGTTTTGGAACGTCGATGATGCAAAATGGAATATGCTCGACACAAACTTTTATCATTTCTTAGATATCATTTTCTATTACGGAGAATTCTACGTCGTGGACCAATTAGGCCATATCATAGTTGTCGGAAATTCAAGCCCTCCAGCACACCCGAGGCTCGTGGCCAACCTAATGTTCCCTCTTACATTTCCTAGCTCGTCTGTCTTGATCAAATCAGCGGGAAATTTATATCTAGTTTTCTGAGAATTAGAAGATGACCATCCATTGGAGCTTTAGTGTTTCAAAGTGTGGCAGATAAATGTGGACACAGGTGAGGCCACGACAGTGAACGAATTAGGGAACATGGCACTTTTCTAGGACACAATTCGTCCTTCTCAGTCGAGGCATGCTCTCCCGTTAGCAGGCCTAATTGCATATATCTAGGTGTGACATGGGCGTGTATGATCTAAGCTTAGGTCAGAAAGTCGAGAAATTCTACCAAGGTTCTTCAATTCTTAGCTCGTCTACCTTACCTCTCTGGGTTGAAACCCCCTGAACTGTACTTCGTATTTATCATCCACTTCACTTAATTATTGAAGCTTGCAGCTATTGAATTTTAATGGCCACAATAAGTAACACAATTACAAGATTATTATATCAATTATATGACTAACTTAATTAGCGGAGCTCATGTAACTACGTAAAATTTTGTCAGCCTATATATAATTGCAACCAGTAATAATTGCCGAATTATACGTATTAAACGTGGATACACTCGTATATAACAAAGTAACCCGACATTTGAAATACACAAATTTTCATATAAAACGGGTAACCCGTCTTAAGCTTAAGACGGGTCAAATAGTTAGGATAAAACAAAAGTAAAAAGTGTAGGAAAAAGTAGATTGTTTTGTCTTATATGTGCAAGTGGATGAGTACTTGACCCGTTTTAAGTTTAAGATGGATAATCCGTCTTAAGAGAGACTTATTGTTTGAAATAATACAAACGTGTGGGTCATATGCAAATACATCGATGTTATCGCATGCTTCAATTGGCCTCATAACTTGAGCTACCGTGCACAAATCTATACACACACACTCGGAAGTTGATGCCGCCAAAATCTCACCAATGTCGGCGTCCAACGACGTCGTTTCACCTTTCTCACAGTATGCCACTTCACTCCGTAATTTCTCTTCAAATTACCCCCAAAAAAACCCTAAAATCCCAGAAATTCTGTCAAATCTTGCTCAATTTCACATGATTTGATACGATTATAGTATGATCGTAGCTTCGAATCGTATTTACGTCTATGATCATCTCACAAATCGATTTAATTCTGCGGATCGTAAATTAAATTTTTGATAATTGAATAGTTGTGATTTTCTTAATCCTTTTGATGAGTAAATGGTTAATTTTGGAGTTTTTGGGTTGTTTGAACAGTCTGCTACTCTTTGATTTGATGATGCGGTGAATTTCTGTCGATGATTTTGCATTTACGATTAAAATTATTGTAAATATTGTGGTTTGGTTTGGTTTTGTTTTTTTTGATCGTTTGTGACATATTTCTGTAATTAGGTATATAATAATTATGATCATTATTTATTACGAAGTATAATTTGTTATTATTGTGGATATATAATTTTCAAATGCATAGTACTCAAAGGCAGATGCATATGTTTATAGTGGTATAGATTGTTAAATTTTGAAGTGAGTGGTGATAAAGATTGTGAGATTTTGAGTGGGGATAGAAATTACGAGCAATTTTCGAAAAATGACACGGAATTGCTGATTACTTTGTGAAAATTAGTGCGCGCGACTAAGAAGAGAACATGAGCACAGGGTTGGGGAGGGACAACCAGCCGATTACGGGTAGGGGAGAGGGAGGAGGAGGAGGAGGAGGAGTTTTGATTAGCGGGTTTCAAGGGGTAAATGATGTAAGCGTAAGAACTAGTAACTATGTGTCAATACAGACAGGGGAGGAGTTTTCGTCTGAGTTTATTCGTGATCGTCTTACTCCAAAGGTGCCTCATGGTCTTCCGGGGTTTATAACTGTTCAGAGACGAGAAATTGGGGGCGGGTCTTGTAACGAGCAAACCACAGGTTACGAGGATCTTTCTAGGGTTCTTGGGTTGCAACGACTTGACTCTGAATGTGGTTCTGATGCTTCTTCTGCATATGGGTGTGCAGCGGAAGTTGATAGTTTGAATCGTGTTGGTAGAAAATGTCATGTCGATGATAGTGCTAGTGATCCACCATCCGGTATTCCCCCACGTTCACGTAACTCGTATGAATTAAGCTCTTCTGGTAGTTCAAAATCTGGCAACTTGAGGATTTTGTGTAGTTATGGCGGTAGAATATTGCCTCGGCCAAGTGATGCTAAGCTCAGATACGTTGGGGGAGACACACATGTCATTTCAGTCAAGAGGAATATTTCGTGGGAAGAGCTTGTTCATAAGGTTTCTGGTAAATGTAATGAACCCCACACGATCAAATACCAGTTACCGGGCGAAGATCTCGATGCACTCATATCGATATCTTCTGATGAGGATCTTCAAAATATGATAGAGGAATATGGAGGAATAGAAAGCTCAATAGAATCTCAAAGACTTAGAATGTTTCTGATCCCTATTTGTGAAACTGAGAACCGAACTTCGGGATCTCTAGAGCAGGCTGCTTCTGACTACGAGTATGTTGTTGCCGTAAATGGTTTAGCGGATCTAAGCCCTCGGAA
The DNA here is from genome assembly GCA_023091065.1 of Dianthus caryophyllus. Lineage (NCBI taxonomy): Eukaryota > Viridiplantae > Streptophyta > Magnoliopsida > Caryophyllales > Caryophyllaceae > Dianthus > Dianthus caryophyllus. The sequence goes on along the minus strand of CM041529.1, from coordinate 25,647,341 downwards.
AACATCCGGAGAACAACTATTCACTGGAATAGTTAAGCCAGCTGCTGCGTTTGATCGTAATCCAAGCTCTCGAGGAAATTTACCTCCATCTTTCGATCAAGTGGAGAGCAGGGATGGCTTGAGCAAGGAATTTTTGAACACTGCAATGTCAGCAGCTGAATCTCCGTTGCTCTCAGAATATCCTTCTCACGGCAAGTTAATTACTGGGGATGTGCAATGGCCTGAGGATAACTTATGGCAAAACGACGTGGAAACCAATAGTTCATGTAACGTGACCGAACAACAATTTGATAACTTGTTTGGTAAACTGAGTTTACAGGGGCAGGATTCGCATTTCCAAGCTTACCATGGAGGAGACTATCTTGTTACTCCTCTTGTGAATGAGAATCAGGATAACAGTAATAGTCAACCATCTTCTGTCGAGGGAATGCCAGTACATCATGAGAGGTTTATGTCACAAGTTGACAGTCGCGGATTCATGCGGGAATCAGTTGACTCAATTGACTCTCACTGTGGCATGATTCATGCGTTTTCGGATTCGCAGCTGCATCAATATGGAGAGGAGCCAACAATTAGCTCACGGGATGGAATAAATCCCTCTAATCCTTTACACTTCTCGACACAGGGTATCGTGGATATCAAGCCGTCTGCACCCCATTGCAGAGTTGATATGCCAATGCCTCATTCTTCAGACCCATTGCAGTACAGCCCGCACGTTGAAACTTGTAATGATGCGATTTATGGCAGATATGAAAGTAGTGTTGATGAGCGAATCAACGCTGACTACCATATCCACAAGCCTCAAGATTCAGATCCTTTTGGCTTCCGAGTAACGAACATGCCGCAACTGCACCAAGCAACAGAAAAAAATGTGTCCCCTGTAAACTCTTTCGACCTAAACCTACTGAACCAAACTGGATACCTCATCAATCCTGATACAGTAGCGCATCAAGGTACAGCCTCAAGTTCTGTTGACGCTACATCCTCGCCTAATATTGTTCCGAATCACAAACACTCAGAGTCTCAGTTGGGCAACTTTACCGTGGGGATTACCAGTGACTCATCGGTTAGATCCCAGAGGGCTACGATGCAGTCTCATGGCCAAACTCAACAGATCAGTCCCCTTTGCGATGTCTTTGGTGATCTTGTTGTGCCTACAGGACAGAAAATCATTCCGCACTCAGGAGAGGAAGCTTCTCAAGGACAATTGCTGATTAATGCCTTAGATGGAAATCCACCTAGTATATATAATGACACCTCTCAAGCCCCTCTGAATTTCGATAACGGTGTTGCACATGGAAGGGAAAATTTGTGTCGGTTTGATGAAAACATCGATCAGTCGAGGGAAGAACCCTCAAGTATGCACAATCCGAAACAGCTTGAGCCTCTGATTGTCATTGAGGACATGACCCATCATACACCTCAGGCAGTAGAGTTTTCCTCGAAAGTTCCATCCCATGTAAGTGACGCTATCGCTGATCTGTCAGTTAATCCTGCCATGACCGAGAGTGGTAGTCGGACACAAACTAAGCCCAAGGTACCGAATTTTCTTTAGGATATTTGATTGAACTATGAGTTTAGTTTTAGTTTTAGTTTATCAACTTTTTTTTTTTTAATCTACCTAGGATGATAATTTTACGGGTGTTCCTATGATGGACGATGCTGCCGTTGGTACTATGATGGCTGGAATAGAAACTGGCCTCTCTGGTTTGCAGGTTTTATGGACTCTTATCTATTTCTTTGAACTGTTATATAAGCATTTTCACTCGATAAGAAAAATGCGTCTTGTATGACATTTGTTCGGAATGAATTGTTTGAATTTATTTAGTTTTAGAGCTCCTTTAGTTTTTGTAGCAAATGCTTTCATTGCTTAGATGATTACTTACGATTTCGGTTTGTGATGTTGCACACTATCCCTTCCCCAATAGAGCTACAGTTTCAATATTTTTTGGATTTTCGATCGTAGTGTAAGAAAACAAAATGGTTTAAAGTGTCTCATTTATTAAAGTGTGTTGTAGTATATCCGATCGATGCGATTCTTGATCACGATATTCTTTATGCGTTGTTGAGATCATGTTGTTATAGTTTTGTGCTCCTTATGAGCTAGATACTTTCATCCAAATTTAGGTCATTTACGTGTCCTATGCTCACTAAACACCAATTCAAATTTTCATTTGATGACGGCCTCTTCAATTTTTGTAAGTAGTAAATGTATAATTTACTGAAAGTTTACATGACCATCCACTTGTCTTGCTTCGTATTACGGAAATGTCAACGTCCTCCATTTCAAGACAAAAATTCAGGGATCCTTGAGTGTAGGTCTATCATGTAAATTTTGTTTATGATAGTTGATTGCTGATCCACAGATCATAAAAAATGCTGACGTTGAAGAACTAAGAGAATTAGGTTCTGGTACATATGGGACTGTATATCACGGGAAGTGGCGAGGATCAGATGTTGCCGTCAAGAGAATCAATAAGATTTGTTTTTCAGGAAGATCGTCGGAGCAAGAAAGACTGGTATGTCTATGATCTACCTCATCATTCTTGTAGTTGGATGGATTTTTTATTTTTTTACTATTCTTGCTTTTATTCTGTTTTCTTTTAAATAGTACTCCGTAGTTTACTTCTCAATTTCTGAACTTATTTTCCTTATATTTTTATTGTTGTTTTTCATTTGTTTCCCATTTATCAACAACACTCCGTCATAGAGAAGGATCTTGGCGTTGCTAGATCGTACATCGTGACATAATGTATTGTCTTTTCATCTGTCGTATGAACTGATATTAAGACATTGCATTTCTACCAGACGAGAGACTTTTGGAGAGAGGCACAGATTCTCTCGAAACTTCATCACCCAAATGTTGTTGCATTCTACGGGGTTGTCCCAAATGTGACTGAAGGAACCTTGGCAACTGTTACAGAGTTCATGGTGAATGGTTCTCTTTGGAACGTCCTTTTAAAAAAAGATAGGCAAGTTTTTTTTTCCCCCCTTTTCCCTGCCATTGCATTGCTGGAGAATCATCGCATATTTACAAAATTGCTTCTTGTAGAATAAATTTGTTTTTTTTTTTTTTTTTTTTTTTTTTTCCTTGCTTCTAAAATCATATTAAGCAGATCTCTTGACCGTCGGAGGAAGCTCATTATTGCCATGGATGCAGCTTTTGGCATGGAATACCTACACTCCAAAAATATTGTCCATTTTGACCTCAAATGTGAAAATTTGCTGGTTGATATGAGGGATTTGCATCGACCTATATGCAAGGTAGTTTTTCTATTTATGGCTCAGCTATTACTCATGAGCTCGAGATTTCTTAATGTTATGCTTTTGGATGTTAGACCTTTAAATGGGTCATTGTTATACATAGCTGTTTATTTGAAGCTTATGACCTCGATTTTCATCTTAAGGAAGGCGTAGAAAGGTTTCTCAAATCTACCCCCTTCAATTGGAGAAAGGGGACCATATAGTTGATACTGTTTGCTCTCATGCGGTTTGAGACCTGGGATCATTTTGATTTTTAACATTGATTCAAATTTACATAAAAAGTTTTTACTTTGCCTTGGATCTGCTTTTGTGTGATGTAAGGAAGGTGTTGGACCTCAAATAGAACCTGAGCTTACTCATCCTATAGACGAGTGAAATTATGTGAAAAATGTGTGCTTTACATGAACCACGCCTGGGTTATTACTTATTACAGTAACTTGAAGTCTCATGTACAAGCAACTTTTATCATCCTTTTGGAAGATTGTCATTCGGGTTTAGGCCCGTCTCTGGCCTCAAGTCGGCCGAATAGTGTTTTTTTCCTCAATCACAGTGCTGAAGGAAACTCATGAATGTCTCTTGTCTGATTTAAATATAGAACTTCCATGCGGATTTTAGTAATTATCTTTGCAACCTTTACTGACATAAAATGACAAAATCACGTCAATAAGCAGTGTTTTGAAGTATGAAATTTTAGTTGTATTTTTATTTCAATTTTGTTATAGTCTCATCCCCTCTATGATCCAAAGATGCGGCAATAGAAACTGCTTTGTCACATCCTTTTTCAGTTTTTCTATTCAAGGGAATTTTGGTTATTTACTTGGAAATTGGAATGACGAAAGTCATGAAACTTGTGTTAACATAACACCTCCTTGTAGTTTGGAGCTAGCAAACTTAGCTTGGTAAATACGTACTCCGTAGTATTTAGTGCTTTAACGAAGTATTTAGTTTTTTAACAGCTGAGGATTATCTCAACGTCTTTTATTCCTTGATCACGGTCGTGAGGCCTAGGTTGGCCTTTCTTTAAGCTGTCCCGATAATAGACTCATACTGTTAGCAATTTCCAGTACATGATGATGATTGATGATGCGTACTCTGTATTATGTTCTGTGAAGGTTGGAGATTTTGGTTTGTCAAGGATTAAGCGGAACACATTGGTATCTGGTGGTGTACGGGGAACACTTCCTTGGATGGCACCTGAGTTGTTGAGTGGTAGTAGCAACAAGGTTTCAGAGAAGGTAAATAAAAGCTCGACAAGTATTCTGTGTCACCTTTTTTCTTTTAAAAGTGAAGTAATTAGACTCCGAAAGATCATGGGAATTTTCAGGTCGATGTCTTCTCATTTGGCATTACAATGTGGGAGATCTTAACCGGCGAGGAGCCCTATGCAAACATGCACTGTGGCGCAATCATAGGTAAGCATTACTGGGGTTTATAAACTGAAAGACTGCCTTAATGCTGATTGACACAGCTCGTTATTTTGACATTATTGTTTTCTAAGTGCCACTTTACATTTAAAAATATCGAGGCCATGCACATGTACATTATTATGCACATTAATGGAATTGCGATGTGCCCTCGAAACAAGATAAGTGAAGGATTGTTCGCACTTTTTGGTTGTATTCTGAATTACATATTGCATGGTGTATCACTTGCAACGGCCTATGGACCAAACTAAACTATTTTAAGATGATCAACTTCATGTAAAATTTCCAAGTTGAAAACATGACAAATCTTGTAGGTCTAGACTCGAGAATATTATGGTAGTGCTGAATGTTAAATGATTTTATGGAAAAGACGTGTCTATGGTTTTTGGCCTTATGACGACGATGTGTTTACTGTATACTTTTCTGTTCCTCAATTTGTTTTGAAATGCAGGGGGTATTTTGAAGAACATTTTAAGGCCACCAATTCCAGAGCGTTGTGATCCCGAGTGGAGGAATCTGATGGAGCAATGCTGGTCAGCAGACCCTGATTTGCGGCCGTCATTCACAGAGGTGACGAATAGGCTACGTTCCATGTCTGTTGCTGTTCAGTTGCGGGAAAATCAGAATCAGGTGAGAGTCATTGCTGCTCAATTAGTTAATCCTCCTTGCTTCTCGTTTATAGCATCTAATGATGTCGACTTGGACTGATACTTCTCGTAATATACAATAACTACTCATCTTCTTTTTTAAATTTACACTTCATATGAATGTAGTTTTGATAACTGAAAAAACAAAAGAGAAACTAGTGGCCAAAGCCGACATCGTTTGATCAACAAAGTCAAGTGTTGAAGTGTAGCACTAAATTTGGACCGGTTCTTCCAAATTTTAATTGTGATTTGATATTTTTTTTTCCCTCAGAAATCTCTCCAATAGAGGACAAGAAAGGCAGAGGACTGCGTTTCCGAAAGGAGTTTTGTTTCTTTTGACAGCTTAATGTTGTAAATTGGCAAAATTGCTGTGCGTAGTATTATACTCATACGACACTCCTTTTTTTTTTCCGATATAAGACTGCACAGTAATGCAGTATATAGGCATGCTTGTATAGTTGTGTGAAACTGTTGTGACTTGTGACCATTTTGTCTTGGATAATTTGCTGAGCATTTCTTGTATACCGAGATTGAAATTTTAGATCAAGAGTACCTTCAGCAACTCAATTTTTCTGTCATCTCAAGTCTCAACAAGGTCAAATATCAGTATGCTTTAAAGATGTCAATTTTACTTGCATCAAAGACGAGTTAGTCTCGTCCGTAGCGGTCTTGCTTAGACGCCAGATAGATTGCCACTTAAAGGTCGCCACATTAACGCTTATGGTGATAGCTTAAATACCTTTACAATACTGGTCATAAATAAGCATCAAAATGAATGATTTGTTTATTTTTTACATGACACTGACTGAGACAATCATAAGCAAACACGGTTCCGACTTACGAGTACTGATATACGGAGTATACGATTAGAACTAAATGATGGCGGTTTAGTGACCGGTGAACATGAATAGTGGTGTGGATGAACAACAATCTCACACTGTATCTAAATATTATATACAAACATTTTTAACATATAGATTCAAAATTTGACCCTATCCGATGGACCGTCCGAAACCGACCTGCAAATGAACCGAAGTAAACATTTTAACTTACCAATAGAATTTATCGGCGTCTTGTTACATGCATGTAATAAATAAAGTGTTGAAAATTTTTATTAGCTATTTTACAAATATAAAGAAACAATTTTCAGTAAACTTACTCGGTATTTTATACTCCGTATTTATTTACGGCTACCATGATGAAATAGTTAGGACATTACATTATGGTGAAATCCTGAATCGTATTCCGGTTCAGTACATTTAAACCCACCCATAAAAAAATCGGTTCGGTTTTACAGAGTTTCTAATTATATAAAATCGGCAAAATTGGAAGAACACAAAATATACATGAACACGTTTCAATTTCAATCTTATCGAAATTTGTACGCCACCAAACTGTCGAATCTTTTCTCAGATCCATCGATTCTGTTCCACAATCTTCCAATTCAATTTCAATCTTTCAACAGCCAATTCAATCAGAATATTCCGATTATTGTAATTATATGAACTTTGTGCTATGTATTTTGATCTTTGATTTTGCTGTTTTCATTTGATTAATTGATTGATTTGTTGTTGATTCGTTGATTCGATTGTTTTTGAAGTGTGAATTAAGGTTCCATTTTATTGTAGTTGTAATATTGTTGTTCAGGGTTAGGGTTAGGGTTTTGGTGCGATAAATTTGGGGATTTTTGATATTATGTAGTTACGTGATAGATTATGAGTATTTCTGAGCTCCATAGCTTGTTGGATTGTTTATCATGTTTTTTGGGTGAAAATTGTTGGAAATTAGGGTTTTTTTTTTTGTTAGTTGTATGAATGAATGGAGTTTATAGACCTAGTTTGCTGATTAGTATAAATTTGGGAAATGCTAAAGGTTAAATCCGTTATCGATATTTCTTCAACCCGTTTATAATAACCTTGCTTGAATTGTTTAACCGAGTTACGAATTTTGGTGCCTCTATATTAATGCTTAAATGCTTCCTGTGATTACTCTTGGTACATACATATTTATAAGTAAAGATCTTTGTTTTGAGTTGACGGTTTGACATTTGATTAAAATGAATATGGGGTATTTACTTTGTCGGTGACTCTGATGAAACTTTCGGGTCTTGTAAGGTTGATTGCGGTGGTCGGTGACGGTAGATGTGTTCTGTTGGCTAGGGCAGATGTTCTTCGCTTAGCTGTTTCTGTGATTAAAACCGGTGTAAATAAAAATGTAGGCAGCCATGTTTTGGGGTTGTAGCTTTTGGATGATGCGTTTTGAAAAGTCTTGGTAGTTCTTCTGAGTCCAGACGGATTTTTCTGTGCAAAACCTGGTTTTCACTTCACAGTATTGTAGAGGATGCTGTTAAATCTGGTATTAGTGAACTCTCCCCTAAGTAATAGGTTTTCTCGGCTCTCTATTTCTCGTCCTAAGGTATTTGAGGCTACATTCTTTAGTCTTAGTGAAGTAATGCTATCGGAAGAATATGATTTCAAACACATCGTTGTTGCTGAATTTCACACTAATTGAATCATAACTCAAACTCGTCTTTTTTTTTTTTTTTTTTTCTCTGGATATGGGTTTGATTTAGTTTCTGATTTGAGGGTTTCTGTTAGTTGAAGTTGTTTCCCTTGTTGTAACTGAGATACACTCACAGCCTTACAAGCTTTTCCATGCGTATTCCTAGATACGGAGTACTATGTGACATGTACCAGTACCTTTCTTATCAAAATCGTCATTGTTTGGATGTTTTACTTGCTTTGTATTGTCTTTTCATTTGCTCAATATTGTTGAGGGTTGTGACATTGGTGTTGCGATGTTGTTTCGCTGAAACTACTTGAAAAAAGCTCTCTCTGTGTTAGTAATGTCTGTGCTTTTGTTCTGCAGTATTAAGTTCTGTCGTTGGTGACGATCAGTGTTTTTTGGGCTCAAGACAGTCATAGTCAACAGTCGAGGCTGTCTTTGTCGAGATTGTAGATTGTTAACTTGTAAATTTTGTTGGTTCGGAGCATTGCATCTGGACTTGCCTTCACATTACTTTGTAGAGTCAAAAAAGGATTGCATTCTAAAAACGTGGTTAACACTCGGTATCAAATATTCAACACAGTCGAGTGCAGAGAATATCTTCTCAAATCGTCATTCTGGTAAGTAACTGTTATGGTTACTGCAATCTCAACATGACAAGCTGGCCTTTCTGTAAGGCTTATTTAGTTTCGAGTTATCGTCATCCATACTTCAGAAATTGGTATAGTGTAATCATATCGATGCATACTTTTTTCTCTTTTCCTCTCATTAGTCACTTGTCATTGACGGTTCCATTGCTGCATTTGTTGTTAAAATCTGCGTGATGTGAAGGTCAATTGAACTCCTATGCTGTTTAATGTACCCTTAGGTCAAATATTAATTTTTATTACTCCGTATTATTATTATTAATCTCCTACGAGACGTCTCACATTGTCGTGATGTGAGGCCAACACCATATTACCCTAGCTTTCAGTGAAATAAAAAAATGTCAAAATATTCCGTAACTACCAATCATGTGAGAAGTCTCGTGTTATAGTTATTGTAAGATCCTCTCACATGAGAATTTGTGGTGACTAAATTTAGTATTTGAGTTTGGCTCCGTCTATATAGTCAGTCGCTTTATTTTGGCTGGTGAATAAACAGCTGTTCTTTGTGATAATGGGTATTGTATTCGTGACAAAAAAGGAGACACTTAGGTGCTGGTTGTTGTGGCTTTGTTTCCTCGTTTGTTTTTACTTTTCATCTGGTTTTAAGATGAAAATTAATCACGGTTCCTGCTAGAAATCAGCCTGATTCAAACTGACCCTTCTTAGAACTGGTCTCTAATAAATTTTTCTGAGTCACTTCAGCTTTTCCAAGATGACTGGTAAGAAAAGAAGCTTGTCCGTAGGTGTTGATATGTCTGATGTCCAGAAGGAATGGGATGGCGCATTGTGCCCTATCTGCATGGAACATCCTCACAATGCTGTTCTTCTCCTATGTAGCTCTCATGCAAAAGGCTGCAGATCTTATATATGTGATACGAGTTACAGGCATTCTAATTGTCTAGATCGATTCCGAAAGCTCAATTTAAAATCTGATACCAATTCACCGGAAACACCCGCTCCCACGAACCTCGAGGGCTCTGATGATGCTTCTTCACCAGTTGAATTGCCTGAGGGTCATAGGACCCACGGCACAAATGAAGGGATTAGGCGAACTAGTCGGTCGAGAGATTTGGCTGAGTTTGCTGATCAACTGGAAGTGAGTGAAAGGCTGAACTTCGAATCTTCAAGGGGGAGATCTGAACATGAGGGATTCGCGAAGAAGGCAAGCTTAAAGTGCCCTCTTTGCAGGGGTGATGTCTTAGGCTGGACAGTTGTTGAAGAAGCTCGTAGTTATCTAAATCAGAAGTCTCGGAGTTGTACTCGAGAATCGTGCACGTTTGGTGGCAACTACTGTGAGCTGCGCAGGCATGCACGGACTGATCATCCCAGAGTTCGACCAGCTGAAGTTGACCAGTCTCGGCAGCGAGCCTGGCGACGGTTTGAGCATCAGAGAGAACATGAAGACATTGTCAGTGCTATTCGCTCAGCGATGCCAGGTGCAGTTGTGTTCGGCGATTATGTGATAGATCACAGCGATAGATTACCGTCTGAGAGGGAGAGGACTTCCGGTGATACCAGTGGGTCTCTGTTTCCGACGTTGTTTGTCATTCAAATGCTCGAATCTATGCAATCTTTGGCAGGACCGAGAAGTCGACCATGGCCAAGGACAAGGCATCGACGCCATTCTGGTGGATCTTCTCGGCAACGTTATCTTTGGGGGGAGAACCTCTTGGGACTACAAGATGAAGATGGTGATGGCGATGACAGTTTTACCGAAGAAGAAGAGATGAATGCGGTTGAACAGGGCTCGTCGTCTGCTCCAAGACAGCGTCGACGCCTCTCCCAATCCAGGTCTAGAAGGGACCGGTCTTAACTTCATCGAGATTCAGGTAAAGTTGGTTGAAATAAGTGTAATTATCTGTGTATATTATTTACTGTTGTGCAGTTATTTAAATTTCTGATAGATACGTTGAGAGTTGAGACACATGTGTTTAAATGACTTCTTTTAAGAAGTTCACGTTTTTAGCGTAAAATGAAGTGTTCAACTGTCATATTCCCATGTCTTTGCATCAAAACTCAGACATGGGTACGCCAGGTAATATGAAAGCTCAGAGATGTTCCTTTTTTCTCGTCTTCTACGCTGTAATTGCGACACTGCTACATTCCTACTTTATAAACCATGCTCTACACCAAAAATGTCTCAAGTCCTTTCTTTTTTTATCTTTGGTTTCCGTGGGTCGTGTTGCAGAAAGTGTCACTGCTCAAAAGGAAGTTGTCTTGGGTAACGAGACTAACGACACAGTCGACTCCATCAAATGATTTGAGCTGAAGTAGCTGCTTGCTTATGCTGAAGTAGCTGTGTAGATGGTTAGGGCTTCTTCTGCAAACAATTTCAATTTCAGTGTGAATAATCATTTATTGTATTCTCTGAACCTTCTATTTCTTTGTATATTAAGTAAATGACTATTTCCATTTAAAAAGCTTATTGTGTATGTTCGACATTGTGGCTTCCTATGCACTTCGTATACGACAGGTTATTTACGTTTAAAATGTCACAATTATTACGACAGTTATAGCTAGACACCGAAATGGTCAGCTTCTGTGAAATACGAAGTACGGAGTATATAATAGGAGTGTTTTATATTAGAGATTGTTTATGTTTTACACTACTAGAAGAAACTGTAGGTCACCAATTTCAGTTCGGGACGCAGCTGAGGTAGCGGCTTTCCAATCGGTATGAAAAGAAAAACAAATTGTAAATTGCTAGTGAATACTGAATACCCAAATGCAAAAATACGAGCACTACGAAATCGTCTTAACCAAAATTAAAAGTTTCTGTGTTTTGAAATGAGTCCGACATCAAAGTTAACCTAATTGTGGTATAGTTCTATTGCTTCTCTCGATACGATTATTGACGGAGTATATTTTTATTTTAGAAATGAATTCAATTTAACCATACTTTTGGATTCTAAGCTGCATTACTTTCAATTAATTTTAAATCTTATAATATTAAAGTTAACTTTGTATAAGTTCAGCTCTACCCGAAATATGCATAAATTTACAAACAAAAAAGTTTACTTTCATTTCGAGTAAATTCTTAGTAATTATAATAAGTTCAATTTAACTCATACGAAATGGGTCTAAAAAAATCAACTCAATTGCACACATATGTGATACGTCCTTCCAATTTTAAAAAAGAAAATGTAAATAAATGATCGAAACTGTATTTGACCATAAGAAGTACGGAGTAAGTAAGTGTTCTCCTAATAAAAAAAAGGAAAATCAAAAAAAAAAAAAAAAGTTTGTTGGAGAGCAAAATGGGGAGGCTTTTAGGGTTTTACCAAGTTTGATAAATTCATTTAAAATAGTACAAAATCTCATCCCATCATCTTCAATCTTCATAGTTGTTCCCCCAAATTCCCTCAACAAAAATGGAGAAATACTCGCGCGTAGAAAAACCTAAGCAAGATTCTCCAATCAATGAAAATGAAATTCGAGTCACTTCTCAAGGTCTTCTTCGTAACTACATCACCTATGCCTCCACTCTTCTTCAGGTCCTTCCTTTTTTTCTTTTTCTTTTTTTTTTTTTTTTAATTTTAATGTGTTTGACTGTTGTTGTTGTTGTTGTTGTTGTTGTTTGTTGCATTTCTGTTTTTGACGCATTTCGTTTTGTTGATTTTTTTTTTATTTTTGGTTTTGTTTTCATATGATATTTTGTTTAATCGTTATGTTGTGATGAATGAATTTGTGTGTTTTGGATGTTTTGCACCTGCTGTGTGAATTCAGTGTCGATTTCTGGAGTTTAGGTTTTTTTGTTGCCGTTGTAGTCTGTTGCATTTCGTTTTGTGGATTTTTTTTTTAAGTGCGTTGATATGATATTGTGTGTAATCATTTTGTTATGGTGATTGAATTTGTTTGTGTTGTTGTCGATGTTGTAATTTATTGCATTTGAAGTTTTTAATGAACATTTTTTGCGGATTTGTTTTCGTTTTTTTTATGATATTGTGTTCGTTCGTTCGTTAGGTTTCGATGTTTGAATTTGTGTGTTATGAACTATGTTTTGCGATTTTGTGCATCTGCTGTCTTAATATAATTTTGATTTCCCGAGTTCAGTTGTCACTGTTAATTTGTTCTCGTTTTCATTTGCCTATCTTTTGTTTGTTGATGATGTTGATTTTGACCTGTATAGGCTGTATATGGTGGCAATTGAATTTGCGCTTTTTTTTTTAGTTTGTGATGCGGTGGTTTTATGCATGAATCCCATGATTTAAGCTATGTTTTGCATAGTTTACTTTTCACTGTTGTTTATACCTACATTCATCGTCTGTGTTGTTGCATTTGTGTTTTGTTTTGCTGATTTTTTTGGTCGTTATGTTATGATATGATGTATGATTTTGTGTGTTTTAGGCTTGATTTGGTCGGTTTATGCATGAACGTGGTGGTAGGAGTTCTGTTTAGCTATGCTGTGCAACGGTGGTGTAATTTGCCGTAGATATTCGGAGTTTGGTTAAATAATGTCATTTTTGGTTGTTGATGTTGTCGTTACATTTCTCATTTCTGTTGCATTTTGAATTTGCTGATTTTTTTTTCTTCTTCAATGATAATGTGTTTTTGCTGTATATAACTTGGTGCTTTTCGGAGCTAAGTTTTCTCCGTTGTTTATCGCTGAAGAATATGTATTTGAAATATTTCTGTATATGTAGTGTACTGCTGAACTAAAAATACAGTAAGGTGGTCGAAAGTGTCACAAAAGTCATCGTTTTAGGGCTGCTTATTGTTTATTGGTACCTTTTGGCCCGTCTTAGGTGGGAGCATTACGTCCATTTTTTAGTTCTTTAAAAATCAAATTTAGTAGGTGACCGCTTTTTGCTTTCATCTCAAGTAGACGTTTGGTGTGCATTGCACCCCAACGATTCATTTCTCAGTCATAAACAGTTGAGATAATAACCAAAAAAAATGATTTTCAAGTGACCTATTAGTGTTTTGTCATAAAAGTTATACCGTGGTTTGCATTTATATGGTGATGATGTTGGTAGTTTTAGGGCATGTGGAAGTATCGTAAAACATAGTGTGGTCTGAAATGGAGTGTGCATCATTGGCTCATTGCTTAAATTTGTTATGTGAATTGCGATTCTCGGTACGTGCCTTGAATTTGATTCTTCACAGTTAGATTGTAGACTGAAAACGATTAGATCAGAAAGTATAAATGCCTGTTTCTAATTTGGAACACTATATAAGATGTCAACGTTTCCTTTGGTGCTGATTTTTACGTGTATATGTTTGTGGCTTCGCTTTTGTTCTTGATGCTGTGTAAATTTGTAAGCGCTTTTACCCCGTTAAGTTTCTTTTTACATTGTTTTTCAGCAATATGCTAATCTTAGTTAATAATCCCCTCTATATGGTGTGATTTATATGAGCTAAAGTTACAGGGTTTACCAAATCTGCTTCTACATTATGTATCTGAAATCTGAACATCGTAGCAAATATTAACGAGTCTGCTGAGTATTTGTCATACACTTAACTCACTCGACTTCTGAAAACTTCTATGCAGGACAAACAAGCCAAAGAAATCGTCCTTAAAGCAATGGGGCAAGTTATAAGCAAAACCGTGGCTATTGCAGAGATTATTAAGGCAAGTTTGTGTCTCTAACCAATTGAATGTTTCTTTTAGTGAATAATACTTCATATCTATCTTTGATTTGGGGAATTACGTATGCTGATGACTTTTGATTCGGTGAGCAGAAAAGAATTCCGTACTTGCACCAGGATATTGTCATCAGCTCCGTCAGCATTACAGACGTTTGGGAACCCAATGAAGAGGGCCTCGTGCAGTAAGTTTCTCTTCATTTTCTTCCGCTCTCTAGTCGCCTGATTGTTTTGTACATGTGGAAATAGTAACAATTTTCGTTGTTTTGCAGACTCGAGACGACTCGTCAAGTCTCAATGATCTCTATTACTTTATCAACTAAAGAGTTGAACAAGAATTCCCCTGGGTATATAGTCATCCACTCATCCCTTGCTCACTTTGTGCCGTATTCATGATGCATGTTTCATGTGTTTATGCTGCGTCATGTGTATATAGTGTGTCTGTCTTCATGTTTGCGGCTAATCTTCTGCTCACATCAGTTCATTTAATTACAAATATATGATGTAATGTCTGTATGGAATGTTGTATATCATTTGGTCGTACTTTGACGGTTTAAAAATGGGGGAATCAAAGGTACCAAGCTCCACCTCAGAATGCGCAGCTACCCAAACAACAGAACTTTTATCAGCAGTCTCAACCTCGACAAGGACGTGGGATGTACAATGCCGGTTATGATGGTAACACTTCAAACCTATGCGCCTTTTACGCAAATTCAATTTTGATGATGCTGGTAATCCGACACTAACTCTTAGCGTTATTCTTGGGTAGATTCATATGGTCAAGGCCGTGGACGGTGGAGAGGAAGAGGGAGAGGAGGAGACCGGGGACAAGGTTGGGGAAGGGGTGGCTACGGAGCATATCAGGGTAAGCTTCGATTGATGATTTATTACTGTGAGCTTGTTGTTCTGTTATTCTTTTCCCGCTGACTTAAGGTTGCTTTCTTCCTTGTTGATTCTCATAACAGATAATGTGGGGTACTCAAATAGGGGACGAGGCGGTGGACGAGGCAGAGGCTGGGGATATCAGGGTTAGTACTTTGTTACCATTGCTGATGATGTTTATTGCCATGCATTTTTTTTTTAAAATAAATAAATAAAAACACAATAATTTGAAGCAGTGGTGCAGCTCGGCTTCTTATGTGTTTAAATTTTGGGTTTAGATGATGGTGGTTATCAAGGTGGCGGCTACCAAGGTGGTGGCAGCCAAAGAGGCGGCTACCAAAGTGGTGGTTATCAAAGAGGCGGCTACCAAGGTGGTGGTTATCAAGGCGGCAGAGGCAGCTACCAAGGCGGCAGAGGCGGTTACCAAGGAGACGATAACCGAGGAGGCTACCAAGGAGGCAGAGGCGGTTATCAAGGAGACGGTAACCAAAGAGGCGGCTACCAAAGTGGCAGAGGCGGTTATCAAGGAGACGGTATCTTAAGAGGAGGCTACCAAGGAGGAGGCAGAGGTGGTTACCAAGGAGACGGTAACCAAAGAGGAGGCTACCAAGGTGGTAGAGGCGGTTATCAGGGCGGCCGAGGCGGCTATCAGGGTGGCAGGGGGGGTTACCAAGGAGGCGATTACGAAGGTGGCGGTTATCAAGGAGGTGGATACCAAGGTGGTGGTGGATACCAAGGAGCTCGAGGCGGTGGGGGAAGAAGCTATGGTCGTGGTCCTCGTGGTCGTGGTCGTTCTCGAGGTGGTGCACACGACGCATAAGTTGCTGTCTTATTTTCTAATTTCTGTCGATTCTGAAATAGTTGCCTCGGGTTTAAGGAGCATTTAGTACATTAGTAAGTTAAGAATGAAAGCAAAGTGAAAAACTTGCCATTGATGCAGTGATGGTATTGGCCAGTATTGTCTTGGATCATGGTTTAGGCTTGTTGCTCTCTTTTTTGTAGTCGTTTGGATCGTCTATGTCGGAAGGCTTGGATTTGATATCTGATTTTAATCTTAGCCGTAGCGATTGATCAAGTATCCAAAATAGGTTTTATGCTCTTTTTGTAATTTATTCAGTGTTGTTTTCCGCTTTTAAATTTTCGGTTACCTCACTTGCCCGGTTGTTTACTCGGTTATTTTTTCTTCTGAACCTCCTGTTACTATCAGTCTATCAAGCTTGCATCATGATTCCTGGTTGAAATCGCTTTTTCTCCAACATTTTCTCTGGTCATGAACAATTTTTCCAAGGTACTTGACTCTGTTGGTTGACTCAGACTCGGCCTCAGACTCGGCCCACTTTTATTAAGAACCCACAAACAACGTACCGTAATATCCCGAAACAGAGGTGAAGGCGTGGCTGTTTAAAAATGTGACCGTATTATAAGATTCGTAGTACTCGTATAAGTCATCTAACTAGAGTTGGCGGGGCTCACCTCGATGACACAATCACCGGCCCGGCACGAGCATGATGTATAGTATCGGCACGGCACGGCACGGCACGGCACGGCAAAGCGTGGTTGAAAGCAAAGGATTTGGGCCGACACAGCACAAGGCATCATGGGTCGACACGGCCAAGCACGATGGGCTGCCACAACATGCCAAGTTTGACACGGCCTACAAATGAAATTCAACATAAATGTGATTATCAAAAAACTCGTCTTTCACGATCCTTTTACTCCTCGCATGACCCTACCTTCTACGAGTATAAATTTTAAAAATTCGACGTTTTATCTACAAAAATCAATGTGATTGACTAATAAAATTGTTTCAATGGGACACAAGAATCTCAATTCCTAAAGGTGGAACACAGGATCGTTGTTAAGTCGGATTCTTATCGGAAAATACTTAAAGGGGAAGAATTTGGTGGAATCTGTTGGTTTATATTCTAATAAAACGGGTGTATCATGGGGATGGAGAGGAATTTTATGGGGTATGGAGCTAATTAACTCGGCTTCTGCATGGAAGATAGGAGCTGATTCTAAGGTGCTTTTATGGAATACGAAGTGGGTTGACGGTTCAATTCCGGTTCCTATGAGTGGAATTTCGTCTTCTAACCATCTTGATCAGCAGGAAGTGTTTCGTTTTGTTTCTAATTTACAAATAAATGGGTGCCAATGGAATCGTCAATGTATTGAGCAAATTTTTGATAAGGAATGGAGTGGTAAAATTATGGCAACTCAGATTTCAAAAGACTCCAGTACTTTTGATATTTATTGGAGTAAATCAAAGACTGGACTTTATACGGTGAAAAGTGGGTATTTTTTGGCGTTGCAGAGCATAGTTATTCCTTTGCTCACTGTTAAAGATAAATTAAGAATAGCAGGTTTCGAGGATCGTTCTTTTTTTACGAAACTTCTGTGGCATTTACCTGGACCTTACAAATGGAGAGTTTTCTTATGGAAAATCATGACAAATACTTTACCAGTACAAGCAGAATTAAGCAAGCGGGGTGTGGAGGTAAGTAAGGTGTGTTGTCTTTGTACTCTTAACACAGGGGAGGAAACTTCTTCACATCTGTTCAGAGAGTGTGACTTCACTAGACACATATGGGTAGGAGGGGCTCTTGGTATTAATTCTTTCAATAGTCAGGAGGTCCCATTGCAAGAATGGATAGGAAATTGGATTGTTTACTTATATAAAAAGGAGAAGGAGCACTTAAGAAGTAAGCAAATGTCATGGTATGCTGTTATTTATTTTATTTCGACATTATGGTCTATTTGGATCCATAGAAACAGAATTCTCTATGATGGGATACAAGCAAATCCAACGGCTGTTATGATTTCTATTCGAAATGAAGTAGAATTGGTAACATCTGCAATTTCTGAGAGGAACTTGGAAATGGAGTCGCTGCGCAGGGAGGCCTTAATAACAGAAGAGGAGGGAAACCATAATAGTACTCCAGTTGTAAGGTTTGCGTTGGTAGGAATGGAAGGATCATGTTTGTTAACAACAATTTACGTTGATGCTGCATGGAATACTTGTAGGCGTGCGTCTACTGGATGGTTTTGCATTGATAGAACTGGAGTGGTTGATGAATTTGTGAAGGTGTTTTGGGCAGAAAATGCGTTACAGGCAGAGGCAATAGGGTTAAAAACAACAATGGAATGGGCAAGAGACAAGGGACATCTACATGTCGTTGTTCACACGGATTGTCTGGCGCTTTTAAACCAACTGTCAAATAAATCAAGCCTTCATCACAGCATATGGAGTGTTTACGAAGATATACTAGAGTTGTGTAGTTTTTTCCACTGTTTTTTAATAGCTTATATTCCTCGGACTGGCAATAATCGTGCTCATAACCTTGCTAAAAGGGGTTTGTCTAGAGCACTCTAATTGTTAGTACGTTTGTAGCAGGCAAAAAAAAAAAAAAAAAAAAAAAAAAAAAAAAAAAATCTCAATTCCATAACAATATTCCCATTTCCCGCATTTCTTTCGCGGTTTTCAAACGCTAACTACTCTTGCTCCCATTTTCCCAATTCATAAAAAAAACATCGAAACTTTTCAATCAATCATCCACCAAAATCCAATTTCAATCAAAACCCAGAAAACCCTAATTTTCTCCCCCAAAAAGATCCAAACTTTCGTCATCAATGGCGGAAACTCAAAAACCATTGATAATCAGAGACAAATCACACATGAGAAATTGGTCAAGATCAATGCGAAACCAAGGAAAAACCCTAGCTTTAGTACCAACAATGGGGTTCCTCCACAACGGTCACATTTCACTCATAAACGAAGCTCACAATCACGCCCAATTAATCGTCGTTTCGATATACGTAAACCCAGGACAATTCTCTACATCCGAGGACATTTCCACCTACCCTTCAGATTTTAATGGTGATTTGGAGAAATTAAAGGCTGTTTCTGGTGGTGTTGATGTTGTATTCAACCCATACAATTTGTATGATTACGGCGAGGAGAGAGAAGGTGTTGGGGCGAGGAGAGAGAAAGCTACGGCGGAGGTGGAGGCGGCTGTGTCGTGTGTCGAGGGTGTCGGTCACGAGACGTGGGTGAGGGTTGAGAAATTGGAGAAAGGGTTGTGTGGGAGAAGTAGACCTGTGTTTTTTAGAGGTGTTGCTACTGTTGTTTCTAAGTTGTTTAACATTGTTGAGCCTGATTTTGCTGTTTTTGGTAAGAAGGATTATCAGCAGTGGCGGATTATTCGTAGATTGGTGAGCGTCTTTCGGGTGTAATTTATTTCTCGTATGTATGAAACTGTTGGTATGCGTATGATGTATTGTTTGCAACTAAAACGTGACCATTATAATGTTCACATTACATGTTCGTGGGTTGCAAACTTGCAATAGTTTTAAGTTTGGCGGGTAACTGAATTTGATCTAAAGTTCCGCGTTTTGGGGTCTAAAGGTATTGAAAGCTTAACTCATTAGCTTATGACTAAGACGGTAGACACCTCGACTTCAATCAAGAACTCGAGGTTATGCAATGACTAGATTCGGAAACCATGTGAGGAGCATGACCAATACACTACGATATGCTCCATTTCTCATGTTGT
Organism: Dianthus caryophyllus; assembly: GCA_023091065.1. NCBI lineage: Eukaryota > Viridiplantae > Streptophyta > Magnoliopsida > Caryophyllales > Caryophyllaceae > Dianthus > Dianthus caryophyllus. The sequence continues at coordinate 25,627,833 of CM041529.1, read as the reverse complement.
GTGCCTGACATAGAACTTATGTGTCTTTTTGTTGTCCTTTTTGTTGTATTGTTATATTCATGTTCTTGTGATAGATTGAAGCCATGTCTGAAAAAACTCTCGGGTAATCTGAAATTTCAAATAATTCAGCGATTATCTCATTTTAGCGCGATATTCCTTATTGCGTCAGACTGACCATTGCCTTTTAGGCCTTTATATGTTACGGAGTATGAAACGACCATTGTCAAATACTTGTCACTATATAGGTTCTCTTGATTCAGTGTGGCTTGCAGGTCGTGTTTTGGTGACTATAAATCAATCCTGCTACCTAGACTGTCGACTGTCGTGCACACATTGCACCATGTCTTTCTTTTTGTTTTCCTCTCCTCTCATCGTAGTTATTTGTCACAGGTCCGAGATCTCGACTTTCCTGTTCAAATAATTGGCTCCGAGATTATGCGTGAAGATGATGGATTAGCTATGAGTTCTCGTAATGTATATCTTTCCACAGAGGAAAGGCAAAAGGTTAAATAATACGGAGTACTCCGTAATTAACGTTCATGCTTTTTTGTAACCCTTTCCTAACTCATCTCGTCCTTATAATACCTTCCTTTTTTTTCACTTCCTAGGCTTTGTCGATTAGTAAGTCCCTCGCCAAAGCAAAACAGTCTGTTGCGCAAGGGCAAATCAAAAGCAAAGTGCTGCGAGAGGCGCTTATCCTCGCGGTGGAGGAAGCTGGTGGAAAAGTCGATTATGCTGAGGTAATACGCTTACTCTAATACTAGATTGATGGCGTAATGGACTATCTATTCGCTTTTTTTTTTCTTTTTAAACCAAGAATCGTGTTTTTATCTGTAATGGATTATGTCGGAAGCAGATTGTCGACCAAGAAAGTTTAGAAGCCGTTGAAGAGGTGAAGAGCCCAGTTGTGTTTTGTGTTGCTGCATGGTTTGGAAAGGCAAGATTGCTCGATAACATAGAGATCAGTGTGTAAAACGTTGTCTGTACCTTCATGTAACCAGGTACTTTGTTGTTGCTTCATGCTAAATAACCGTTTTGTGCTTCAAAAAGTCGCAGATCGCAATTTTGAAATCGATATTCTTACCTTCTGTGCTTTATACCTCTCTAGATAGAAATGAAATTTAACTTTAACCTTTTCTGTTTGCGCGGTTTCCTTGAACTTTGAAATTTACGCATAACAATGATCACATTTATTCATGTATTTTACTTTGGATTGCGACAACATATTCATTTTCATTGTGCATTTTTGTGTCCATGTCGAGTATGAGTCAAACAACAAATAAGTGTAACTGTCGATTATGCCAAACAGTAGCGGACTCGCTAATAACATTTACTGAAAACTTAAGTAGTTGAGTGACAAGTAGTAATTCAACAATATAGAATAAGTGGAATGATTACATTTAGGGGGTTTCAACCCACAAAGGCAAGGTAGACGAGCTAAAACACGAGGAACCTTGGTAGAATTCCTCGAATTTCCAACGTAAACTTAAATCATACACACCCATGTGGCATTTAGTTAACTTTCGTAAAAGAAAGTGGTGGGGTAGATAAATATCCGTGTGATAGATGCAATTAGGCCTGCTAACAGGAGGACACGCCTCGATTGAGAAGGACGAATTGTGTCCTAGAAAAAGTGCCCTGTTCCCCAAATCGTTCACCGTCGTGGCCTCACCTGTCTCCACATTTATCTCCCACACTTTGAAACAACGAAGCTCTATCGTAACTTTACCTTTATTTTTTTCTAATTCTTGTAAAACTACCAGTAACTTTCCTGCTGATTCGACCAAGTAAGCCGAGATACGCATTATGTCAGGGAACCTTAACTTTACCACGAGCCTTGGGTCTGCTAGAGGGCTTGAATTTCCGGTAGCTATGACTTCACCAAATAGGGTCACGGCATAGAATTCTCCTCGGTAGAAAGTGATATCTACGAAGTATGAGTATTCTCTTCTAAGCACAGTCCATTCTTTATCTCCGCTTTTCCAGAAGGCCAAATCCAAATGGAACGGGGTTATCATGGCGAGGATGTAGTCTTTACTGGTTGACGGGTTTTCAGATAGCACAAGTTTTGGGAACCAAGTGGTGTATGAATAAGTATTCCAACATCGTGAGTTCCTTTTAGGCCCCACAATGTGGTCCGGAAAAGCAGGGGATCGAATCACTTGCTTAGAAATCGGGTTCATTAGGGTGATATTAAGGCCTAAATGAGGGACACAAATCAGCCAACCACGCGATGATAAGTACCTCCGGTGACCCAAGTCGTCGTCATTAATTTTTTGTCGGAAAAAATTTAATAATGGTGTAAAAAATTGACGTGTAGTCGAGAGCTTAGGAAGCTCAACCGACAAGACTTTTTTGTTGCAGAGGCTGTAAAACCGAAGTTTCGATGAACATGGAGGTTCGGCAAGTAATAGCCATGGTGCTTGGGTTGATGACTTTGTTCTCTTTGCGGATTTCATAGCAGTCCTCCAAACACTACAAACTTTTCCGAAGGTGTCGAAATCTTCGTAATAATGTATCGACTCGGCAATTTTTGTCCATAGCTCCAAAGGTAGATCGTTCCACAGTGCCATATTACTATGATATACTCAAAAAATATCGTGGAGTATTTATAATAAGTTTCATGTAACTTTGTATATTGAAACTTGGATTCTGAAAATTTGATGTTTTTATCCTATGCCAATTAGGCTTAGGATAGGAGTTACGGAGTAAAAAAAAAAAAAAAAAAAAAAAAAAAAGCAAGAGTTTCATATCAAATATAAAATTTAAATTCAATTTTCCTTATTTTTTTTTTTTTGAAATTTCTAATAAAAATAATAATGTGAAATTTATGATACTTTTTTTTTTTTTAATCTTTTATCCTACCTCAATTTAATCAAATATACTAAACATAGAAATTTTATATTATTTCTTTTATTAAAAGCTTTGTCTTTTTTAGTTTGTCGTACATTTTCTTGCCAATATATGACCTGTATTTCCTAAACGGAAAAGATCTGCAAATGCATTTGGCGAAAAAAAAATATGCAAACTCTGAAAAAAAAATATAGTTTTACTTTCTGCCTAAAATCTCATGATAAATTGAATATTTCATACCACAAAATACAAAGAACATAAATAAATTGCAAAAGAGAAAAGAAAAACAAATAACAAAATTAGAATATTTTTTGTTAGGGAAAAATAAAATCGACTATTCTGCTATGAGTCAGCCTCATAATGTACTTCAACGTCTATCTCAATCATTATAATCGTTATTGTAACAATTTTAAAATTTCTTAAAGTGATAATCTTTTGGTCGATCAATTATTAATACAAAAATTTAAGTGATAATTTTTTGAACACGCGTTTGTGATTAAAGTGGGGAGATTTTTTTTTATTTTGTGATTGAAGGCCACTAATTTGGTTTGGATGTTTTACATGAACTCTGAAATTGCAATTACGTATGACAATGATCGGACGGATGTTCAATGTCGTTTTGTCAGGAATTAAAATTTTCATTGCGACAACGAATTCAATTCGTGCCTAGGTTTTTTCTCGGTTAAATTCATTGAACTTCTATCTTAATGTGTTAAGTACTACGGAGCAGTCAAACAACGAATAATCATGTTACCATTGATGAATTTTAAATACTCACGGACGCTAACAACATAAACTATATCGCTAAAACATTTAATGTGCGCACTTAAACAATCAAATGTGACTGCAGTTTAGGGTGTTTCAACCCACAGAGGCAAGGTAGACGTGCTGAGACACGAGGGACCTTCGTAGAAGTCCTCGATTTTCCGATCTAAACTTAAATCATACACACCCATGTCGCACCTATCTACTCTGTTAGGAAAAAGAAGGTAGTTGTGGCAATAATTATCGGTGTAATATATGCAATTAGGCCTGCTAACAGGAGGGCACGCCTCGACTGAGAATGACGAATTGTGTCCTAGAAAAAGTGCTCTGTTCCCCAAATCGTTCACCCTCGTGGCCTCACCTGTCTCCACATTTATTTCCCACACTTTGAAACAACGAGTGTCCACTGAAATTTTCGCTTCAGGGTCATAAATATAGTTGTCGTCTTCGTCGTAGTTGTCGTCTTCGTCGTAATTGTCGTCATTGCCATGGTCTAATTCTCGAAAAAGTAGCAGTAACTTTCCTGCTGATTCGATCAAGTAAGATGAGCTAGTGAACGTGCAGGGAAACTGTAAGTTGGCCACGAGCCTCGGGTGTGCAGGAGGGCTCGAATTTCCGACAGCTATGATTTGGCCGAATTGGTCCAGGGCGTAGAATTCTCCCCGGTAAAAAATGATATCTAAGAATTGGCAATATTGTCTACTACTAAGCGTGGTCCATGCTTTATCTCCGCTTTTCCAGAAAGCCAAATCGTTTCTGGGCGAGTTTATCATCGCGAGGATGTTGTCATTACTGGTTAATGGGTTATCAGACAGCACAAATTTTGAGAACAAATAGATGTAACATTGATAATTCCAACCCACCCGCTTCAACGGATTAGCGGGCGGTTGAATCACTTGCTTAGAAATCGGGTTCATTAACGTGATATTAAGTCCTATTTGGGTGACGCAAATTAGCCAACCACGAGACGAGAAGTACCTCCAGTCACCTAAACCGTCGTCTTCCTTGTCAGGTGGGAACAAAGATCTTAGGTACCACACATCGTCCTCTTCCTCCTCGGCCTGTCCACGTGTGGTCGAGGGCTTAGGAAGCTCAACCGTCAAGACCTTTTTGTTGTAGAGACTGTAAAACCGACGTGTCGATGAACATGGAGGTTCAGCAAGTAACAGCCATGGTACATTGGTTGACGACTTCGTCCTCCTGGCGGATTTCATAGCTGTTCTCCAGACGCTACAAATTTCACCAAAGGTGGAGAAATCTTCGTAATAATGTATCGACTCCGCAATTTTCGTCCATAGCTCCAAAGGTAAATCGCTCCACTGTGCCATATTATGAATAAAACGATACTCGAAACAACCATCAAATATTTGAAGTTAAATTTCGTATGTATATGTATATGTATATGTATATATATAGAGTTAAAGGTATATTACTACTTGAATTTTGGAAACTTTGGTGATCCTTTATTAAATTATTAAACTTTAAATAGTTTTTGAATTTATATATGGAATCTGAATTGAATTGTTTCCTAATATTTTCATGCGTTCACCGTTCTTTATTTTATTTATTTTATTTTTTTGTGGTTTGAAGTTAAAAATATTTTACCCCGTATGATTTTTTTATGAATTTATAATTTTTAATGTATGATTATTTCAAAAAAGAAAAAAAAAAAAAAAACAATTGAATCATAATCATAATATTATGAGGGGCCGTTTGGTTCAACTAGTTGGAATGGAATGAATTAGAGATTGAATCCAGGGAAGATTGGAGTTGGAACCCCATATATGCTAATGTTTGTTTGGTTTGAGTTCGTAATGGATTGTACATTCTATCCATGTTGTTTGGTTCACCATCTTCAATATTTAATTATTCAATGCTCAATTTTTCTAATTATTCTATACTTGCTTTTTTTTAATATTTCAAATTCACCTTTGTTTAATTTTTTTATTTTTTATTTTTCAATGTTTATTTTTGGGAAAGACAAGTTCAATGAGAAAGTGAATAAGTATTATGGACTATGGTGACTTGTTACAGTATGACGCAAAATTGATATGCTAATGAATGATTAGTGGTTTGGTTCACAAATTGATATGTAACAAAAAAAAGCCAAAACGTTATGAGGCAAAGTCATGAGCTGGTTTTTACGTTTTACCCACTAATTTTTTGTAATTTTGTAATTGCGTTTTACAATAATAATAATAATAATAATAATAATAATAATAATAATAATAATAATAATAATAATAATAATAATAATAATAATAATAATAATAATAATAATAATAATAATAATTTAATAATAATAATAACAAGAATAATAATATTAATATTAACAATATTAATAACAATGATTAGATAATTAATTAAATAAATTAATATTACAAATAAAAACATACGTGATAGACAAGACGAAGAAGTTAAACTTGCAAAAGAGTCATTGATGTTTCTTTTCTCTAATTTAGATTTAATAGAGGGATAGAATGGATTGTAAAACTTGGGGTGAGGGTAGAGTATGTGATTTCAAGGGTTTGGGGTGGATTTAGAATCCCATAGGTATCTAAATCCATTCCTAATTAGGCTTACCAAACACCTAATTTGCTCTAATCCATTTTTTCTAATCCATACCCCCAAACCAAACACCCCCTGAGTATATTATGATTATGTTATTAGTAGTACTAAAACTTGTTTCTCTCTAAGTGTACCTTCGTAAATGCTGAAACTCTAAGGGTGTGTTTGGATTGAGGGAAATAGAGAGAAAGGAAGGGGAGGGAAATGGGGGGGGATTGATTTTCCTTTGTTTGGATGCAAAATATGGAGGGAAGGAAATGGAGGGGGAGGGATTTGGAGGGATCTATTTTCCCTCCTCAAAGCCTAATTGGAGTCCCTCCAAAATAGGCAAGATTTGGAGGGAAAATGGTATCCAAACACCACCATTTCCCCTCCCCTCCCCTTCCTTCCCATTCCTTCCCCTTCCCTCATTTTCCCTCCCCTCCCTTTCCTTCCTATTTTGCTATCCAAACACACCCTAAGGGTGTGTTTGGATTGAAGGAATTGGAGGGAAAGGGAGGGGAGGGAAAGGAAGGAGAGTATTTTCCTTTGTTTGGTTACAATATGAGGAAGGAAAGGATTGGAAGGGGAGGGGATTGGAAGGATTTGATTTCCCTCCTTTCAACTAAAAGGAAATCTTTCCAACTTTGGCAAGATTGGGAAGGAAAACTCAACTTTACACTTAGCATTCACCCTCCCATTAAGCATTTCCATTCTTTTTTCCTTCACTTTCCTCTCATTAATTTTAGCTATCCAAACATTCAAGTTTTGATTTCCTTCCCCTTCCCTCCCCTTCCTTCCCCTTCCCTCATTTTCCCTCCCCTCCCTTTCCCTCCTATTTTGCTATCCAAACAAACCCTAAGGGTGTATTTGGATTGGTGGAATTGGAGGGAAAGGAAGGGGAAGGAAATAGGGGGATTGAATTTCTTTTGTTTGGATACAAAATATGGAAGGAAAGGAAATGGAGGGGGAGCGATTTGGAGGGATCCATTTTCCCTTCTCAAAGCCTAATTGGAGTCCCTCCAAAATAGGCAAGATTTGGAGGGAAAATGGTATCCAAACATCACCATTTCCCCTCCCCTCCCCTTCCTTCCCCTTCCTTCATTTCCCCTCCCCTCCCTTACCCTCCTATTTTGCTATCCAATCACACCCTAAAGGTGTTTGGATAACAAAATAGGATGGAAAGGAAGGGGATATATTTTCCAAAATCTTTTCAATTGTGGAGAGATTTTGATTACAGTGAAAATAGATCCCTCCAAATCTCTCCCTCTCCATGTCCCTCCTTCCACTTTTTGTAACCAAATGATGAAAACTTAATCCCTCCATTTCCCTCCCCTTCTTTTCCCTTTATTTCCCTCAATGCAAACACACCCTAATTATGTGTTTAGATAACAAAATAGGAAGAAAAGGGAGAAGAAGGGAAATGAGGGGAAGGGGAGGAATAGAAGGGAAGGTGGAATAATAATAATAAGATGTTGGTGTTTGGATAGATTTTCCCTTCAAATATTTTCAATTGTAGAGAGATTTTGATAACACTTGGAGAATGGAAAAAAGATCCCTTCAAATCTCTCCCCCTCCATTTCCCTCCTTTTATTTTTTTGTAACCAAACGATGGAAACTGAATCCATTCATTGCCTCCCCTTTCTTTCCCTTCATTTCCCTCGATCCAAACACACCATAAATGTGGAAAACTGTTGGATTATAGGAACTCTCTGTGTTTCACAATGTTAGTCTCAATTCACGTTTACACGGTCACTAATTCAATAGTTACTTCGACCTTATATTTCATCGTTTATACGTGATTTTACTGGTTGAAAAATTTGATAACAAATGTGTATATTTTGTCATCGTATAACAATTAGGGCATGTTCTCTTCGCATTATTTTTTTTGAAGTCTGAATTTTTCTTATATTTTCTTAACTTTGCTGAAGCTTTATTAAGTTTTTTGAAATTTTTAATAAGGGCCTGTTCTCTTCATCTTAAGTAATTTCCTGGTTCAGAAAACTTCAGATAACTTCAGATAATTATAAAAAACTTCAGATAACTTCAGAAAATATCAGATAACTTCAGAAAACTTCAGATTTCTAAATAAACAATATTAATGGAAAAAACGCCTCAAACATTAGGGTGACCATCAATTATCTTGATAAATATAGTTTTATAAAACTATGACTAAGCTTATATAACATTTAATAATAATAATAAAGATTCGAGTATGTCCAGTTTTAATAAAATAAATAAAGCTTTAAATTTTCTTGTTGTCAAAAACATTTTTCTCAAAGTCTACATAATTTAAAAAAATTATTTTTAAGTAAATATTTCTAAAATTGTTGGAAGTTAAATTTTGGTGAAATACTGAAAGTGAAAATATAATACAATAATATTATTATTATTACTATTATTATTATTATTGATATATATTAATTTTAGAACTTCAGAAAATTTCAGATTACTTCAGATTTTTACAAAAAACTTCAGATAACTTCAGAAAACTTAAGATTGGTTCAGAAAACTTCAGACGAAGAGAACATACCCTAAGTATCTGAAATTTTCTAAAGTTGTTTGAAATTTTCTAAAGTTTTCTGAAGTTTTTGATAAATTGTTAAATAATTTGGATTTTTAGAATATTTTAATAGTTTTAATCATTTTATAATAGTAGTGATAACATAAATAATAATATAAATAAATATAATAATAAAATAATCAATCGCTCTCTATATATAAAGAGAGCTTTTTCGAGCGATCTCCCTAATTCAAGGAGTTTTTAGCCAATAACAAAATTCCACTTAGAAAATAAATTAAATAATTTAAATTGAAAAAGATAGTAATTTGGAAATAAATAATTTTTAAGCAAGTCTTTAATTTCTATGTTTAATAATATGTATTTGTCGAAAAATATAAAATTAACTTCATTAATTTCGTAATGAAAAATGCAATCAATGAGTGTAAATATCAAAGTATTTCATCCAATCAAAAAATTCCGTTTGAAAAATAAGTTAAATAATTTAAATTGAAAAAAAAAATGGAGATAAATAGTTAATTGACACATGGTTTTCTTATTTAGTTATGACACATTAGATAATTTTAGATAAATTTTCAACCCTTTTGTATATATATATACATCAAAAACTTTAGTTTGGTGTTCCTAGGTACTTCGTTAAATAGTTTAAGTTTATTATGTTGTAATTATGATTAAGATTTCGATTTGTAATATTTCTATTTTTTATTGTATATTTGGTAAGAGTGTTTAATATTGTCATATTGAACATTTTATTTCTTAATTATTACTATGTTTGTTATTTTAACATAACTTGATTTAATTCATGATGATTTGTTTTTTCTTTGTATTGCAGATTTATATTTTAAGTTCAAGATTTGAAATTCTCATTGTATTAAGTTACCTACATTATTGTCCATATATATAATACTTAGACATAAGCAACTTTGATATTTAGATTAACATATCGATCGTTAATTGCACCTAATCAATGAAAGGAAATTGCACAAATATAGTATTGGACTTCGTATTATTAACTCATTCGTTTATTTTTTTATGAAAATACTTTACTGTTTAGAATTGTACAATAATATTTAATGTACATACGGAGTAGTAACTATTTTTATATGGGTTTATGTGTCAAACATAATGGCATAGTATAGTTTTCTTATGTGTGCACTTTTCAAACTCCTATTTAAAAGTATAACAACAATATTTACTTATGAAAGTTGATTATCTAATTGAAAATTTAAGTTTAAAAAGCGACAATAACAATGATAGTAATTTTTATTTTATAAATGTAAATTTAATAGATAATTTGGGATTATTCAATTTTATAGTAAAATATTATATTGATAAGGATTCGTGTTTCACATAGATATCGACATATTATTTACTCAAACTCTTTTATTGTAGGTAGGGGTGAGCAAAAATATACGATATGGTTTTATTATACGAATACGATATGGTATACGATTTAAATTTCACGAATTTTAGTATATACGAAATTCCGTATATACGAATTTTGTATATACCATTGAAACCGTATCAGATTTGTTTGAAACCGTATATACGATATACGATACGAATTTTTTAGTATAAACCATTACATTATTTTCATGATGATTTTATCACATTTAGGTTGATTTTCCCCCTCAATATTTGTCTATCATCCCAATTATTATTCATTTCTCCTACCTTTTTTTTTTTATTCATATTATCGAACAAATCTAACTTACTTGCATTACTTATCTTCGATTGACCACTACATAAGTCGTCAGTTGCATACTATTATCTAATCGCGCCATATTTTCCCCTGTATTTTTCACATTTGTTATAGTATATATTTTAGTTTTCTTGTTTATTTTATTCGTTTATCGTTCTTTAATATTAATTTGCTTACTAAGTACTTATTCGAACTTTTATTACTCTCATTTTTATTATAAGAATTACAAATAATTTTGTCGTGTTATGAAAACCGTATATACTATTACACGAAAACCGTATATACGAAAATCGTATATACGGTTAAAACCATGTCAAAACCGTATCAATTTTTTTTGTGATTTTAAAACCGTATATACAGTTTCCGTATATACGAAAACCGTATAAACGGTTTTGCTCACCCTAATTGTAGCGTGCGGATCCGCAGCAGTTAAGAACAAACTGCATTGGTGCTGTTGCATTAATCTTAACCGTACAAATAATCAAGGGTCTAGATTTATTTAAATTTTAATTATTAAAAAAACCAAGAAATAATCCATCTCCATTCCCCGTCTCTCCCACCGATTCTCAGTCCTACCTCCCACAAAACAAAACAAAACAAAACAAAACAAAATCGCCTTCATCATGGAGAACCCCTACGCTCAAAGTCATCATCCTTAAATTCATGTTCGCCATTGTTACAAGTCAAAAACATTTAACTTTGTTCAATATTGTCTATTACACCAAATAATATGTCGACTACATCGTATATTTACAAACTCATCAGAGATTTGAATGCAAAATGGAGTTCGATGTTCGAAAAAGATATAAAATATGAATTAAGTCTTTATAGGAGTTGAACATACATCTTTGTGATTGTAGACAATGCTCGATAACATAGAGATCAGTGTGTAGAACGTCGTCTATACCTTCATGTAACCAGGTACTTTGTTGTTGCTTTGTGTTTTTGGGTAATTTTGTTATTCTTAAACACGCTAAATAATCGGTCTGTGCTTCAAAAAGCCGCAGATTGCAATTTTGAAATCGAAATTCTTATCCTCTCTGCTTTATACCTCTCCGAGAGAAATGAAATTTAACTTTGAGCTTTTCTGCTTGCGTGTTTTCCATGAACTTTGACATTTATGCATGACAATGATCACTTTTATTCATGAATTTTACTTTGCATTGCAACGACACATAATTGTATAACTGTCGATCATGCCAAACAATAGCAGACACGCTAGTAACATTCACTGAAAACTTAGGTACTTGAGTGACAAGCAGTAATTCAACAATAGAGAATAAGTGGAATGATTACATTTAGGGGGTTTCAACCCACAAAGGCAAGGTAGACGAGCTAAAACACGAGGGGCCTTGGTAGAATTCCTCGATTTTCCAACCTAAACTTAGATCATACACACCCATGTGGCATTTAGTTAACTTTCGTAAAAGAAAGTGGTGGGGTAGATAAATATCCGTGTGATAGATGCAATTAGGCCTGCTAACAGGAGGACACGCCTCGATTGAGAAGGACGAATTGTGTCCTAGAAAAAGTGCCCTGTTCCCCAAATCGTTCACTGTCGTGGCCTCACCTGTATCCACATCTATCTCCCACACTTTGAAACAACGAAGCTCCACTGTAATTATATCTTCATTTTCATCGTCATTTCTTTCAACTTCTTGTAAAACTACCAGTAACTTTCCTGCTGATTCGACCAAGTAAGCCGAGAAACGTGTTATGTCAGGGTACTCAGGGAACCTTAACATTGCCACGAGCCTTGGGTCTGCTGGAGGGCTTGAATTTCCGATAGCTATGACTTTACCAAAAAGGTTCACGGCATAGAATTCTCCTCGGTAGAAAGTGATATCTACGAAGTACGAATATTCTCTTCTAAGCACAGTCCATTCTTTATCTCCGCTTTTCCAGAAAGCCAAATTCAAATGGAATGGGGTTATCATGGCGAGGATGTAGTCATTACTGGTTGACGGATTTTCAGATAGCAAAACTTTTGGGAACCAAGTGGTGTACGGATAACTATTCCAACATCGTGAGTTCCTTTTAGGCCCCACAATGCGGTCCGGAAAAGCGGGGGGTTGAATCACTTGCTTAGAAATCGGGTTCATTAGGGTGATATTAAGGCCTAAATGAGGAACACAAATTAGCCAACCACGCGATGATAAGTACCTCCAGTCACCCAAGCCAAAAACTCTAATATTTTTGTTTGTTATTGTTTTTGGCACCCACGATATTAAATCTTGGAATCGCCATTGACGCGTGGCCGGGAGCTTAGGAAGCTCAACCGACAAGACTTTTTTGTTGCAGATGCTGTAAAACCGAAGTTTCGATGACCATGGAGATTCGGCAAGTAATAGCCATGGTGCTTGGGTTGACGACTTTGTTCTCTTTGTGGATTTCATAGCAGTCCTCCAAACACTACAAACTTTTCCGAAGGTGTCGAAATCTTCGAAATAATGTATCGACTCGGCAATTTTCGTCCATAGCTCTAAAGGTATATCATTCCACTGTGCCATATATATGATATACTAGAAAATTTGGAGTATTTACAATAAATTTGGAGTATTTATAATAAGTGTCTTGTGTATTTTATAGTATTTATAATAAGTGTCATGTGTATTTTATAGGTTTAGGATTTCGAAAACTTTGATGTTTTTATCCTATGCCCATTAGGTTTAGGATAAAAGTTCAAAAAATAGCAAGAGTTAGGTTATATAGAGATTTTAAATTCATTTTTTTTTTTTTTTAAATTCTAATAAAAAATAAGGGTTAATTGAATATAACCCTTTTATAACACTTGTTTTCAAAATAACCTTCTTATATATTTATTTTATAACATAACGCCTTTTAAGATATTTTTGTTTCAAAATCATCCTCAAAGTCGAATTTTGTTACTTAAAAATGGCAACCAAACACATTTTAAGTTACATCCCTTCAAGATATAATCATGAATAACTAAAATATGTGGAAACCTCTTGAGAAAAATCTATTTATGAATGTGAATATTCATTTTTTAAGTATCATATTTCGATGTTGGGGTGATTTTGAAGTAAAAAAGTGTTTTAAAAAGAGGTTATGTTATAAACAAAATTAGAGCTGGCAAAAAGTGACACGACACGAAAACACGACACGAACCCGACACGAAATTAATGGGTTTGGGTCACAGTGTGGTGACCTATTTAAGTAATTGGGTCGACACGAACCCGACACGAAATATAAATGGGTTGGGTTCGGGTCAAGATGTCTAGACACGAATATGACACGAAAGACCTACTAAATTAAATGGGTTAAACAGGTAGATTAACTCGATAACCCATTTGTTCCAAAATTCAAAATAAAAGATCACATTGTTTCATAATATATTGTTTATTACGGCTCTTGTTTTGGTGGCTTTGCCGACATAACTTATTATTCTCTGATAAATATTAATTTTTAGTTATCGTTTTTGGTGTAGATTTGTTTATGTGTTGTTTTTCAGTTTGACTATGCTTTAATTAGTTAGATAGGTTATATAGGTCTAATAGGTTAAACAGGTTGAGCAAGTCAAATTTTAACCTATTAATTTAAATGAGTTAAATAGGTCATGTTAGGTCATTTAAAATATAAATGAGTTGGGTTTGGGTCAAGCACTAATGACCTGTTTATGTAAATGGGTCAGGTTTGGGTTAAAGGGTTAATGACCTATTTATATGTGACACGAACACGAACACGACACGACACGACCTGTTTGCCAGGTCTAAACAAAATATATAAGAGGGTTATTTTGAAAAAAGTTTTATAAAAGGAGTTATATTCAATTAACCCTAAAAAATAATGGGAAATTTCTGATAGAAGTACTTTTTTTAGGAGTCTCTTTTATCTTCTGCCAATTTAATCAAATATACTAAATATGGAAAGTCTATATTATTCTTTTATTTAAAAAAAGCTTTATGTTTTTTTTTTGGTTAGTTTGTCCTTATATTTCTTGTCAAAATATTACTTGTATTGAGTAATTTTATGGTGAGGCCGCCTCATACTATGAGACATCATGAATGCCTCTCTATACTTATAGTACAATTCCACCCATACATAACAACATTATCCACCTTATTTTATTTTTCGCCATTATTATCATACATACAATGTCATTTCAATGCTACGATATTCATAAGCAATAGTAGCAAAAATGTACACAGATTGAAATTTTTTATTCATATTTTATCGTAACCGGTAAAAATTTGTTTTTGTAGTACATTTTTTAGTAAAATATTGTTACGTTTCACGTACAATAGAGTTACATTTGAAGCCAAATACAATTACTTTTCAAGTCAAATAATTCGGTTACTTTTTTAAAAAAATATAGTTACTTTTGAATTGTCTCATACTATTAGACGGATGTACCATAGAATTTGTATAAATTGAAAATTATTTTAGAAAAAATAAAACTGAAAGGCGTGCTTCTAGAAAATGGAAGGTGATAATGTGACACTATATTGTCATTAAATTGGGTAGATTATTATTATTATTATTATTTTCTTGATGTAATTGAAGGTTACATGATGCGTTTGGGAATATGGATTTCATTTGAAATGTCGGATTTGGCCTAAATTAGGTGTTTGGAAACTTGGAGAATTTGGATTTGTATTTGAGTCAAATTCAACCCAAATCCTTTCCTTAAGAAAATTAGCTAACATCAAATGACACCCTTGTGATTTTCAAATCCTAACTCACATAACTAGTGATTTGATTTTAAAACCCTCTATTTTAAATGTCTAATTTTAAATCCTAAATTTGAAATCAAATTTGAGTTCCCAAATGCTACCTAATTTGGTTTAGATGTTATACATATATAAACTAAACTCTGATACTGCAATTTCGCATGACAACTATCAGACGTTCGATGTCGTTTTTTTTTTTTTTTCGTAAATTAAGATTTTAATTGCAACAGTGAATTCAATTCGTGCCTAAATTTTTCTCGGTAATTTTCATCGTACATCTTTCTTATGTGTTTAGTAAAATAGTAAAACAACGAATAGTTATGTTACCTACCGTTGATGATTATTACAGAGTAAATACTTACGGACACTAACAACATAAACCATATTGCTAAAACATTTATTGTGCGCACTTTAACAATCGAATGTGATTACAGTTTAAGGGGTTTCAGCCCGCAAAGGCAAGGTAGACGTGCTGAGACACTCGTGAAAAGTCGTCGATTTTCCGATCTAAACTTAAGTCATACACACCCATGTTGCACCTATTTAGAAAATAATTCTGGTTTTAAACTAATTTTGACTAAATAAAAACAAAGGTACGATTTCAAAGAATTCCAATATTCATGGATCGGTAGAAATGTTCAAAGACTGCTTGTAGATTCATCTTTGTAGGTAAGCAAATCTTCTCCAGGGCCGTCTCTGAATTTTCGGGGCCCTGTGCAAACCTTTAAGATAGGGCCTCTCTTATATATATAGTTATTCTTAATTCAGGTCATCCGTTTTAACTTTATTTGATCCGTTTCAAGTATATAACGGATATACCCGTTTTAAACAAGAATTTTCTATGAGATTCATATTTTTCTAGCATCAAAAAAAATAAATTTGTCACAGTTATTTTTTCAAAATTAAAAGAGATGAAATTAAGAATTCTTTCAACAATAACACGAAGAGATATAAAAAAATTCACAAATGCAATCCACGCAAATCGAACCATTATGGCATTAACCTCTAACACATAACAAAAATTACAAACCACTAGATCGCTTAAGCATTCTTGATGTTAGATAAAGCGTTATTATAGATATATGTATAGAATTGCACTTAGTTAAATTGGGCCCCTAAAATTCAGGGGTCCTGTTCATTTGCACGGGTTGCACACCCTTAAAGACGGCCTTGATCTTCTCAATAAAGTTTTACGACTAATATTTTGACAAGTTTTACTGTTTTACCACTGACATACCTCGTATTATAATCATGTGTAAGGCTCCCTTAAAACGAATCTATCCGTCTTAAGGTTAAGACGGGTCAAATATGACCCGTTTTAGCTCATTAACCTTTTTTTTTCTCGAAATTTTTTTCAAGACCCATTTTTTTTTTTTTTTAAACTTAACTCAAAAAGCGGAAAAACACAAACTTTAAATGGTAACAATATTGATAAAAAATATAACATATTATGTTATATTGGTGACATACTCTCAAACATAGAAAACATAATACTCCGTACATGTTACAAATAAAATTAATTTTTTGGATCATAATATATTATGTTATCATTTATTAATGAATTGTTATCAAGTTTTTGGAGTATGAAATACAAAATACAAATATGTTACATTAAAGTACTCCCTCTGTCTCAGTCATTTGTTTACAGTTTGACTTTTTTCCCCTCACAAAAAAGTCAAACTGTAAACAATTCACTGAAACGGAGGGAGTATATATTTTATCATTTAATATTAACCTATTTGAAAAATAGTAGTACAATAACCAAAGGGTATTGATTTTCCGTCTACGACTTTTACTCCTGCGGTATACTTTTTTCATTTATTTTTCCTTACTTATCGTTTTTTACACACATACTATACAATTCTCTCTTTTTTTTTTTTTTTTTTTTTTTTTTTTTTTTTTTTTTTGTAATCAAAGCTTAATAAATCGTTGAATACTCAATTATGAGATTGAATATGAAATCGAATTATCGATTCAATCAAAACATAACATATTATAATTTTTATTTTGTGTTAAGTTAATAATTATTGATAAATTTAATTGATTTGAAAAAGTTAGGGCTAGGGTTTTTGAAAACTTCAACTTTGAATGAGTGAGAACATTAGTCTATTGAGTGATTTTTGGATGGAGTGCTCCACAAGTCTGAAGATCTACATAAGTACATCTGGAATTGCATGAAAAAGTTCGGTCAAAATTTTAATTTTATTGGAAAAATTGATCAAAAAACAACGAAGCAAGGTATACAAGAATAATACTCCGTACTTAATTATTTATCCACTACCGCATCGTCGCCTATTCCGACCAACAATATCACCTCGGTTGTTACCGATATCACCTTAAATTATCATCGATCTAGAAATTAATAACTTAAAAATTGAACAATTGATTTAATTTAGATTAAGAAAAGTAAAGGAAAAAAAAACTTTGTATATTGTGGAAGTAAAAAGGGTAAGGATGAAAAATTAAATACAAAAAAAGTATACTACAAGAATAAAATTCATATACGGAAAATCAATTCCGTAACCAAAACATATCACACAATTATGATAACATATTTAACAATTATGGTAACAGATTGTAAAAATATTGGGACTAATTTTTATTTCACAATATGTCACTAATGTAAGATAATATGTTATCATTTTTATCCCTTTTGTTACCATTTTAAATACTCGTTTTTTTCCGCTTTTTGATAGAAGTTTTCGGGAAAAAAAATTGAGTCTTGAAATTTTTTTTTTAAAACGGGTCAAACCCAACCCGTCTTAAGCTTAAGACGGATCCTTTGATCTTAAATAAGAATTTGTGTATCTGTTTATTTTTGAGATAATCACACATTAAGATTTATGTGTTGTTCGATTACCTCATAAGAAAAGGGAGAATTAAAAATTATCATGAATTTGTAAAATATGTACGTTTGATTGATGGACTAAATTCCCATGATTTAAATTTTCCAATGCAATTTAAATTACTCCAAAATGGATGTATTTAATTACCTAGACTCCCTAGTTAATCATTTTATCTTAAAAAAAACGGTTTTTTTAGACCACTTTATTTTACCCACATTTAGGTGTATGGTGACCATTTTTGAGTAGAGGTGGCAATCGGGTCAGTCGGGTCGAGTTTGGGTCGGGTCAAGTCGGGTTTGGTTCGGGTTGTTATCGGGTCGAGTCATTTCGGGTTAAATAGTATATCGGGTCGGATCGGGTTTGGGTCGGGTCGTCATTACTCATTGGGTATGCGCAGTTTTATCGAATTATTTCAATTTTTTGTTGCTAAAACAAGTTTTTCGACCATTATTTGATTTAATTATTTCATTATTAAGTGTAATGTATCAAACTAAATTCCAATTTGCTTTCGATTTAATTACTGCTGAGCTTAATAAATTACCGAGTCATCAATTTAATCGGGTCAATATCGGGTCCGGGTTGGGTCCGGGTTAGTGATTATCGGGTCGTGTCGGGTTACGGGTTATCATCGGGTCGGATTCGGGTCACAATATTTTCGGGTTAATCGGGTCGGGTTTCGCTCGGGTTCGGGTCGGGTCAACCTTGTCAGCTCTACTTTGAGTAGTTAGTGACGGAGATCTAATATTGGTCTAAAAAAAGTACTGTCTGTGAGAAGACTTACTCCTAGTTAATTGAGAATTCTCACGTGAATTGCTTTCTCATGTACTTACCAAACGACTTTTGAGCAATTCACGTAAAATGTCTAGTTCAAGTGTTTTTAGAATTCAATTCTTAAGAATTTATTCTTGGAGGCAACCAAACGACACCTTAAAATTAAAAGTTCGTAAAAAATCATCACTACTATTACCTTAAAATATTGTCTGAAATCAAAGTGTAATTAGAAAATCAATTTAGTTTCCATATTTAAATTTAAAAATTATCCAAAACTAGCAACTTAATAATATCAGAGTTTCCAAAATTCATGTTTCAATATACCTTCAAGTCTTTATATATACGTGTGAAATTTATATCTTCAAAAACTTGGAGTATTCTTTAATCTTTAATTCTTGCATCATTCCTTTATAGCATGGCACAGTGGAGCGATCTACCTTTGGAGTTATGCATGAAAATTGCAGAGTCGATACATTATTACGAAGATTTCACCACCTTCGGAAAAGTTTGTAGCGTCTGGAGAACGGCAATGAAATCCGCAAAGAGAAAGATGTCGTCCTCAACCAATGTACCTTGGCTATTACTTGCTGAACCTCCATGTTCATCGACACGTCGGTTTTACAGCCTCTACAACAAAAAGGTCTTGACGGTTGAGCTTCCTAAGCCCTCGACCACACGTGGAAAGGCCGAAGAAGACGACGAAGACGTGTGGTACTTGAGGTCTTTGTTCCCATCCGACACGAAAGACGATGGTATAGGTGACTGGAGATACTTCTCGTCTCGTGGTTGGCTGATTTGCGTCACCCAAATAGGGCTTAACATCAGTTTAATGAACCCGATTTCTAAGCAAGTGATTCAACCCCCCGCTTTTCCGGACAACATTGTGGGATGTGAAATGAACTCATGGCATTGGGATGCTCGATCGTACATCTATTTGTTCCCGAAATTCGTGTTGTCTGAAAACCCGTCAACCAGTAAGGACTACATCCTCGCGATGATATTTCCGTACTGTATTGATCTGGCTTTCTGGAAAAATGGAGATAAAGAATGGAGCAGGCTTAGTAGCCATTATTCTCACTTCTTAGATATTATTTTTTACCAGGGAGAATTCTACGCCGTGGAGCAATTCGGCCAAATCATAGCTGTCGGAAATTCGAGCCCTCCAGCAGACCCAAGGCTCGTGGCCGACTTTCACCGAATCAATCGAATCGAATCGAATCGAATGAATCGAATCGAATCGAATCGAATGAAGTTCAAATTTATAACATAATGAATGAATCGAATCGAATCGAATCGAAGTGGAATGAATCGAATCGAATCGAATCGAATGGAATGAATCGAATCGAATCGAATCGAAGTGGTGAATCGAATCAAACGAATGAAAATAAGCTGAAAATGTTCCCCTTCACATTCCCTAACTCGATTTACTTGGTCGAATCAGCAGGAAAGTTACTGCTAGTTTTTCGAGAATTAGAAGAAAATGATGACGATGAGAATTTAGATACAGTTTCAGTGGAGCTTCGGTGTTTCAAAGTGTGGGAGATAAATGTGGATACAGGTAAGGCCACGAGGGTGAACGATGTGGGGGACAGGACACTTTTTATAGGACACAATTCGTCTTTCTCAGTCGAGGCGTGCCCTCCTGTAAGCAAGCCTAATTGCATATATTACACGGATAATTGTGTCCACAATTACCTTCATTTTCCTGAAAAGATAAGTACGTGCGACATGGGTGTGTATGATTTAAGTTTAGGTCGAAAAATCGAGGAATTTTACGAAGGTCCCTCGTGTCTTAGCTCATCTACCTTGCCTCTGTGGGTTGAAAGCCCCTAAACTGTAGTCACATTCGATTGTCGATGTTTTTGCGACATAGTTTCTGTTATTAGCGTGCGCAATTATTAAATGATATTGATCGACAGTAACACAATTACTTGCCATATTAGTCGTACTTAACACAAATAAGGAAATGTACGATGAAATTAAACGAGAAAAATCTAGGCACGAATTCAATTTGCTTCGCAATGAAGTTTTTTTTCCGAAAAAACGACATAACGCGTCTGATATTTGTCATGCCTAGTACGGAGTAGCAGTTTCAGAATTTATGTAAAACATCCAAATCAATTTAGTGGCCTTCAATTACACAAAAATTTCTCCCCAATTTAAGAATGATTCTAACAATAACATAAATACCCACCTAAACAACATCTAAACTCTAAAGACATTCGTATGACGTTCACAATATAGCCAATTAAGCCAAATAGGTACTGCGTATAATAAAAGTTACTTAATCTGATTCAGTCATTTGTTTATTTTTTTTATTTTCCATCTTAACAATTTGACGATATATTTCTTAAAAAATTATTTTTCAATACTCGAAATAGATTAAAAAGGAAGGTAATAGTTGTATTTATCTTTAGTTTTCTTGAATATTTGATCCAAATCATTAGAATTATATATTTTTCTAAAAAAAAATACAAATATTATGAAAATAGTTACAATGATACAGTATTACCATTATTATTATATGGAAAGATGTACAAAAATCATACTTCATAAACAACTAAAATGACATAACCTTACAATAATTTATGGTAAGATCATTTCATACAAGTACAAATACATACTTTTAATTTGATCATATAGCTAGGTTGAGAAAAATACGTACGGAGAATAACTCGTATGTGATTGAAAGATGATTAAAGAATAACACCCTATTACAATAATAAATTCGATTGAGTAAGTTTTTTGTAAGAGGTCTCACATTGGTTTACTTGGGTTCAATTATACAAACTACAATTAAACAAGTATAAAAACGTAAAATAGAACTATTAAACTCACTAACATAGGTACTAAGTAAAAATTAGGTGGTGTTACAATTTAATGTGATACCGTCTCACACAAGAATTTGTTAATTTGATTAGATCACTCACTTCAAAAAAAAAAAATTATTTTGACAATTATATTATTATTATATACGTTCTATGTTAAAAATAATTTCTTATAAGATAACCCTTTATTTCCATTATTTTACTGAAGGTACCGGGATGCGGGTCACCTCCTCGACGCCTCACGCGGGCCCGCCCGAATAGGGGTCGAACGCTACGCGAGAAAAGTGTATAGGCGCGCACGTTAAAGTGCGCGAGAGTTGCTAAAGGGGGATGTCATTGTGTAAATTTGCTTAAAGCCTTTTAAAGAAATGTCAAAAATATTTTAAAAGCTGTTTTCGGAGTCGCCACCAAATTATGAGGTAATTTAGCCCGTTTAACGCGTCTTGGACTCAAAGACGCGAATCTTAGAGTTCAAGGTGCGTCGACACCTATCCGTCTAAGGCAATTGTGAAACCAGGGCGGATTCGGGGTGACGGTAATTTCCGAAAGTTTGTCAACATGCGTTATGAAAAACCGTAATAAAAAAGCCTACGTAAAAGTAGCCTTTAATAGCTTGAAAACAGTGTATAATTCGATGTTTGAGCAAATGTAAATAGCTACGTAAAAGTGCGATATGTGACTCGATAAATATGCGTAAAAGCGAATGTAAACGTCAAAGTTATGACAGGTTGCTTTGGGAAATGTGCACAAAATAATAATTCATTGATTAAATTATCGTTTAAATGCTATTTTCCGACTCATGTGTGTGTAAAGTTTGTTAAAAACCCTCAGTTTTGCAGGTTTAAAGACTAATGAAGACGGTACATGTTTTGTTGAAATCATGTTCAGTCGTTTAATGCGTAAATGAGAATTCGCTTAAGTGTAAAGTGGTATCCGTTTGTTCATTGTTAATTGTGTTCGTTGCTTATGCGATATTGGCGAGATTTAGACGGAATAGGAATCTGAACTGCTACAACCGTATTACGAATACAGGTTCGCAATGTCAATATCGGTCGGGTTAAGAACCCGTTTGTCCGAGTCGGTGCCCGAGTGTGAAGGTGTAGAGAGAGAAGTGAGTGATGATAATTGATGGTTGAAATGGGTCAAATAAGGGGTGTATTTATAGTGTTTTGAGTGCCGCAGTTTTACCAGGGTTGCTTGGGAAATCGCCAGTGCACTGACGATTTAATGCTTAATCGCCAGCTCACTGGTGATTTATAATTTAATTGTCAGTCGATTCGTGTTTCACATAGATATCGACATAGTATTTACTCAAACTCCTTTATTGTAGGTAGGGGTGAGCAAAAATATACGATATGGTTTTATTATACGAATACGATATGGTATACGGTTTAAATTTCACGAATTTTAGTATATACGAAATTCCGTATATACGAATTCTGTATATACGATTGAAACCGTATCAGATTTTTTGAAACCGTATATACGATATACGATACAAATTTTTTAGTATAAACCATTACATTATTTTCATGATGATTTTATCACATATAGGGTTATTTTCCCCCTCAATATTTGTCTATCATCCCAATTATTATTCATTTCTCCTACTTTTTTTTATTCATATTATCGAACTAATCTAACTTACTTGCTTTACTTATCTTCGATTGACCACTACACAAGTCGTCAGTTGCATATTATTATCTAATCGCGCCATATTTTCACATGTATTTTTCACATTGTTAAAGTATATATTTTAGTTTTCTTGTTTATTTTATCCGTTTATCGTTCTTTAATATTAATTTGCTTACTAAGTACTTATTCGAACTTTTATTACTCTCATTTTTATTATAAAAATTACAAATAATTTTGGCGTGTTAAGAAAACCGTATATACGATTACACGAAAACCGTATATACGAAAATCGTATATACGGTTAAAACCATGTCAAAACCGTATCAATTTTTTTTGTGATTTTAAAACCGTATATACGGTTTCCGTATATACGAAAACCGTATAAACGGTTTTGCTCACCCTAATTGTAGGTCATAGTGTACAATTATGATCATATTTTATTTTAAAAAATTGTTTACGTTTTTTTAATATGTGTTAATATAATTATTTTGAGAGTCCAATTTATTTTAAACTTTTTTTTTTCTTTTAGTATATCTTAAGAATATATATACGAAATATAATTTATACATAAATAACCATTATAATTTTCATAGTCTAAGTTTTAAAAAAAGCTCTTATTTTTTTTGGGTATAACTTAATAAGTTTTTAAATAACTTAATCCTATTAGTAATAGTATAGGTGCATTGTGCCGTACAGGTGTATGTATATAAACACTCCAATGTATACGTAGCACAACCCCTAACCATTTAATTGTTCCCCTTAGTTTTACTTTTTATTAAATTTTTTTGTGATAATTTATATAAACATGAGCCTAACATAAAAATATCACAACATATTTATAACACATAACAAAGCATTAAAAAGTTGAAACATCTAACTCTCCCACATCGACACAGCAAACAAAACATCTTACATTTATATACCTCTACTCAATTAGTTCAATTGCCGAGTTGTTTAACGTAAGCTTGTAACCTGAGTAGGGGCATTACTGTGGTGGAACGTGGGCTTACTCAACAAGGTTGGGTCCTCGGGTTGGCAGTTTGCTGGCTCGCCCTATCCAAGTTGGGAGCTGATCCACGGATCTTGGACGAAGGTCTGGGAGTCGCGGATCCTAAAGCGGAGGGCAACGCATGAGGCTGGTTTCACAGAGCAATGAACACTTCCCGCTCCTGACAGTGGAAGGATAACGGGTCGGTGTCACCCGGATCCATCAAATGCCTGGTTGATAATCCCTAATGAACCACCACTTTTTTTATTTTTTAGATTAATGGATCATATTCATATATATTACGGAGTAGTATTAACAATAAGCATTCGTACGACATTAAATACAAGTCACACGGAGTTTAAGTCAATGTTGTATGAAATGGTACAAGATATCAAAACTATAATTGTGACAGGTCTGAGATCTCGACTTTCTTTTTGTTTTCTTCTCCTCTCATCGAAGTTATTTGTCACAGGTCCGAGATCTCGACTTTCCTGTTCAAATAATTGGCTCCGAGATTATGCGTGAAGATGATGGATTAGCCATGAGCTCTCGTAATGTATATCTTTCCACAGAGGAAAGGCAAAAGGTTAAAAAAAACCATTAACGTTCATGCTTTTTGTAACCCTTTCGTAACTCATCTCGTCCTTATAATACCTTCCTTTTTTTCACTTCCTAGGCTTTGTCAATTAGTAAGTCCCTCGCCAAAGCAAAACAGTCTGTAGCACAAGGGCAAATCAACAGCAAAGAGCTGCGAGAGTCAATTATCGTGGCAGTGGAGGAAGCTGGTGGAAAAGTCGATTATGCCAGCTGAGGTAACACGCTTACTCTAATATTAAATTGATGGCGTAATGTACTATTTATCCGTTTTTTTTTTCTTTTTAAACCAAGAATCGTTTTTTTTATCTTTAATGGATTATGTCGGAAGCAGATTGTGGACCAACAAAGTTTAGACGCAGTTGAAGAGGTCAAGAGCCCGGTTGTGTTTTGTGTTGCCGTGTGGTTTGGGAAGAGGCTAGATTGCTCGATAACATAGAGATCAGTGTGTAGAACGTCGTCTATACCTTCATGTAACCAGGTACTTTGCTGTTGCTTTGTGTTTTTGGGTAATTTTGTTATTCTTAAACATGCTAAATAATCGGTCTGTGCTTCAAAAAGCCGCAGATTGCAATTTTGAAATCGAAATTCTTATCCTCTCTGCTTTATACCTCTCCGAAAGAAATGAAATTTAACTTTGAGCTTTTCTGCTTGCGTGTTTTCCATGAACTTTGACATTTACGCATGACAATGATCACTTTTATTCATGAATTTTACTTTGCATTGCAACGACGCATAATTGTATAACTGTCGATCATGCCAAACAATAGCAGACACGCTAGTAACATTCACTGAAAACTTAGGTACTTGAGTGACAAGCAGTAATTCAACAATAGAGAATAAGTGGAATGATTACATTTAGGGGGTTTCAACCCACAAAGGCAAGGTAGACGAGCTAAAACACGAGGGGCCTTGGTAGAATTCCTCGATTTTCCAACCTAAACTTAAATCATACACACCCATGTCGCATCTAGTTACCTTTTGTAAGTGAAAGTCGTGGGGTAGATAAATATCCGTGTGATAGATGCAATTAGGCCTGCTAACAGGAGGACACGCCTCGATTGAGAAGGACGAATTGTGTCCTAGAAAAAGTGCCCTGTTCCCCAAATCGTTCACTGTCGTGGCCTCACCTGTATCCACATCTATCTCCCACACTTTGAAACAACGAAGCTCCACTGTAATTATATCTTCATTTTCATCGTCATTTCTTTCAACTTCTTGTAAAACTACCAGTAACTTTCCTGCTGATTCGACCAAGTAAGCCGAGAAACGTGTTATGTCAGGGTACTCAGGGAACCTTAACATTGCCACGAGCCTTGGGTCTGCTGGAGGGCTTGAATTTCCGATAGCTACGACTTTACCAAAAAGGTTCACGGCATAGAATTCTCCTCGGTAGAAAGTGATATCTACGAAGTACGAATATTCTCTTCTAAGCACAGTCCATTCTTTATCTCCGCTTTTCCAGAAAGCCAAATTCAAATGGAACGGGGTTATCATGGCGAGGATGTAGTCATTACTGGTTGACGGAATTTCAGATAGCAAAAATTTTGGGAACCAAGTGGTGTACGGATAACTATTCCAACATCGTGAGTTCCTTTTAGGCCCCACAATGCGGTCCGGAAAAGCGGGGGGTTGAATCACTTGCTTAGAAATCGGGTTCATTAGGGTGATATTAAGGCCTAAATGAGGAACGCAAATTAGCCAACCACGCGATGATAAGTACCTCCAGTCACCCAAGCCAAAAAGTCTAATATATTTGTTTGTTATTGTTTTCGGCACCCACGATATTAAATATTGGAATCGCCATTGACGTGTGGCCGGGAGCTTAGGAAGCTCAGCCGACAAGACTTTTTTGTTGCAGATGCTGTAAAACCGAAGTTTCGATGAACATGGGTGTTCGGCAAGTAATAGCCATGGTGCTTGGGTTGACGACTTTGTTCTCTCTGCGGATTTCACAGCAGTCCTCCAAACACTGCAAACTTTTCCGAAGGCGGTGAAATCTTCGTAATAACGTATCGAATTGGCAATTTTCGTCCATAGCTCTAAAGGTATATCGTTCCACTGTGCCATATATATGATATACTACGGAGTAGAAAATTTGGAGTATTTATAATAAGTGTCTGTGTATTTTATAGGTGGTATATTTAAACATGGATTTCGAAAACTTTGATGTTTTTATCCTATTCCCATTAGGTCTATGATAAAAGTTCAAAAAATAGCAAGAGTTAGGTTATATAGAGATTTTTAAATTCAATTTTTTTTTTTTAAAATTCTAATAAAAATAGGATTAATTGAATATAACTCCTTTTATACACTTGTTTTTAAAATAACCTTCTTATATATTTATTTTATAACATAACCCCTTTTAAGACATTTTTGCTTTAAAATCACCTTCAAAGTCGAATTTTGTTACTTAAAAATGGCAACCAAATATATTTTAAGCTACACCTTCTTCAAGATATAATCATAAATAACTAAAATATGTTGAAACCTCTTGAAAAAAAATCTATTTATGAGTGTAAATATTCATTTTTTAAGTATCATATTTTGATGTTGGAGATGATTTTGAAGTAAAAGTGTTTTTAAAAGGGGTTATGTTATAAAAAAAAAAACATATAAAAGAGTTATTTTGAAAAAAAAAGATTTATAAAAGGGGTTATGTTCAATAACCCTAAAAAATAATGGGAAATTTCTCATACGGAGTAGTACTTTTTTTAGGAGTCTCTTTTATCCTATGCCAATTTAATTTTAATCAAATATACTGTACTAAATATGGAAAGTCTATATTATTCCTTTATTTGAAAAAAGCTTATGGTTTTTTTTTTTTTTTGGTTAGTTTGTCCCATATTTCTTGTCAAAATATTACTTGTATTTTCCTAAATGGAAACAATTATCAAACGTATTAGACGAAGGTTGTGAATATATAGAATTGTACTCCGTATACTTTTTCTATTTTCTCAAAAGAAATTTTGATTTTCTCAAAAGATATTTTTAGACATGGGCAGCTGACAGCTGTTAAAGTAGATTAACTCTACCATACTTACTTTGATTCCTAAGGTGCCTTGCCCCTACTTCAGTTACTGAATTCAGGCCAATAGCTTGCTGTAATATCTTGTCAAAGTGCATTTCAAAGCTCCTGTGTAATAGGGTGGGTTTGGTACTCCCTGAGATTATCAGCCCTAACCAAAGTGCCTTTGTGAAAGGCAGACAGATAGTGGAAAATGTTTTAATTTGTCAGGACCTGATTAAGCTGTATACCAGGAAAGCTTGTTCACTAAGATGCTTACTTAAGATTGATCTTAGGAAAGCATACGACTCAGTTGATGTTAGGATCATGGCCCTAAAGGACTCCTCTAACTATGCCACTAATCACTTATAGTGGACTTTCGGACCTAGTTGTGCATGTTAAACTAAACGGTATATAATTGAATTAAATTACGGTAATCTAAGACAAAAGAGAATAGACCTTCTTTAAGGCCTTAAATGGAGTTTTGATTTAGTGCTCAAAATAGAACACCTCCTTCCTTAATCCACCCTAGGATTAAACCAACTTATACTATATAATTAGTCTAGATTATATTAGTATTATACTTAATATTATAGAGGTAATATATAGTGTGAATTAGAGTAAAATAAGCCAATTATTTTTGATCAAAAGATGACCAAAACACATGGCCTAATGATGCTCTTTTGAGCTGACTTTTTAAGTTGCTTTCTTGTGATTTTTTAGAGTGAATGATGTCCCCCACAACTTGCAAAGGATGAGTGTATATATAGGCAAATATGAGTGGAGAATTAGGCCAAAATATTGACCAAAATCATTGACCAAAATTGACCAAAATTGACCAAAAAATTGCTCCTAAAGGAGCTTATGTTGCTCGGCCAACTTAGGCCCATTTTGGGTCATTTTTTTTTTTTTGGTCCATTTTCTTTGAGTCCATTTGATATTATTTAGTCCATTTAACACTTAAATAAACTAACTAATAAAAAAATATATATACTTAACAATTTAAGTAATATAAATGACAATTATATCAATATATAATTTATCACTTTGGACTCAAATATTCTCCATTTTATTAACCTATAAATCTTATTAGTTATTAATCTTTATTAATAACAAATAACCCTTTTAGTAAATTAACACTTAATTATTAATTCACAAAATCACAAAACCTTTTATTATTCAATTATCGCATAAAAGAATAATAACACTCTAGTTCCGTATCTTATATACGTCTCATAATTTATTACCTCTTGACTAACGTATTAGTCTTAATATTAAGTCTCTAGTTATACTATATCAAATATAAATAACTAGTCTCTGTTGGTCTTCCTCCCATTAGGTGTGACCGAAAGGGATCAGTTGATTACCGCCGTCACACGACAGTAACGTCAAACTCTAGAAAGCCGAGCGTTACCGATATACGTTAATCAACTGACTTATATAAAGCTATATTCCCTTTATTCCTCTTAATGAGATTTATTAAGTATTCGCAACATTGTGGAGGACACTCACTCCAACAATCTCCCACTTGTCCTTACAAGTGTTGCGACATCGATTCTCTTGTCACTTTGATCTCCCACTCAATGCAAGGTGTCTTTCAGGTCGCACTTGCAATTGATCTGATCTAGAGTGGTTTTCTCGATCTGGAGAATAACTGGAAAAATCTACCATAGATTACTTCCGAGCGTGGCCACGCATTTCCAGTTATTTCTCCTCGAGTGGCCCCGAGATATCGAACCCGATTTAGGTAGACAATTCTGTTACCTCAGAGGCCTGCAATCGAACACAGATCACCATGACCCAGAATATACCCTGTAGCCTCCTTTTACGGCACGACATAAGATATAAACCAAAGTCACTCTAAATCAGATCGACTCGGACTAACGATCAGCGATCTAAAGAATCGACTCAAAGGAATACTTGAGATTCTTGCCACGACCAGTGCAACAAAAAGAACTCTGGTTAATGGTCACAGCCCAGCAGAGTATCCCATAGCCTGCCAAAGTAATCGACTGGTCATACTGTCTATGACCTATGGTTACTGAACTCACCATCAAATCGACTTACAAACCAGTCACTAGAGAGACGTCACCTCATATAAGTAACTAGGGGCTAAATACTAGGTTGATCCCGCTCACTTTAATAAGGTTCAGTGTTGTCTCCACAACCTATTGGGACAAACCGAGTATAAACAATATAAAAATTGAATAAAAGTAAATCATAAATGCTATATATGTAATAAAATTAGATGATTATATATCAAAATAATTTTACAAATCCAAAACCCTTTTTATACCCATCGAAACTACATGACGGTTATGTTTCGATTGAGGTAATGGTTTGGTTAATGGGTCAGCGACATTGTCGTATGTCCCTACATTACATATCATAACTTCCTTTCTTTCCACATAATCTCTAATCACATGGAACTTCCGAAGTACATGTCTAGATTTATTACTAGACTTGGGCTCTTTAGCTTGAAAGACCTCCCCATTATTGTCGCAAAATATGGGAACTGGTTCTTCAGCTTTGGGGACTACCTTTAGACCCTCTAAAAGCGCCGAATCCAAACTGCCTCTTTCGCAGCTTCCGATGCGGCTATGTACTCAGCTTCCGTTGTAGAGTCCGCTATTACTGGCTGTTTGGAACTCTTCCAACAAACTGCACCTCCGTTCATAATGAAGACATATCTTGATTGAGATTTCAAGTCATCTCGATCAGTTTGAAAACTAGCATCCGTATAACCTTTTATACGTAGCTCATCATCTCCTCCATAAACAATAACTGAATCCTTAGTCCTTCTCAAGTACTTAAGGATATTCTTTACCGCTATCCAGTGACTCTCACCTGGATTAGCTTGGTACCTACTCGTCATACTAAGAGCATATGACACATCTGGACGTGTACACATCATAGCGTACATGATTGATCCAACTGCCGAAGCATATGGAATCAATTTCATGCGTTCAACATCCTTTTGTTCAGTAGGACACTGTGATTTACTCAGAGTAGTCCCATGACCCATAGGTAAGAACCCTCTTTTAGAGTTCTTCATGTTGAACCTGTCAAGAATCTTATCAATATAAGCTTCTTGACTTATCGCTAACGTCCTTTTGGATCTATCTCTATGGATCCTGATGCCCAAAATTCTCTTAGCTTCTCCCAAATCCTTCATCTGGAAATGATCTCCTAGCCAGCTCTTTACAGAAGTGAGCATAGGTATATCATTCCCAATTAGCAGTATGTCATCTACATACAATACTAAAAATACAACTTGGCTTCCACTGAATTTCGTATACAGACACGGTTCCTCAACACTTCGAGTAAATCCGTTCTGTTTAATCACCTGATCAAACCGGTGATTCCAACTCCTGGATGCTTGCTTAAGACCATAAATGGACTTCTTGAGCTTGCAAACTTTTTTAGGATTTTTATGATCGATAAAACCTTCAGGTTGTGTCATATACACCTCCTCATCCAGAATCC
This sequence comes from Dianthus caryophyllus, assembly GCA_023091065.1. NCBI lineage: Eukaryota > Viridiplantae > Streptophyta > Magnoliopsida > Caryophyllales > Caryophyllaceae > Dianthus > Dianthus caryophyllus. The sequence goes on along the minus strand of CM041529.1, from coordinate 25,596,599 downwards.
CATTCAGGAAAGCGGTTTTAACATCCATCTGCCAAATTTCGTAATCATGAAATGCAGCAACTGCAAGAATTATCCTAATGGATCGAAGCATAGCTACTGGAGCAAAGGTCTCATCATAGTGTAAACCATGAATCTGAGTGAAACCTTTAGCTACTAGTCTAGCTTTGAAAACATCTGGGTTTCCATCCAGTCCGAATTTGATTTTAAAGATCCATTTACACTGAAGAGGTCTTACTCCTTCAGGTAAATCTGTCAGGTTCCATACCTGATTTTCGGACATCGAATCCATTTCAGATTTCATTGCCTCAATCCACTTTTCGGAGTTAGTACCAGAAACAGCCGCTTTGTAGGTAGCAGGCTCGTCACTTTCAAGAAGTAAAACGTCCTGTTCATTTCCTTCTTCAATCAAACCTAGATACCGATCAGGTGGGTGACTAACACGCCCTGACCTTCTAGGCTCAGAAGGCATGATAACTGAGTTAACAACAGAAGAACTGATTTCTTGTGTCACAACCTCAGTTTGTGGCTCTTGAACTTCATCAAGTTCAAATTTTCTCCCACTCTGTCTTCTAGAAATAAATTCCTTTTCTAGGAAGACAGCCTCACGAGCCACAAACACTTTGTTCTCGTGACGGTTGTAGAAGTAATAGCCACGTGTTTCCTTTGGGTATCCTACAAAGATACATTTCTCAGATCTCGGTGCTAGCTTATCGTCAGACTTACTCTTGACATATGCATCGCAACCCCATATTCTGAAAAATGATAGAGTAGGGACTTTCCCTCTCCATAATTCATATGGAGTTTTCTCACCGCTTTAGTCGAGACTCACGATTCAGGTTAAGAATGGTCGCCTCAGTGCAAAGCCCCAAAATGAGTGCAGTAGCTCGGTCGGACTCATCATCGGCCGAACCATGTCTAATAGAGTTCGGTTTCTTCTCTCGGCAACACCATTCAATTGTGGTGTTCTGGAGGAGTCAATTGTGATGAAATACCACAATTTACAAGATGATCATCAAAATCATTAGATAGGTATTCACCTCCACGATCTGATCGTAAAGCTTTTATTTTCCTATCTAATTGATTTTCTACTTCATTTTGAAACTCTTTGAACTTTTCAAAGGCTTCACTCTTATGCCTCATTAAGTAGACGTAACCGTATCTACTTAAATCATCAAGAAAGTAATGAAGTAAATTGTACCCACCTCTGGTTGAAGTTGTCATAGGACCACATACATCCGTATGTATCGATCTAGCAACTCACTAGCTCGTGTTCCTTTTCCAGTAAAAGGATTACGAGTCATCTTGCCTAAAAGACAAGATTCGCAAACACCATATGATTCGTAATCAAATGGCTTCAGAAGACCAGTAGAAACTAATCGTCTTACGCGTTTGTCATTTATGTGTCCTAAACGACAATGCCATAGGTAAGTTGTATCTGGATCACCTGTTTTGAGCCTTTTATTTTCTATTTGATAGACGTCTTTTGCCAAATCAAGAATATAAATACCAGCAATCGATATTGCACAACCATATATCATTTCATCGGATGAAATAGTACATTTTTGATTTTTGATTACAAAAGTAAAACCTTCTGTATCTAATACAGACATAGATATTATATTCTTACTTAAAGTTGGTACATAATACTTGATTATTAAGACACAATTCTAAGCGGAAGGCAAAACAAGTACATATGTTCCTACTAGACTACGCTACTTTAGCTCCATTCCCAAATACAGTCCACATCTCCTTTAGCTAGCTTTCTTGTTCTTTCCAGCCCCTGTAAATGATTACAAAGGTGAGAACCGCAGCCTGAGTCAAGTACCCAGGTACTAGCTAAAGTATAATTAACGTCTATCACATAGATTGAGTAAGAAAGCTTACTTTTGGGGACGACCTTTTCAGTCTTGATGTCCTCAAAATATTTCGGACAGTTTATTTGCCAGTGTCCTACACTAGAGCAATAGAAACATTTCGTGTCCGGTTTGGGCCCGTTCTTCGAGGATTTGGACGTACTAGCTACAGTAGCTTTGCCCTTATCCTTCGTACTAGCCGATTTATTCTTTCCTTTTGGGCCGGGCTTAAACTTCCCTTTACCTTTAACCGACATATTATACACCTCTCTACGACTGCTCCCACCAGCTCTCATATCAGTCTCTGCTTGTACAAGCAGAGAGTGAAGCTCATGTAGGCTTTTGCTCATATTGTTCATATTATAGTTCATACGAAAGTGAGCAAAGCCCTCATGTAGAGAGTGTAGAACTCGATCAACCGCAACTTCTTGCGTGATCGCAATACCCAATCTCTGCAGTGTTTCCACATACTCAATCATTTTGAGTACGTGGGTCGATACGGACTGCCCCTTTGCGAGGCGAGCCTCGAAGAATTTGGCAGCCGCGTCATACTGCAGGATTCGGGGAGCTTTCGAGAAACTGTTTGTCAACCTTGTGTAGATTTGATGCGATGTCAAACCCACACACCTCCTCTGTTGTTCTTGTTCCATAGAGAAGAGTAGAACATTCCGGATCGCATTGGACTCCCTATGATACTCATCATAGGTGTCCTTAACAATGAGCGGACGTTGGCGTCGCAGAAGCGGGAAGCGGTCAACCAAGTACCGTAATTTGCCATCCGCTATGGCAAAGACTACTGAGATTGGCTTCCCAATCCAAAAAGTTGCTACCATCGCCCTTCGGGATATACTTATCCATAAAGGAGCGTAGCTAAGAATCTCGCTAGATGCTTGCGGTAGAAGGAGGAAGAGAATTATTAGGAGGAGGAGTAGAATCATCAGTTGGAGTCGCCATAATTAATAGTTAATCTACAAGCGAAAAAGGAAAAACTATAAGCATTCACGATAATCGATTAAACATAAAAGCACCCATATAAAGATCTCCCTGATTTATATGAATGATCCGAGATCCAATTTTAGTTAAAATTGGGGGCGGTTTAGCCGTTCCATACCAATCTTAAGTAATCTTGGTGAGTCAACCTTTGGTGATTCTAACACTTTTAGAACTCTCGGTCGTCAGATTTTACTTAAATCCGACTACTAGCCCTAGAATACAAGACTTGTCTTGCATTCTATTGAGTCCAACCAATTTTCGCTCGTAATAACTCGTTTATTACCCTTTTTACCCAAGGTAGAAAGATTACACCCCGCGGAGGCGGACCTGCATCTGACGAACAAGGGATTTATAGGTGCTACTAATTGGTAAGGCTAATCTCAATTTTTAAAATGAGAGATCTTGTCGATTAATCGTTAATTTCCTTTAAAGTGAACTAAATAGGCGAATTCTAGACAATTTTATCGACAATCTATACTACACTAGTCGGTTATTTGATTAGTTTGGCATGTTTTAACGGGTGACACTAACGCGCTAAAATAAAATGAAACAAACAAGAATTCCTAGTATGGCCATCTAGCTAATCTAATTAACTAGTGTAATACAATTATTTACAAATTGGAAGCCAATGCCTTTGGCCCCTAAATGGAATCTTCATTTGGAACTCCTTTCCAAAATGGCACCGTCTTGTAATTGGATCACCGTCTTCTTAAATAAATACAAATATAATCCTATTATACATATATTTCTAAAAAGAATAAATAATCAAATACAAGGGTGATACGAGATCACAATTATATTACAAACCGATCGGTATTCCCTTTCATTACGGGTCCTAAATACCGATTAAACTAGGCCATACTAGAATAAATGCATTAAATACGAATCACATTCAAACCACATGCATAAACAATATAATCTGATTATATAAAATTAAAATAAAATAAATCATGCCAAACTATCAATTTACCAATTTAACTTGAATATCGATTTATGATCTTTATCGTCTATTAAACCAAGTTTTTAACCATTTAAAAAGTTGGATCAACACTCAAACCAATTTTGAGCTTATACTAAGTATCTAAACTGATTTAGAATAATAGTTTAGTCACCACTAATTTACTTAGCATAATTTGATCAAAATTGCTAGTTTTTATCGCTTTTATCGTAACTGTTACGATTGCTTGCCAACACTATCATAACCCTTATGAAATATACCAAACTCAAACTTTTGAATTCTGGTCCAAGTTCTACAAAAGAATAAAAAAACGAATTCGACCCCAATAAATTGGGTGGTAATTCGGATACAATGAACTCGACCCCATAAATGGGTGGTAGTTCGATTAAAATGAACTCGACCCCATAAATGGGTGGTAGTTCGATTAAAATGAACTCGACCCCATAAATGGATGGTAGTTCAAAAACAAAATAAATATAAAAAAAATGGCAGCATTTCGACTAAAAATGAATAAATTTGACTTTACCGATTTAGCTGTTTTTAACCGTTAAAAACTAACTAAACTAAATGAAATTAATTCTTTTAATTTCAAAACTTTTAAATCTCAAACACTTGAGTATTTTTGTGGTATGTCAAATTTACATTTTAGCTAAACAATTTTAGCCATTTTTAGTCGTATAAGCGATAAATAAAGCGAAATTTTGTAAAAATTAATTTACAACCAGAATGATATAAAGATCATAAAATGAACATGCAAGCCACAAAAATGTGATCAAACTCATTTTGGTCACAAATTTCAGCTCTAGGCCGAAAAAAAACTCACTTTTACGGTTTAGTAAAACATGCAATAACAGATGGCTCTGATACCACTTGTTAGGATCATGGCCCTAAAGGACTCCTCTAACTATGCCACTAATCACTTATAGTGGACTTTCGGACCTAGTTGTGCATGTTAAACTAAACGGTATATAATTGAATTAAATTACGGTAATCTAAGACAAAAGAGAATAGACCTTCTTTAAGGCCTTAAATGGAGTTTTGATTTAGTGCTCAAAATAGAACACCTCCTTCCTTAATCCACCCTAGGATTAAACCAACTTATACTATATAATTAGTCTAGATTATATTAGTATTATACTTAATATTATAGAGGTAATATATAGTGTGAATTAGAGTAAAATAAGCCAATTATTTTTGATCAAAAGATGACCAAAACACATGGCCTAATGATGCTCTTTTGAGCTGACTTTTTAAGTTGCTTTCTTGTGATTTTTTAGAGTGAATGATGTCCCCCACAACTTGCAAAGGATGAGTGTATATATAGGCAAATATGAGTGGAGAATTAGGCCAAAATATTGACCAAAATCATTGACCAAAATTGACCAAAATTGACCAAAAAATTGCTCCTAAAGGAGCTTATGTTGCTCGGCCAACTTAGGCCCATTTTGGGTCATTTTTTTTTTTGGTCCATTTTATTTGAGTCCATTTGATATTATTTAGTCCATTTAACACTTAAATAAACTAACTAATAAAAAAATATATATACTTAACGATTTAAGTAATATAAATGACAATTATATCAATATATAATTTATCACTTTGGACTCAAATATTCTCCATTTTATTAACCTATAAATCTTATTAGTTATTAATCTTTATTAATAACAAATAACCCTTTTAATAAATTAACACTTAATTATTAATTCACAAAATCACAAAACCTTTTATTATTCAATTATCGCATAAAAGAATAATAACACTCTAGTTCCGTATCTTATATACGTCTCATAATTTATTACCTCTTGACTAATGTATTAGTCTTAATATTAAGTCTCTAGTTATACTATATCAAATATAAATAACTAGTCTCTGTTGGTCTTCCTCCCATTAGGTGTGACCGAAAGGGATCAGTTGATTACCGCCGTCACACGACAGTAACGTCAAACTCTAGAAAGCCGAGCGTTACCGATATACGTTAATCAACTGACTTATATAAAGCTATATTCCCTTTATTCCTCTTAATGAGATTTATTAAGTATTCGCAACATTGTGGAGGACACTCACTCCAACAGTTGAATGGCAGTTTATAGAGGAGATGCTTAATCTTTGTGTTTTGCTGATGATCTCTTGATGTTTGCAAAGGGTGATGAGCAGTCAGTTAAGTTGCTATTCAGGGGTTTCATTACATTCTCTGAGGCCTCAGGTCTGGTGATGAATCAGGAAAAATCTGATCTGTATTGTAATGGTTTGAATCAGAATACATTGGGGAATATTTTGAGGTTCTGGTTTCAAGAAGGGGGCACTCTCATTCAAATATCTTGGTGTTCCTATCAGCTCTAAGAGGATCAATAGCAGGGACTATTATATGCTTTGTGAGAAGATTTGTTCAAGAATCAGGGGTTGGGGAGCTAGAAGACTATCCTATATGGGTAGATTGACCTTGGTGAATGCTGTTCTCAACAGTATGCACACTTATTGGGCCTCCATCTTCATTCTTCCTGTGTCAGTGATGAGTAAAGTGATTGCAATTTGTAGGAATTACCTCTGGGATGGTAGTGAGGAGTACCATAAAGCTCCCCTAGTCTCATGGGAGAAGGTATGTTTGGATAAATGTAATGGTGGTCTTGGGGTGATTCACTGTCAAAAATGGAACATAGCAGCAATAGGCAAATATGTATGGTGGTTATATGATAAGAAGGACCACTTGTGGGTTAAGTGGGTTGACCACATTTATATGAAGGGTGTCAATTGGCAGGATTATGAGCCTATTATCTAATCTAGCTGGGTATGGAAGCAAATTTGCAAGGTGAAGGATGTGCTTAAGCTTGGTTATACAGAGGATAAGTGGTGTTCCAAGGATGGGATTTACACAATTAAAGATGGCTATTCTTGGTTGTGTGGTAGACATCTGAGGGATCCTTGGTATTATGGTGTTTGGAATAGATATAACGTCCCCAAGTGGTCTTTTATAGCTTGGTTAGCACATTTTCAAAGGCTGTTAACAATGGACAAATTGGTCAGGTTTGGTATAGTTGTTGTGGTTGAATGTTACTTTTGTGGGCTGACTCAAGAGACTTGCTCCCACCTCTTCTTTGAGTGCACTTATAGTAGGCTTTGTCTGGCTGATCTTGATGCTTGGTTGGAACTGAATATTACTGCTGTCAATTGGCAGACTGTGCATAACAGAAGAGCACTAACGAAGTTCCAGAGGTCTGTGGGTGATGCTGCAATCAATGGGCTTGTGTATGGTTTGTGGATGCAACGTAACAAGCTAAGAGTAGGGTAGAAGCTTTGCTTGTGTATCCTAAGCTTGTTGTAAGTCAGGTAAGATCTTTAATTTTGTTAAGACTGGATGTATTAGAGGTTGGTACTCTTTCCAAGCGAGATAAGAGTTGGATGGAGTTTATCAGGAGGACTTTGTAATTAGTTTGGACTTTACCCCAAACTAAGTGAGTGTTGAATTGTTGTAAATTGGCATGTTTGGTTTGAAGATTAATACAACTTACCTTATACCAAAAAAAACTATCAAATGTTTGATGTCGGTTTTTTTTTTCGTAAATTAAGATTTTCATTGCAACAACGAATTCAATTCATGCCTAGATTTTTCTCGGTAATTTTCATCGTACATCTTTCTTATGTGTTTAGTAAAATAGTACAACAACGAATAGTTATGTTACCGTTGATGATTATTATGGAGTAAATACTTACGGACACTAACAACATAAACCATATTGCTAAAACATTTATTGTGCGCACTTTAACAATTGAATGTGACTATAGTTTAGGGGGTTTCAACTCACAAAGGCAAGGTAGACGTGCTGAGACACTCGTGAAAAGTCGTCAATTTTCCAATCTAAACTTAAGTCATTAAATACCTATTTAGAAAATAATTCAGGTTTGATTTCCAAGAATTCTAATATTCATGGATCACTAGAAATATTCAAAGACTGCTTGTAGATTCATTTTTGTATGTAAACAAATCTTCTCAATAAAGTTTTACGACTAATATTTTTGACAAGTTTTATTGTTTTACCACTAACATACCTCGTATTATAATCATTCACTGTTTATTTTGGAGATAATCATACATTAAGATTTGTGTCTTGTTCGGTTACCTCATAACAAAAGGGAAAATTAAAAATTATCATGAATTTGTAAAATATGTTCGGTTGATGGACTAAATTCTCATGATTTAAATTTTCCAATGCAATCAAAATTACTCCAAAATGGAGGTATTTAATTACCTAGCCTCCCTAGTTAATCACTTTGTCTTTAAAAAAACGGTTATTTTTAGACCACTTTGTTTTTACCCACATTTAGATTTATGGTGACCACTTTTTAGTAGAGGTGGCAATCGGGTCAATCAGATCGGGTTTGGGTCGGGTCAAGTCGGGTTCGGTTAGGGTTGTTAACGAGTTGAGTCATTTCGGGTTAAATAGTATATCGGGTCGGATTGGGTTTGGGTCGGGTCGTCATCGAGTCTGCGCGATTTTATCGAATTACTTCAAGTTTTTTATTAAAATGAGAATGATTGAATTAGTTATCTATTATTGAAATATGAAGACGATATTTATAGGTACAGAAGACATGGGAAAACCCTAAACCTAGAACATTCCGTAATCTTTAATTAACATAAATAATATATTTATTCTAAGACATTATATATCTAATATTCTCTAATACGCCCGCACAGTCAAAACGGGAGGCAACATAAGCTTTGACTGGAGCAAAAGCGATAGATGATGTGCTAGGTGGCGTCATTGATGTCCTCAAGCATTCATGTTTGTCGAGTGTAGTAAGACTCCAAGAGATCGAGTAGAATAGTAGAAGAAAGAAAGACAGGACGGGGAGAATAGTGCACTGTCAGGTGTGAACATGGACGATTGATGAGCTTGTCGGCAACAACCACGGTCGCAGGTGGAAGCTAGAGAGTTATTCAGCTATGTCGAGCATGAACAGTAGCATCTGATATAGAGAAAACAAAGAAAGAGGAAGAAAATAAGGGAACTCATGACATCATTGAGAGAATGTAATCCTCCTGCAGTAGATTCAAGCGTGACAATAAATCAACAAACAACTCGGTAGGGGGAAGACATAAGTGGAGGGCAAAGGATGTCACTAGTGTGCTCTACGGTGAACAAGGCCACGACAGCAAGCGTGTCAGCAACCAATTGTATACTTGCTAGACAAAGGTAGGGGCATAAGAAGGTGATGTTGACGGACACCAATAGTCGGGATGACAACAACAATGATAGTGTAGATATAGCCATATAGGTAGTTCCGATGGCCAAAAATTAGATGTATAAGGGATAGGAATAAAGGGAGCAACATGGCAGTGAGTCAGGCTCAAGAAGAGGAAGAAGAATACAGTGGTGAGTCAGGCTCAAGACGTGAATGACAGTGTCCCGCCGAAGATGGGATTAGATGGCCATCTCCGGCCGGAGAACGGAAAATGTTGGAGGTGACTGCTACATGTCCACTAAGCGATTTTGGTTTCTGTGACTGTTACTCGAAGATTGCGAATGGACTTTATGCTGATGAGCCATGGACTATTTTATTTCGTTGCTACATGCTACACTACCAGGATTGGTGTTATTCTCTGCATGTTCATGAGCAAGTGTCGCCTAGGAATCTTCGCCAAAAATTGCAGTTGAAAGCTCTTCACAATGCTGTGTGACGAACCCTGTTTGAAGATGTCCTTCTGTCTTATACGTTGATGGAGTTTTTTCTGGGAGCTATTAAGAAGCTTCCTGTCGGAGAGTACTTCCGGCAGTTTGAGTTTCTGTTGTCTGATGTTCAGGAAGTTAGTGCTGCGGCCAAATTGAGGGAGCTCAGAGCCTGGTTTGCCAATGTTAGGGTTCGAAATGGAAATGATCTAGTCATTGCTGAGTGTAATTCATGTCGTTTAACCATTACTTTCATTTGATTTTGACACTTGAATAGCATTTTGGTTTAGTTGGTTCTTGACATGGTATTAGAGCCCATGGTTGTGTGACCTGGGACTCTCGTTAAACTGGGTCTTTGTGCAGCTGGAAGAGAGGACAAATTTCCCCCAGTTTGCGTTGTACAGCTAGAAGAGAGGCCAATTGCCTCCCAGTCTGGTTTGAAAGTGGGCTCGCATGTGAGGGGGCGGTTGTGAGATGAGAGTTGCTCTTGTTTATAAAGCCTAGGGATTACCCCTCCTATAGCCAATTGGTTTTAGGATGAAACCTCCTAAACCTTATAAATGGACTCTCTCATACTCTCGGGTGTAGCCCAGGCCCGTTGAATTTAACATTTTTGATGCTAAAACAAGTTTTTCGACCATTATTTGATTTAATTGTTTCATTATTAAGTGTAATGTATCAAACTAAATTCTAATGTGCTTTCAATTTAATCAATGCTGAGTTTAATAACTACCGTGTCATCAATTTAATCGGGTCAATACCGGGTCGGGTTCGGGTTGGGTTCGAGTCACTGATTATCGAGTCGTGTCGGGTAGGGCTCATTACGTATCGGGTCGGGCGAGTCCTCGAGTCGATTTAGTTTATGGGTCATTACGTATCGGGTCATTGGGCTCGCTCTATGGGCACACGCGCATGCATTGTATTATCGGATTATTATGTCGGATCACGAGTAATCACAGGGTTCATTCGGGTTGGATCATGCTTGACCCCGCTAAAGAATATAATACTCCTTTGACAACAAAAACCTTATCGTTGCACTATAAATATAACCGGCTAGCTAACTATTTATGCCAACACAATTTACTCAATTACTTCACTCGTCCTTCAACAACAACAATTAAAAAACAAAACAAAACATACTCAACAAACAAATGAATGTGAATGTGAATCAGCAGTATGACGGTCCCTGGAAATGCCGAGACATAAGATGCAACGAAAATGGCACATTACAACAAATAAGAACTTGAGTCACAAATTATGTCATAGAAATTTGTCTAATATGGCATAATTTTATTTAGCCACAGAAAAAAGTAATCTTAATTGTCACAAAACAATTTTATGCCACAAGAGAAATAATGATGTGGCAAATAAACACTTGTGCCACAGAAATAGTTAAAATTGTGGCAAAACACCTTGTAGAACAAGGTGTATGATATGGTAGGTAATTACAGAAACTTGTTGTTGGAAAAAGTATATAAATATTGAAGTTTTTTTTTTCTTCGTCGATGTGGGAGGTGGGTTAATTTGTAAAAAGGTAGCAAAAAACTAGTTCAGTGGGAAGTTTAACATTAATGGGTTTCCTTATTCCATACAAGTTCAACTATATGAACTAATTCAACCTATTTAAACGATATTAAACGATATTGAGATTCAAGTACAAGAACTAATTCAATCGACTTATTCAACTACATGAACTAACTCAATGGAGGGCGAAAAACTAACTCAATGTGGGGGGTGTTTTTTTTTTTCAAGGGAATTCCAAAATATCCCACATTGGTCACCCCATAATGTTTGTTAATGTTTATAAACTCTATCTTCTAGGCACTTATTGGATGAGTCATTCTCTGGCATTACTCACTTGCTGCGCATTATACTTTATGCTATTATCTGCATTAACAATTGGAGCCTTGTTTGGGGGCCTTTTTCCCGTTAAATTCTTTTGTCTCAAAACAATTGAATGTCACAATATTTTTGTGATATAACTAGTTTCCGTCATAATTTTCCATCGCATTTTTTAGCATTTGGCAGTAACAATGTTAACCAGTTTACAATTGTAGCTATGTTGGTATTTTTGCCACGTGCATGGCTTGATTTGTGGCAAAATAGATGTTTATGCCACGATTTTAACTATTTTTGTGGCACAAGTGATTATTTGCCACAAATTATTTTCTCTTGTGGCATAAATAGATGTTGTTGACACATGCGTGGCTTGATTTGTGGCTAAATAGCTGTTTTGGTCACTATTTTAAGTATTTCTGTGGCACAAGTGATTATTTGCCACATAATTTTTTCTTTCGTGGCATAATTATTTTTTGTAGCAATCATAATGAGTTTTTCCCGTGACAAAATTAAATTATGCCACATTTTATAATTTTTGTAACATATTTTGTGACACAAGTGATTAATTGTTGTAGTGAATAAAAGAGAAAAAGCCAAACATTATAATGCACAGAGAGTGAGAGAGTTAGACTCGATAAACAACTGGCAAGGTAAAGAGTAACCCCTAAATTTCATAAAGTGTTCATTTCTCTTCTATATGATCAATATGAGACTCATGCAAAGTTTTTTCACAAATTAATGTTTCAAAAATTGATCTTTTGCTTTTATCATGTTTGTACAAAGCAATTTAACCCATTTTGAAATCTAAAATGGTTATATCTCTCTTAAATGAGTTTTTTTTTCTTTGAATAGTCCACTAGGCCTTAATTACTCGTAAATTGAATATTGTCGGATATAAAATTGAAAATATAAATCGGAAAATCGTCCATCTAACTCCGTCTACCAAGAGCGTCAATGGTTGCATATGAGAATTTATGTCATAGGCATTGATGTAGTCTTACAAAAGTCGTTATCATGTGAATAATCAAACATAAATTAAAGCATGATATTGACAACCTTAGCTTTTATTTTTGTAATAAGAAAATGGGGTTTTCAGTGGTCAAAGTCAGCTAGAAAACAAGAACCTAATTTTGCTAGTAGTCAATTTTTACTCGCAAAAATACTATGCGTGTGTATATGATATTTTCACTATTATTAACTAATTATGTAATGGTGAAATTGAGTTTTACAGTATGGATGCATATGAATTGAAGGTCCCTCACTAGCAGCACTAATAGTTGATATTTTAATATGTTTTTACCCTCATCCCGAGCTGCTTTCTATTGTCAAAATGCGCCCTTTAAGGGCATTTGTTATCACATTTCACTCGAGTAGCGCTTTTTGTTTTTTTTTCGTGTTTTGCAGGATTTTATACATATTCCGTGCATTTGAGCTGAAAAGGAGATTATGACAGAATTCCAAAAGTCGAGGTGAAGATTGAGCTCGGGAACGAAAGTTAGACGGAAGTGTTTGGGTCGAAAGTTGATGTAAAATGAAGAGTTGGCCCAAAGAAAAAAGGTTAACATGACAGCCCACGAAGAAATTGAGGCCCGGTCCAAAGTGAGTACCGGCCGGTCGACCGACCAGGATGGCTATGTGACTTTCTACGAAGATTTTGAGCTTTAAAATTGGGGCTGCGTATTCGGGCGCTGATCGGCAGCCGACCGGCCGGCCTGAGACCCGAATCTGATGTGCTTTATAATTTTATATTAGTTTTATTAAGTTTAGGATTTGGAAAGAAAATTAGATATTATTTAGGACGAAAATTAGAAAGAGAACAACTATCTTTTTTTTGGTAAAATGTAACTTTAATATTAAGCACCAAACATTCCAATTACATCATGTGTACTCACCATTACATTAACCTCTTTATCCACTCCCTATCGCTCGTTTTTATATTTACACATAAAACATTAACTCTACTTACAATTAAACTCTTGAGCTTCTTCAAAATTACCACCGGCCTTGACACATGTGCTTCTATTCTTGCTCGATTTCGCGTATCCCATATCAAATATGCTAGAGCACATGAGCTCGACAACACCACCTGCCTCTGCACTAAAAAAAACTACATAATCGTTTTGAGTAGCTAATTCTCTTTTCATTATCGTTTTGACTGTTTTAGAAACTACATTACTTTTACTCTCTAGAAATCTAAAAAAACTCAAAGTTCGAATTTGCGATTAAACTCTTGTAACCGTCGGTACTACGGATTAATTTCAAGCATCTTGTTCTTCGGTAATTATGTTTATTGTTTTTAATTACTTTTATTCCTTGGTTAATTTGATGTATGCCCTAGTTATGAGTAGCTAATTCTCTTTGTAGGATTGAGGGAAATTTGTGCCTTTAATCCGGAGTAATGGTTTAATTGTTGCGATTAGTTAGTTTATACATATGCGATTTCTTCCGACGCGTTTGATTATCAATTGAATTTAGGGATGCCTTGATTTAATTGAACCTAGGGTAATATTGTTTTAAGATCGAAAGCCTAATCAGTATTAGACCACGCGTAATCGATGAGACGATTTAGTACGATGCGAGAGCCCGCTAAATTTGCTTAAGGTAACATTGATTCGAGAGAACGTGTTTATGCACTAATCGCGTTGCATATCCTAATTGATTGTTGTTTCTATAAGAAGTTTTTCAATCCGGATTATTGTCATAATGAACCCGAGACCCTAACCTTTCCTCATTGCTTAATCCTCTTTATTATCCTATTATTTTTGCTAGTTTAGTTTTATAGTTTTCCACCCAAAGTTTGTTACTTTAGGAATAGCCTAACTTCTAAGCAAACATGCGAGTATACGTTTCTCTGTGGATTCGACCCCTTCTTGTCGCTAGCTATCGTTAGTAGTCCGTAGGGTTATTTTTGATATCCCATGACAAAATGACTCTATTAGGCTCAATATTTATCTTAGATGTGATAAATTTGTAGGAGAACAATAACTTATTTTTCGTTAAATTTTTTAACCCATATTATGTCAATAAATATTATGTTGTTGATGGATATTGAGCTTAATAGAGTCTTTATGTCATGAGATAATAAATAACAAGCTTGGTTACGCGTTCAAGTCATCATGTAATGCCTAAAACTGGATTTAATTGTGTGAAAATAAAGTTCAGCGGTATGCTTACGGATAATGACAACAACTAAGGGTACCATGTATGTTTTAAAAAATGTAGGGATACCATGTAGAAAGTCAAAAAACTGAGGGGTACCATATAAAATATCCAATAAAATTTAAATTCAATTTTTTAAGCAAACAAAATTTCTAATAAGAATAATAATGTGAAATTTTATCTTTTATCCTACCTCAATTTAAGCAAATATACTAAACATAAAAATTTTGTATTATTTCTTTATTAAAACCTTTGTCCTTTTTATTTCTTCGTACATTTTCTGCCTTATTAAAAGATCCGCAAACGCATTAGGCGGAAAAAATCTGCAAACTCTGAGATAGATTTACTTTCGGCCTAAAATCTCATGATAAATTGAATATTTCATACCACAAAGAACATAATTAAATTACAAAAATATAAAAAAAAAAAAAATAATAACCAAATTAGAATATTTGTTGTTAGGGAAAAATAAAGTCGACTATTATGCTACGAGTCAGCCTCATAATGTACTTCAACGCCTATCTCAATCATTATAATGGTTATTGTAACAATTTCAAAATTTCTTAAAGTGATAATCTTTTGGTCGATCATTATTAATACAAAAATTAAGTGATGATTTTTTCAACAGATGCGTTTGTGATCAAATTGAGGAATTTTTTTTTTTTTTTTTTTTTTTTTGTTAATTGAAGGCCACTAATTTGGTTAGGATGTTTTACATGAACTCTGAAACTGCAATTACGTGTGAAAATGATCGGACGGATGTTCAATGTCGTTTTGTCAGGAATTAAAATTTTCATTGCGACAACGAATTCAATTTGTGCATAGGTTTTTCTCGGTTAAATTCATTGAACATCTATTGTTGGTGTAGTTTGTTCATATTGTCCCACATTGATGGGATTAGTAAAAGATAATATCTTTATAACCTATTTAATGAGTGTTGGATTAACAAACACAAAGGGCCAAAGAATGAATTCAACTATTGGGCTGCCTTTACTTAGGCCCAAAATATTTGATGATCAAAGACAAGGCACTTGGGCACTTTGAGCGTTGGGTGAATTCGAGCATCATAGGCCCGACAGATGCTTTGTTTTTGGACGGATTATTTTGGCGCAAAAAGACATCACTCTTCGCTTGAACCAATTCGTTCGTGCCTATCCAACACCGCTTGTTATTCGACATTTGTCTATAATTACAACACACAAAATCATCTCAAAACATATTTTGTGAGGCTTTGACGCAGTGTTGTATTCCTAAGGAAATTCCCGATAATAGTGGGGGCATAATTTCCTTTCGAAAAGTTGTCGAGGCCTCATTGCAAAATTTCATAATCACAAATTGTTCTAACATCTATCGTAATGTGTTAAGTAATAGTCAAACAACGAAAAATCGTGTTACCATTGATGAATTTTAAATACTTACGGAGGGTAACAACATAAACCATATCACTAAAAACATTTAATGTGCGCACTTTAACAATCAAATGTGACTGCAGTTTAGGGTGTTTCAACCCACAGAGGCAAAGTAGACGTGCTGAGACACGAAGGACCTTCGTAAAAGTCCTCAATTTTCCGATCTAAACTTAAATCATACACACCCATGTCGCACCTATGTACTCTGTTAGGAAAAAAAGATAGTTGTGACAATAATTATCGGTGTAATATATGCAATTAGGCTTGCTTACAGGAGGGCACGCCTCAACTGAAAATGATGAATTGTGTCCTAGAAAAAGTGCTCTGTTCCACAAATCATTCACCCCTGTGGCCTCACCTGTCTCTAGAGCTGGCAAGCTTGACCCGACCCGAACCCGAGCAAAACCGACCCGTTAGGACCCGAAATTATAGCGACCCGACCCGACCCGATGACGACCCGTAACCCGATAAAGTTTGACCCGAAACCGAACCTGACCCGACCCGAGATGACCCGTAACCCGATTCAACCCGAGTTCATTTGATAGCTTACCTGACCCGAAATGACCCGTGACCCGAATTGACCCGAAACTTTAAGATTTTAAAGAAATTTTGAAACTTTTTTTAAAATTTTTCAAAAATTTCAATCTTTCAAATATACACCAAATATAATATTTGACATTTTGAGATTGAGATATAGTTAAAAATTCAAATATTGGTTTGAAAAATATTAAAATTTCAAAATTTGTTTTGGCGCCAAAATTTAAGCCTAAATTATTAGTGACCCGAATTTGACCCGAACCCGATTGACCCGACAATTTTAGCTTTAATGACCCGACCCGATATGACCCGGACTCGACCCGAGACCAATTCAACACTTGTTATAACCCGACATGACCGAACCCAGGCAAACCTAATTCAACTTTGTTATGACCCGAATCGACCCGAACCCGATACGACCTGACCCGATACAACTAGGGATGGCAATGGGTCCAAGACCCGACCCAGACCCGCTAGACCCGACCCTGATGGGTCGGGTTTGGGTCTAATATTTTTGGACCCAACAGTGCAGGTCAGTCTACAATTAATGGGTCGGGTATGGAGTCCTGGTCTCGTCATGTAGACCCGGATCCACCCATGTAATTCGCTTATATATATAATTTTTAATATTCATTACTATAATGTCTCACTCTTAAGTATAATGTTTTTCCCCCAACTATTAGTCATATGTTCTATACGCTAATTCTATCGGAGTATGTTTTAGTATCAAATATCATGTTATTTATTTTAAGTTTTACGAATCGCTCATAAAAACGTTTAATGTTTTGGATATACTTTATACAAAGAACATCATAAATAGGGCGTAACAAAGTTTTTTCAACATGTAAAGTTTTGAAAATACTTATTGCGGCAATAATGTTTACAAAATACAATTTTATGTTTATATTAAAACAAACCCGCGAAGGACCCAGACCCGACCCAGACCCATCGGGTCTGGGTCTTAGAATTTTAGACCCGATGGAGTGCAGGTGAATCCGGGTCTAATACATGTAGCTGCAGGTGCGGGTCCCATAGGACCCACCTGCATCCACCCATTGCCATGCTTAGATACAACCCGACCCAAACCCGACCCGAGTGACCCGATTGCCAGCTCTACCTGTCTTCACATTTATTTCCCACACTTTGAAACAACGAGCGTCCACAGAAATTTTCGCTTCAGGGTCGTAGATATAGTTGCCGTCTTCGTCGCAGTAATAATATAGGTTTATTGTGTTATGTAAGTGTATGTATATAAACATTCCAATCTATACATAGCACAACCACTAATAATTTAATTGTTCCCATTAATTTTATTTTTTATTAATTTTGTTGTGATAATTTATAAACATGAGCCTAACATAAAAATATCACAACATATTTATAACACATACGGAGTAACAAAGCATTAAAAAGTTGAAACATCTAACTCTCCCACATCGACACAGCAAACAAAACATCTTACATTTATAAACCTCAGCTCAACACATACCATTGCCGAGCTGTTTAACGTAAGCTTGTAACCTAAGTAGGGGCACTACGGTGGTGGAACATGGGCTTACTTGAACGGGGTTGGGTCTCGGGTTGGCGATATGCTGGCTCGCCCTATCCAAGTTGGGAGCTGATTCACGGATCTTGGGCGAAGGCCCGGGAGTCGTGAATCCTAAAGCGGAGGGCAACGCATGAGGCTGGTTTCACAGAACAATGAAAACTTCCTCCTCCCTTCAGTGGAAGGATAACGGGTCGGTGTCACCCGGATCCACCAAATGCCTGGTTGATAATCCCCAATGAACCACCACTTTTTTTATTTTTAATTTTTTTTTGTGATTTGAGTATACTTTTAACACTTAAATGGATCGTATATATTACGGAGTAGTATTAACAATAAGCATTCGTACGACGTTAAATATAAGTCATACGAAGTAATATACTAATATATGTAGGGCTACAGTAGATAATTATTGTTTAAATGTTACTCTGTACCTTAAATATAAGTCTGACGCTGTATGAAAATGGTACAAGATATCAAAACTATAATTTGTGATGATCTATAGCATTCGTACGACATTTAATTTAGTGAGTCGTTTCTTTAAAAGATCTTGGTGCGTAGATTTATTTTGGAACGATACATGTTTAGTCTTGCGTTCATTTTCCTCGGACATTGTGTGTCTCACGCCAGTAACAATGTACTGCATATGTATTCGTCTTGTTTTATCAGCGTCTTCCTCCCTTGTTTTTTCACGCAACGTACCCAATCTTTTTTTCTGATTTCTGTTTTTGATTAGGCAACCTCCTGAGTTCACCTTACGTCCTTGCGGTAATTCCCTCGAATCAAGCACAAGTCAAAAAAATCGACAACTCAAATGTCATTAACATAGCGGAAAAAGATGAGCTAGCCGACGATTACTTGATTCCTACTACAACCGTCAAGTCTACATTACCTAACTGCAAAAGAATATCATCACGACTAATTTGAACCATCTCCCGCGTGGAAGAGCTCCCGGAAGTTGATTCTTCGTGCTGTCCCGTCTTTCTCAACTGTCCCAGGCCAAAACAGCAGGAAGGCTCAGAGCTACAAGAAATTCGTCAGTGATACATCCACGCTTTTCAACACACCACAAGGTTTAAGTTAGCGTAAAACACAGTCGTATATATATATAGATCAGCGAATTAGTCTTCGACTTAGATGTGGCGTACGAGTAGTTGGGGTGAATGTTAAGGTGATTGTGTGCAAAGTGTAGTAGACAAGTTAGTTAAATGTGTTTAGTTAGTTACTCTGATTAACCTATGTCGAATTTTAGATTAATGTGTGATTGTATTATACTATGGTTTTACTTTTTTCACTTAGCTATTGTAGACATGAGAATAATTTTGTGGGTTCAAGTTTTGTTAATAGTGTATGCCCTGTTGCGATATTAAGCTTATTGGTGTATATATTCAATTTGTTTCGGTATTTTTTGTTTACCTTTTTATTTTTGAGAAAAATACTTTATTAAATTGTTTTAGGCCTTCATTAGGTAATTTGGTTCACCCTTCATATACTATTGTCAAGTTTTTTCTTTTTTGGTTTTTTCAAGGAAATTCCAGGAAGGTTTCGGATATTCAATAAGGTAGCGTTTGGGAAGTCAAATTTAGGATTTAGAATTAGACATTTGAAATAGAGAGTTTTCAAATCAAATCACTAGTTGTGTGAGTTAGGATTTGGAAATGACACCATTTAAGGTGTCATTTGATGTCAGTTAGTTTTCTTAAGGGATGGATTTAGGTTGAATTTGACTCAAATACAAATCTAAATTCTCTTACTTCCTAAACACCTAATTTAGGCCAAATCCAACATTTCAAATTAAATTCTTGTTCCCAAACGCACCATAATGAAAAATCATCACGCAGTGCGATTAATACTTCATACTTCTTATATTATATTATTGCCATGTTTTTAACTATTGTAACTAAAAATCATAATGTTGCAAAATAAACTTATGAAAAAATGATTTAGCGAGCCTCTATAGGTAGAATGTTCACCAATAAAACTCCTTAAATCTGAGGCCATTATCTCCATCATCCTTAATAGTTGAGGAATTAACCACTATATGCACTTCTATCTTGATCCGTAAGCTACTGATAATTACCATGTTCATAGGTGGTAGGGTAGTTACCCATGATACCCATCATTGGCACTTCGGTCTTGTTCTATAAGAATAGTTAACTGCACCGTTGATCTTTGACCTCTCCTGTCTTGTCTGTCTCGTAGTCTTGAGCTCGTAAGTCTTGTACTCTTGATTTCACTTCAATAGTGCTATTTATGTTAGGTGAAAATTTTGGACACAACATGAAATACTCCGTATTAAGTTATATCGAGATAATTTATTTTTTCGACTAGAAAATCCATTTTTTTCCCTAAAAAACTTTCTCATACTAAAATTATTTAATTTAAAATTAAGGGTAAATTATATATAACCCCCTTTTTATAATATTTTTTTTTTCAAAATAATCCCCTTATATGTTACTCCGTAGTAATGTTACGGAGTATTTTTATAACATAACCCTTTTAAGATACTTTTGCTTCAAAATCACCCGCAACGTCGAATTTTAAAATTTACTCAATAAAATGGAGTGAAGTGGCTGCCTAAACTTGCCAAAACCCTGCTCAACTGAAACTCCTAAAATCGCATCAAATTCATGTACGCATGTTTCTTCTCTTTTTATCTGCTATTTTCAATTCTTCATTGTTATCAATAATTCGATTTCTGCTTGTTTTAATTAGGGTTTTAATCGTCATCTGACATTATCATAATTTACATTTGCTCCAATTGTTCAATAGTTTTGACGATCAATCTATGTATGCGATTCAATTTTAATTGCAGGTATTGAAAATTGAAGCTGAAATTGTTGTGAAGATATAGAATAAAAGATGCCTCTAGGGTTGATTCTAGGGTTAGGGAGAGCAATGCGGCGGAAACAAACGTCGTCGCTTGATATTTTATTGTCGAAACGAGCACCGATGAATTATTACAAAGGGAAGAACTGTAAACCTACTGGTTTTCATACTCGTAAAGGTATCGTTGTTTTGCAATCTATGATACTCTCTCTAATTCTCTGGAATTTCGCTGTTTTACTTTAGAAAAGAAGCGCGTGTAGAACGCACTAGCCAAAATGCCTCAGAATTCTTTAGGTGCGCCTTTTAGACAACGTGATGATTAGCGTGCATTTGGGCTCACTTTTGAATGATTTGTTGTAAGATCGATATATTAGTAAGCGTAGAAGAAGTTTTTATCATCGTTAAAAGTTACTGCACGTAGAAGTGACTCACTGAGGCTAAATGGGTGAAATTAACGAAAAGGAAACGATGGCTTAATGAATGAAATGGAGAGAAGGGAGTATCGACTTTCATCTAGATACTTATTTAGCCGTTTGCCTTCGCTTGTTACGCCTACTTTAGCTCTTATACCTTGTTAGTCGACATTAAAATCTTAAAATAGTATGCAGTGAATAGAAAAGACGCCAGCTTTTACCTTGCGGTGTTTTGCAACGGGTCCTTAGTTGCGTCCATGGGCCTTGGGTCTTTTATAACTTAGGTGTGATAGTGTGATAAAGAATGGCTTGATGTGTATGTATGATAAAGTAGTGTCATTTTTACTGGCAAACAACATTACGTTGTGGCAGAACAGTTGAGATGATTCCTTTAGAGACCTTTTCCAACATTGCATCAGAGTTGATTAAGTTAAAAGAGGTCAACCTTCTGATGAGTTAGTGAGTAAAGAGGGTTGAATAGGGTTCGAGAGGTAGCTTTCCATATGTTCACGTTGTACATACTCAATCATTGAAGATCTTGAGTCCTTACTGGTTTTTTTAGTAATGACCTCTAGTCCGCAACGTTGTGTTATAGCGTAATATCGATGTCTAAAGGTGTTATATTGTAATATTGATGATTTTTCAGCGTAAAACTTTTCAATTAGTCCAATGATTTAGGGTTATGCTTTTTCTGTAAATACTGTGGAGTAAATGAAGTTCAGTCGGGTTGAAGTCAAAATACGGGTTGATAAGTAACTATCTAACGCGTTTAGCACGTGTCTGTTAAATGGTTGACGAGTGTCGATTGGTTTGTGCATGCAATAAGCGGCGCATTGACGGTTTTTGATTAATTAGGATTTGGGCATTGATTGGCCAAAAATATGAGATGAAGTGACCATATAGTAAATAAAAGTGGTTACTGAGCTCGAATTAATTTGTTTCATATGTTTCTGCGGGATATGGTAGATGAGCCAATGCTGTTTGGGAAATGATTTTACGTGTTAATATTGTTTAGTGTTGAGCTTTTTGCACAGCATATTCGCAAAATTATGCCTACCTTTTGTTGGATGTAGAATGTTGGAGTAAAATTGAAGGACGATTTCTATTGTTTGGTTAGGTAGTTGGGTTGGAGGGAATGACGAGAACCGAAAGTTTGAAGTGAGAATGACACATCTCCCCATTTCTCTTCTCCTCCATATCTGTCTGTTTCCCCTCTTTCCACACTTCTGTGTCTCAAGTTTATGCAGAAATGCTTGTAGTGTTTCGGAGTTGAAGATGTTTATGTCAGCGAGGAATCGTAAATGATGAATGTTTTAGGTCACAGCTGGGCAACGTTTTTTTCGTTTGATGTTTGGTTGTAACTCTTTAGATTGCTTACACACTCTATTAGAGGGTGCGAGGGCCACAAGTTTATTATGTACCGTTGACAGCCTTGCTCACTTGTGCTTCAATTACCCTGTGAGATGTGTTTATGGAGGTTTCATTTAAGGCCTTTCAGCTGAAAGCGGTGCCTTGTTATTGCTGTCATGAAATATTTATGAGATCGTTGTTATTTCGGATGATTGATCATTGGCTTCTTCTCTATTATGGAGTACTAGAGAGGATTGCTCACTATTTAGCTGTGTATCTGTTGTCAGGTCTACGACTTCATGAATGTGGGCAAATTAATAGTGTGTCAGCTTCTTCTCTCATTCCATCGGCATATACCACTGCCGACATTGCTGCAGGTGGTGTGTGCAAAGTCATGCACTTCTCAAGGTGATTAGATGCTGATTCCGTTGCTTCTGTGTTTTTTTTTTTTTTTTTTTTTTTTTTCTTTTGCTGTTATTTATGCTGTACTCCCTTCCAATTCAACAGCTTCCTTACGATTATTTCAAATTTCCATCGCCAAAAAAAGTAAACATAGAGAACGTGCTGAGAATATAATCCTTTTTATGTCACTTCATCTGTTTCAGACAAAAATGGTCTCTAGCAGGCCCTTTATTTCGTCCTGTTCTCATTATGCCTTGGTTTTTTAAATATTGATTGTAAAGGAAGAATTTAATAAAATTTATGAATTATGTCTGAGGGTGATGAATTATAGTACTCCGTAATAGGTTGTTTTTACTGTTTTCTTTTTTTCTTTGCTATTTTTTATTTTTTTAATTTTTTTTTTTATTTTATCTAAGTGACTGTCCTTAATGACAATTTTTTCCAGGTTTTCAAATGTAGCAGCAAATTCCAAGGAGATTTCATGTGAATCTACCAAGGAGAATTCATGTGAATCTACCAAGGAGATTTCATGTGAATTAGATTTAATGTCATTTATCCGATCCATTTTTGATCTTGCTGAAGGTATGATAAGATGTCCATTGAATTTAAATCTTTTCAAAACCATTTCACTTGTTCGACTACAAGCATGGGCTGTTTTGATGATGTAAATGATATGTCAAGCATATTTTTTTGTTGTCAACGACAAACAACTAAATATGGAGTACTAATTGAGGAGTACATGATGTGAAGTGAGATTATTTTGTCAATATTCACTCGGCTTATTCAAAGTAGAATTTTTATACTCCATGTTTCGTTTACCAAATATAACTGCTTTCCTTTGCTTAAGCAGTTCGCATGGTACTTTTGTGGTAATTATGTCATTGTTTCAGCTTTGTAGCTGAATTCGGCTTCATAGTAACTGCAGCATCTTATCCGCATGCCTATAGTTATTCCTTGTTATTACTTAATCGAGCTATATCCATAACACATGACGTGTTCGTGGTAAATTTTAGTCGGTCAAATTTTTCCATAACACATGACGTGCTGTCTGCCTTTTGGAAGTCAACATCATCCATTTAGATAACAACCTATAATAAACACTGCTACAAATTATGTCTGTGATACGTATTATAAATGTTCAGTAACCGAAAAATAGACCCACTGAACATTCAACCATCATTTTGTAACTTGAAGGTCCTTTTGACACTGCTAATGATCTGAAATTTGTGTCTCTCTTTTATATGCCTTGCTTCATCTGCGTATCATTTACTTCCGTTTATGGCACCGTGTCTTCCCTCTACCTTGTAGAGTTGCAGTAGGTTTGACACTTAGGGTGAGTTTGGATCGATGAAATTGGAGGGAGGGGAAGGAAAGGAAGGATGCAATTTCGTCGTTTGGTTAACATATTGGAGCAAAGAGATTTTGAGGGGGAGGGATTTGTTGTCCCTCCTCCAAGACAATCATAATCTCTCCAAAAGAGGAGAGATTTGGAAGGAAAATAAAATAGCTTCCCTCCCCTCCCTTTTCCTCCACTTTTGGTATCCAAACACTCCCATAAGATTACGAAATCTATAACTCTGTGGCTACCTTTTATTCTTGTACAGTCCTGGCATTCTCCTATATCTCATTAATTTGTTATGACCGGTTGTGTTTTTTAAATTGCATATTTTTGTTCCGGCAACTTATTTATAATGTTGACAATCAGGCCCTTACCATTATTGGATAAATAGAACTGAAGTAAAAAAGGAGTTCTTAAAAGAGGATGCAGCCTATCTGATTCTTGCAGAAGCATTTCTAGATGAACCTCCAGGTTCTTGGGGTAATCGTATTGTTTTGCTTGAAAAAGTGAAACAGCTTCAGCAGAGGTATGTCTGTTGAAGGGGAGGTGGAAAAGTTTTCATGCTGTTTTCTCATTTATCTGTCAGTTCGATTGAGGATTATAACTTATTAGGGATCCCTTTTCTACTATGCATATACTTCCTCCATTTCATTCAATTCTATACATTTGTTTTTTGCACGTACGTCGATGCACGTTTTCTTTTGTTTATATCTTTAGTTACATAATTCTGAAAAATATGAAATTTGAATATTAATAATGCTCTCGAAAAGACAATTAAAACAAGATCTCACATGACTATTTTTTATTTCATATATTAGACGATATATCGAAGATTCTCCTCACTTTTGAATAGTGTACAAAAAGTAAATGTATAGAATTGAATGAAATGGAGGAAGTATAAACTATACACAATGTAACGAACTTTGTTGCTTTTTCTGTAAGCTCCCCTTGGTAGTTATTGTTAAACTATAAACTGTATTGAATTATATCATGTGATACTCCAATAAACTAAACAGGCTCTCGATTTCTCCATCAGAATACTCTGTGTTCACATTGGAACCTGTAGCTCATCAAGCATCAGAATTTTTATTCTATTTAGCGTCACTCTTTGAGTTGTCGGTCTGTATTGAATTATCATGTGATACTCCTATAAACTCAATAGGCTCTCAATTTCTCCATCAGAATACTCTGTGTTCACATTGGAACCTGTAGCTCATCAAGCATCAGAATTTGTATTCATTTAGTGTCACTCTTTGAGTTGTCGGTTTGAGGTCGCTCTATGTGTATATGAATATGGTTTACCGAGTCAAGTGGCGAAAAAAAAAAAACAACGAATCCTATGAGACTGTGTTATTGCTTCTAATTTTTTACTGTAGACATGCTGAGAATGTTATATATGTGAAGTTATATACTTAAATGCTCTCACCCTTGTCACAACTCTCTTGGTAGGTATCCATGGCTTCAAGTTATCGGTTTCCAGTCATGTTCTTCAGTCTCATCTGTGGCTGATCGTAATCGATTAACAAATGTAATCATGGAGGAATATATTAGTTTTCCAATCTTACTGTGCAGTAAGAACTTCTCCGAGGTCAGTTTCAGATCTTTCTAAGTCATCAAGCTGTCAGTTAGTGCCTTCTGATTATAAATATAAGAATTTATGCAGAGCAATGTGACTTTAGTCATCATAATGCTTTAGAGTCCTATATTCCTACAGTAATTATTATCACCCATGTGCCTTTAAGAAGCTTTCGCTTAAAGCAAATCGACAAGTGGTTAGAACTTAGATGTATTGAGGATCACAACAGACCAGATATGGATTGAAAGTATTAAATCCTGTAGTGACCTAAAATGGGTACTTGTGCACGAAATTATAATTCTGAAAAGATGGTGCTCACTTGCAGTGTATGGTTTGTTTGTTGTAGAAACACAAATGTGAGGCTGCATACTAATAATACCTAACAAATTTTATTCAATTAGGTTGCTAGTGGAGCATGTTGCATTTTCTTGAAAGATTCCAAAAGCCTGCCATTATTCAATGAGAATGATGTTGATCTTGGTATTCTGCATGAAGGTACGTGTATATGAACACGCTGTTGCTGTTGCTGTTGTGTGTGGTCATAGAAATTCATAGTTCCGTAGTCTAGCCAAGACTTGTAGTGTCAAATAATAGGAACTTGAGTCTAGAATGGGTTTTAAGAGTTATGGTGTAGTTTGTTTGTAAGAGAATAAGGCTGAGTTTTATACTTAATGTGTGTAGAAAAAACACTTCTGTACTCATGGTAGTAACAGGTGGGAGGTCGAACTATCTAGAGCCTATGTTACTTCAGCACATCTCTTTTGCGCAGTGTGGCGTATCTGACCCTTGGACACCTCAACACGAAAACTTGATAGGCCATTTTAAACTGAAACGGTGTAACATTTTCTTAAACTAGTCATGTTTTCCTGTTGGACGTCGTGCCGCCTCTACAGTTGTTGGCGAGTCAAAGCAATATAGTCTAAGGCTGTGATGATTTGTGCTCCTTTCATGGCATAAAACTAGCTTTTGTTACTCGATAATAGCATGTTCTGGAAGCATAGTAATTTATCCCTTCCATTTTGACAATACTCAGTTTCTTTTGGAGCTTGGTATTGCATATCTCAGGCTTTTGTTTTTTACATTCAGCTATTACAGACTTGAACAAGCAACTTGTTCAGAATGCTGAAAAAGTTGATAAGTTGAGAAGTCCCTGGTCCAAAAAGCCTGAAAGCTTCATGAAACCCTATATCTGTTCGTATCTGCACAACTTGCCTCTTTCCCTTCCAGGTACAATATTTGTATTCTTTGGTATCGATAACTTGATAATTTTTTCTGTCCTTACACTACTGATACAGACTTCCTCAAATCCTTACGTTATCACACTCAATATTATATGGAGGTGTTTTAATATTTTGTAGCACGTGAGGTTAAATGTTTTGTGATATCACTTCATTCAACGCTCCCCTAGACAACGAGGTAACTGATAATACTTGTTCATAATATTTTAATCTCTAGGATGAAAATTTTAACTGCAGAGTTTAGCTATCGTTTGAACTGCAAACTTAAGTATCATACTCAAGAGAGTCTTGCTTTGACTTTTTGTAACATTTTGTCCTCCGAGTTGCTGACATTTGTGCAAAAAATTAAGGTTGTCACACGCATCTCCCACCGGCGGTAAACAGTTCTTACCACTTAATCCATTCATGGTAAACTTTGTTCAAACAAGCATACTGTCTGATACTGTCCATCTAATCACCTATGAGACACCAATGATTTTTCTGAAATTGTGAAATATTTGTGATCCATAGTTGACTAAAGTGTAAAAGTGCTTGATTAAGAAGCAATTGTTGAATATTTCTTCTGCTCAGAGCAAGTGTGTGCAGACAATCTACCATAATTTTGATCCTCAAATCATTCGTATGGATCACTTTTGCCTTGTCACATTATTATTTGGCCAATTACTTGAGTTTCCCTATAATGATTCCCAGTGGTAAAAATGTTTAATTGATAGTTGGGATTTGAGCCATTATATCACCTACTTAAGCAGTTGAACTGTTTCGAGATGGGTCTGTCTTCCTGAAAGGAAAAGGGTGGCCAGTCTTACAGATAAATAACTAGGTCGACTGAGAGTAAATTGTTTATTACTACATTTAGCATGGATTGCTGCATGGACGCTTTAATTTTTTTTTTCTCCAGTTCTGATATATTCTGTCACCAGCTTGCATTTCGGCTGATGCGCATGGAAAGCGATTTTTTCTATCAGATACCAATCACCATCGAGTTATTGTGTTTGATAGCACTGGAAATATTTTGGATGCGGTACGTTATACTTTTTTGTTTTGTTTTTGTTTTTTTTTTTTTTTTTTTTTTTTTAACTTTTTCGCCTTCTATACATTTTCTGGAAAAGTATGAACATGAACTATATCAACATTTTTGTTTTCCGATAATTCTAGGTGTGATCTATTTTCTGTTTTGAGCTGTCCATTTTGACAATTTAAATTGTGTTTTGTTCGTTCATGGAGAAATTACTAATGTGTCAAATTAATAAGTCTGAATAAGAATGTTTTGGTCGGCATACTTTGTTTTTTCATCAACTGTTACTGTTCTATAGTAGTGAGATTGTCTAGGGTGTCTAAGGCTGGCATCTGTATCTACTATTGGAGTCATTGGACTACTGTTCTTTGTGTCAATTCTTTTACATGTATAGAAATAAGATCAAGTGAGTCCACGGACCCATTGGACTCACGTGACTTTAATACAATTTTTTGAAACTTTATGCCGATTTTGCGAAACTTTAATTCTGGTGCAACTTTAATTCTTTGTAACTGGAGCTTTAATACATTTTTTTGTAACTTTAAACCTCAACCCTTTATTTTTCTTAATCTAATCGATGTTAAGAGAACTAATGGACTCAAATTATTTAGTGGACTCATTTGAATTTCTCTCTCTCTCTCTCTCTCTCTCTCTCTCTCTCTCTCTCTCGATCTCGATCGATCGATCGATCGATATCAATCGATCGATCGAGTAGCACATAGCTTTGGTTTATATTTCATGATAAGAAAGGTGGATGTAGTTTTGTCGTTATCATGAATCTCCTGAAAATCTCTTTCAAAGCTTGAATGTTTCTGTATTTCTACCATCATTTTTATGTTATGCTTTTAGTAAAGTATTACGGAGTATCATGGATATGTTTTGGTGAAAAGATCTGAAGTTCAAACTTATAACTTTTATATGTCAGATTGGCTCTTCCCCGGGTCTTGAAGATGGGGATTTTGAAAATGCAAAACTTATGCGGCCTGCAGCTTCTTGGTATGATGCTGAAAAGGATTGCTTATATCTGGTGGACTCCGAGGTGTGCATTTCTAGTCAGATTCTCCTAATAATCTTCATTTCTTTACCCTGCGCTTCTATGGTGTTATGTGGTCTTGCATGCTGCTCTTGTTTATTACGGAGTACTTAATACTGGCCTTATTGAAGCTAGTTGTATTTGTACTTCTAGTATGTGCAGGAGTTGAGTTTCCCAAACCCTGTAAGAGCTGCAATTAGAATCATCTTCATATCCTAAATGAAATGGATGGTCATTTCCTCTGACAATCATATTAAAAGATATCTTGCCCTTAAAAACACTTTTAGAGGGTGCAATGAGGACCGTGTGATAGCATCATTACCAATCTAGACCATTAGAAAGTAACGGAGAGGGGAACTAGAAAGGGCAAAATGTAGAGATTCGTTACTCGATCCAATGTCGATCTGTTTCCTTTTACTTACGCCCTCCAACCACTTGACATATGGACATATGGTTACTCAAGTATCACCCACGAAACATACATGTCCTTGTTTCTTGAGGCTTTTGTATGATGAAAATAAAGTGAATTCAAATGCATGGAGCTATAAGTATTGACTTTGTGAAATAAATTTCACGTCTACCTGTTTACTCATTGTTTCATTGCCCTAAACACCTAAAGACCTAAAGTAATTTTTCGTATGTCATCTTTACTCATTGTTAAAAGGTTCATTTTGACCTTCACTTAATTTTCCTTCTTGCTGTAGGTAAAGATACTCATGACAGCTTGAGGGCATACTTGTGCCCATTAATACCTCTTTTTCATTATCTAATAAGGAATAAAAAAAATACGGAGTAGCTAATTACATTGAAAATATAGATAATTGTAAAAGTGCTCTTTGTTAGGCTTCCTTTTGTGGTGGAAGAAAGCATTAAAAGTTGTAAAATGTACTCGTAGTATTTTTTTTTTGGATTGTTTATTTTGATAACAAGGGGTTGGCTCCTTGTACAACAAAACACCAAAGAGATGGTGCCCACATACGAAAAGACACACGGGGATAACGCACATGTGCCAAAGTAAAGTGAGAGTTTTAGCTCTTACGCTATCATGACTTCACCGGTGATTTCATCTAATTCCATATCAACTATCAAAAAGTGTGCGGTACTAGGATGGATAAGAGATCAAATAACTTATCCCAACGAATGAGCCATGTCATATTGAGTCTTGAGACTAGTTAGACTAGACTGTTCCAAGCTTGGTTTAGCGTCTTAGGCCTTTGGCGAGGTTTTCATCTTGTTACCTTGAGGTGACAGGTAATTCTCCAAGGGGTCTCTTGGAAGAATGGTTTTATACTTTGAGATCCCGCTCTCTTTTATTGAGCCTGGCTTGCTTAAAGAGTTAAAGTAGTCTTCGATCTTCACAGCGCGGGTGAGGCATTTTTTGAACTGCTTCTTGAAGAAAGCTGAAAAACTTGTTTCTTTGGCAGCGAATCTAGTAGCAAGTAGCAACTCTGTCAAGTGTTTTCATCTTCTTTTTTTTCGGGTATTATTAGTAATTAATTGCCACTGTTGCCATTATTTATTTCAAAACTAAAAGGCCCAGATTGTTTTGGCTGGTGTATCGACTAAGTTGGTAACTGACACTTGGAGTCTGTTGGAGACATGGTTGGCTGTAGTTTTATTAACCTGTTTTTTTCGTGCTAAATTTATCTATCGGTTGTTTTTGAAGAATCATGCTATCAGAAGAGCTGATTTGGGAAGCAGAGTAGTAGAAACACTATATCCTATCTGCGCAGACGAAAGTGAAACTGGAAGTGGAGTCTGGTCATGGATCTTGGATAAGCTGGGGTTTAGTAAAAAACTGGAAAAGAAATCCGATGAATTTGATGAAGCTTCTCTGTTATTTCCTTGGCATCTCCTGAAATCAACGGATAATAACCTTTTAGTAATGAACAAAAGGTATAGTATTGATATGGTTAAAACTCAACTTTCTTGTTTTAGAGGAAATATCCGGAAATGGGAACTTTAGATCAGGGGTTTGGGCTACTAAAAATTTCACTTGCTGGTCCCTGAATGTTGAATGTACAATTTATGAGTTTGTGTCGAAAGAAAATCAAGAAAAAGAGAAAACAAACGTATGTATCTTTCAATTGTCATCATAAACAAGGGAAATATGTCAATTTCAATATAATTTCCTCGTAATGGGTACAGTTATCTATTGTGCAAAGTTCTGCTTTGCTATGTGACACCAAAAGCAAGGGGGAGGATGTTATGTAATAATTGTCTATTGTACTTACTGTAGTTATAGTGGTTGGATTTGCATATGCCTAGCAAGCAAAGAAGTATACATTTCTGTCTTTTTTTTACTCCATACTTGATCTGTCATTCATGTATGCACAGTTTTCAAACATTATGGGTCATGGATTTGGAAGGTGCAGCTGTCCATGATGTAATCAAAGGTACAGATGGATCCGCGTACTTTTTCCCTTTTTTTTTTTTTTTTTTTTTTTTTTTTTTTTTTTCCCTATCCTCTTGTTTTAGTCTTTTTGATGTTCTATATCTTCGAAAGGGCATGAGAGTGTCATGGAGTTCTGTGGCGAGCAGATCATGGAAAAGCTTTCGGAGTTGCAAGGTCTTTCTTCTGATGTGCTTCAGCAGCTATCTAAATCAAGTCATCCCTATCTTTCTTCATTCGTGACAGCTGGAGAAGATACACTTATCTGTGATCCAGGTATCAAGTGCATATCTTACTTTGAACTTCATTTAAGGCCCTCTGAAATTATGTATTCACTACGCTCTAAGTTCATTTGCAAATTTTCTGAAGTCGGTCAGAGGGTGTTGAAGCTGAATAAAAGCGCAGAAACTGCTTCTGCCGTTGATCTCTCAAACTTCGGAATTCTTGGTCTGCCTTACTGGTTATCCTTTTCTCTGGAGAGAGTTTATCCATGGTGAGTACATATGAAAGCACAGCCAACAGATTTTAGATGATTTACACGGTATGTGATTGCTGTTATTTCCACACTGTAGGGGGTATAAATATGAGGAAGCTCTCTTTGATCGGATTCAGTTACTCAATCCATTACCAGGTAGGATCCACTCTAAAAACCATTTCTTTCCTAGCTAACCGTCTTCCTGAAATAGTTCTGCCGGCCATTTTTCTTTGCCGTTTTGTCTTCATATTTGGAAATATGTTAGCTTCCACGTGGTTAGTAGTAACTGTCTGTAAACAAATTTCGTTGTTATTTTTCTATAGGTAGTGAAATTGTTTATACTCATCATTTGCTGCATTTTGCTTACTGTCAGGAACAATTGATGTTCACATGGCAATAGATATCCCTAAAAATACGGAATTGGTAGAACCTTTACAAGAAGGTTGTGTGTGGTGCCAAGCAAAGGGGGGCGCACGGGTGGAGGTGGATACGGATACGGAGACCGTTACTGAAAAGAAGGATTGGTTAAAGGATTGGGTATTCATCTGTTTCCCTTTCTGACATTGCCTATCACTTGCAGAGTAACTATTAAATGCCAAATGATTAATGCCTTCAGATACAGTCCTACTATATCACACCAGATTAGAAACGGTTTTGTAGGGAGGCTTTGTTATTCAGTTATGTAATGGTTCACCTGATTCGTGCCTCCAGTTTGGAGTGGGCTCTGCCCAGAGTTGGTATGATGAAATGGACAATTCTATTATAAGCTGGGAAGCGGAACCGACCACAGAGGAAGATCAACCTCGAGTTTTCGAAGATGGTAAAGTTCACATTGATTGTGTTATCAAAACTATTCCGGGAACAAGTGAGGTATGCACCATCTTGCAAAGTCGTAGACTTGTAATAAATTTTTGACCGAGAATGAATGGTGATGTACACACATGGGAAATTGTTAGTTGGGTCGAGTCATATTGGTTCAAACAAGATCAGATTTCTTATGGACTTTTTTGCGTATTGAATGTGTTCAAATTGGTCAATCAGGGGTTGGGTTTATTTCAAGCGTGCCATTTCAGGATCATTTTGAACACAAGTCAATCGTATTAGTCATGCAATTTAATTATCGACGCAATTTCACCTTTGGTTATTTGAAAACAGTCTCTATGTGTTTGCTAGGGGTAAAACTTCATACATCCAAGCTCCCCTTACCCCATAATTTATTTAATTTATTTTTTTTATCACTCAGGTTACAGTTTCCGCTCCACTCTATCTAAGATTGCAAAGTAGTTCGAACACTTGCAAGGACACTCAAGATACGAAGGCTGCCAAAATTGCAGATATTCTGAAGCCTGAACGATATGGAAGGTTGCAAAGGGATACATTTATCCGATTGTTACTGAACTTGGACCAAGATTTAGGGGACCTCGTGTTCATAAAACCTCTACACGTAAAGATGATACTCGACACACTTGATCATCCAAATCCTGAAAACGCAAAAGATATCATCTTTGATTCCAAGCTTGATATCGATATAAGCCTTTGATTAAGATAGGTTTGAGCAGATTTGCCCACTTCATTTTTGGATAGCACTAGAACACAGAAATGGACAAGGTTTTTAAGGTTTTGGATTCTCTGCTATGATCGTATTTATAATTGCAATGAATCGATGATGACAATTTTCTTAGATCTGTTGAAAATAAAGAGTCTAAATGAACTGCTATTGCTAGAGAGCTCGAGCACAATTGTAGAAGGCAGCCTGATTGCTTTTGTTATTTGGCGTCGCAAACTTTGGTGCGATCATCAGGCTATGTGAAAACAGGTTGTAATTTGAATGATTGTAAGATTAGTTCTGTACTTTATTCTTAGTTTTACTTTGAATAAGAAAGTTGATTGATGGAAATGATTTGAGTTTTCAAAAATCTGTCAGAGTTAATTCAAGGCGTCCCCGCTCTTAGCAGTTCCGGGGCTTTCAACAGGTATGGCAGTTGCTGTCTTGTTGATACAAGTGCTGTACTTTCATGACGAACTGATATTCACCGAGTCACCAGCAAATCTTCCGTATCAGGTATCTGGAAGGAAGAATGTTCATCCTTCAGATAGAAGGTAACCGTAACTCTAATTTAAAACCTGTCCAAAAAAGAAGGTAACCGAACAAAGCATTATGGCAATTTCGTAACCACGACTCTTGTTTCTTGGAGCATCGTTCATGACTCCACAAAGAGCCTCGAGGTTTTAACAGTCGAAACAGCAGGGCGCAAAATAACTATTCTAGTAAAAATTAGTACTTCGTAGTAAGGAGTATATATCGCAAATTGAAATTTAATCAGGAGTTTGGGACATTGCCTCGTTTGGAGAAAAACCGATGTTGGGGTACAGTACGTAACAGAAAGAAACCTCCAAACCTTGCGTTTTCTTTCCATTCGCCACACCCATTGTCGACGCTGCTAAAAGCCTAAAAGCACACCAAAATAATCACACACTACACTCACACTCCCTAAGACTAACTGCCACAATAAATAAATAAAAAACTCTACGTGGTGTCGTTCAGCCCTATACACCATGTACAGAATACGCCGAGAGATTCAAATCACTGAGATCCAATAATGACGAGTTCATTGAGTTGCGTCTATTGAAGTTCCCGTTCTCGCTTGTGATATCCGATTTGCATATATTGTTACCAAACGCAATTGGGTACTGTTTAGTCCCTCCAAATACGGCATAAATGCTTTACCGAGCATAATATATATGTCCACTAGACAAAATACCACCGTCTGCAAGCAACACGAGCATGTCGTTAATTTAAAAAGATTCTCGAAAAAAAAAACCAAGTGATTGTCATAGCCATTGAATTTATTCTTTATAGATGCATCCAAATCAAGTAAAATTCTTGATAAATGGGCAGACCAAAAATACTCATTGGTTACCTTGCGGACATCGGCACTTTGGTTGCCAAATGCATCGAATATAGCGGGCAAGAATGAAGGCAACTTCGCTGTTAATTCCTCTGGCGTCAGCCTTGCCACTAGCTGAAAAAGACGAAAGGAACATGTTACAGAACTTGTACCGCCTCTAAGATGTTCGGAGTTCAAACTCACATTATGAAGTAAAGCTGCTCTATATAATTAATCGATTCTTGCATTCGCCAACATCTATCTTCACGACAAAGAATGATAAAAGAAGCTTTTGTCGAAAGGGAATTTCATTAAGAAACATATTAGTGTTTGGGATATTAACCTGTGGCGTTTTCACGTCATTCGTGAAAAATAAAAGCAAATAAAGAGAAAATTATGAACAAAAGAAAATGCCAAAAAAAAAAGTGACATTGTAATTTTGGCATAAAACGATATAAATATAACAGCGAGAGATTACAAATCCACAATGACAATGGGATTATAAATATAATAAAGAGATTTACAATGTTTGTGATATTGTAATTTTTTACTCCGTAATTTTAAGGAGTATGTAGAGTATTTGATGATAAAAAATTTTGAAGTAAATGAACAGGAATTAACAGCTGTAGCAACAGGAACGCAATATCTTAAGTATGATGATAAATGGAGAGGCACAATACTCCCAACATATAGAGTGAGTTAGGTCCCCGCCCAACTTAGAAAATCCGTCGTTCAAAAAACGCCATGCTTTAAGACATTTTTACTCTTTTTAGCTCAATTAAATCCGAGCCAACATGAACACCGTTTGTCTAAATATTTTTAACAACAGCCATTTTCATTTTATTAGATGATGTACTTCGTAAAAAAAAAAAAAAAAAAAAAAAAGCAGGAGTCTAGGTTCTGTGACAAACCTTTGTCAAACAGTTGATGGAAGTCACAAGAATCTTTTCATCCTCCGTAACTAAAAGTGGAGCAATTACCTACGACATTAACACACCAAAATATAAGTAAAACAAGCATCCTAAAATCTAAGTGAAAAAATGATTACTTATAGGAAGACTTACATTTAAGCATTTAAGTGGATCGTATTGGGCCAACAATGTCGTCAAACAGTTTTCTGATTCATTTGCAACCTAAATTTTAACAATGTCATGTCAGATATTTACTCGAAATTCGAGGGAAGACGATGTATATACAAAAAACTTACCTTCGGAGCAGTATCCTTCGAAATATGAAGCAGCTTTTCAAGTACAATTTCCACAGAATCTTCAATGGAATCTTTCTGGAATTAAGAAGTGACAGGGAGTCGGATTGTAAGAAGAAATTTCAGTAAAATCACGTATTCATTTTGTCAAGGCAGAAACAAAACACTAAACCAAAAGCATGATTAGCAACGACAAAAACCTACACACCTGAAATTTCAGCATTTCTGCAATCAACAGCAGCGAAAGTTCTCTAACAGAAGAATCAGAATCATCCAGCGCCTCGAGTACTGTAGTCAATATCTGATTGAAGTACTGCAACATCAGATCAATAATTACTGTGAGGTTCAGAATCTCCCTTCTACAGTTTAATCCACATAACAGAATAATGTTTCTTCCAAAAGGCAAATCAAAAGAACTCCCGCTATAGCATATGCATGGTGTTATAACTTTATAAATCAACTGCTCAAACAAGCAGAGAGAGACTCCACTTACATTACAAGGTTGGCAATACAAGCGACAGAAAAGTCTTAGCTTTTTTTTTTTTTTTTCTTTGAGTTGTACTGTAGTACACAATGAAAAAATGGAGAAATGAGAAGGACAATAAAAACATAATGCAAGCAAACCCACAGGTATTAGTGATGTTAAGCCTTACAAAAATGACACCAATAGAGTCAAGACCGTTAAAATTCAACAATTGACATTATATACCTTGTCCCATACAGAGGGATCATTAGACACAGATGTGTCGATTAACTGACGAAGAGCTGCATATTTGCTACTAGCTGGACTTCCTTCATTTCCATTGCTAATCTGTTTGAACAAAAAAAAAAAAAAAAAAAAAAGACACAGTTAATGGTCAAAATTGGACATCAGGAAATGTAACAAATATCAAAATCTCAAATATGGAATCTCACCAAATGCAGAATAGTAGGAATACTTGGACCGGTTCCTGAAACAGTAGTCATTTTTAAAGCTCCAAGGGTAGAAGGATTTGCGAATACATCATTGGAGATCCCATTTTCCAGCTGAAAACTTGAAGTTATTTCAGTGTTCTCGGAACTTTTAGGTCCATTGGTTTCCAAACGGGGAGTAGACATATCGTCTATATCTTCACAAGTGTCAGCACACTCCAATCGAGTTTTCCAGGAACCTGAACTATCAGCAGCGTGATTCCCTAGATACTTGCGATCTTCGATTCTAGAGCTTGCTATCTCATTTCTGGAACCAGATTCAAAACTCTCATGCTGCAGATCTTGGGTATCATCAGCAGAAGCTTGATTGCTCAAATAATTGACCTGAGTAGACTCCGTCGTTGACTTCCATTTCCTCCCTCCATCTCTGTCGAAGGAACTATTTGGTGATCTACCGAAGTATTGACTTTTCTTAGACATACCTCCATATCCCTCTTCCGAGGATGTTCCCACAATGTCAGATGGATCATAAGAAGTTTTAGATCGTTGACGTTCTTTCTTGCTCTGCAAATAATTCATCAGATCCACTTCTATACGAGGCGTATATTGCTTAAGTGCTCTCCTCAAGGAATTTTGCTCTTCAACCGTTAAGTTAAGAATAAAGTTCAGTACATTGGTCGGATCATAGTGGGTATACACCGATATAATACATGAGGTAGCAGCTTCCTTCAGTTTTGTATTTTTGTCATGAACTAAGGGTGTCAGCTTAGTAAGCCACAAGTTCAATATGCCATAATTAGCAGCACCTTCAGGAGTTGCAGAATGCTTCTTAAACGAACCAATGGCAAAGTCAATGACCGCTAATTTTGCTTTAGGAGATCGCTGTTCATCCAGCGAACGAAGGAGAGCAGGCAACAAAGAATCTACTCCGTAGGTTTTACTCACAATTTCTAATGTTGCCGTGCAAGGCTGTCTCACTAATTCCTTTGGATCAACTAAACGGGAAAATACATGGGGCAATATCCTCTCCACGTAACTTTCAAAGGGCCTTCGACATGAGGGTATTATATCAGCAAGAGCTAAAAGTGCTGACTGTGCAACCTTGTGATGTGGATCATCCAAATGCTTAAAAAAGAGTTTCATCACCTTTTCGAAACTTTGAACAATTTCCTGGACGCCACCAGCACCTTGTTGAAGAAGAGACCGAATACAGTTGAAAGCAGCAACCCTCGCTGACCAATCAGAAGTTGAACTTAAACCCTCACTCAGGGCATCATAAAGTGATGGTGGGCCATCTGTATACCTAGGCACTTCCCCAAAAGGCAAATGGCTATCATCAAAACTCCTCCTGCTTGAGGATATACTTCGTCCAGTAACATTCTTTCTTGAAAGCGGTCTCTGAAAATTTGGAACATAGCTTGCCTGTGATTCCCTGTGATTTGAATCTCGGTAGGGCGTGTCCATCAACTGCTTCTCCATGTGTGAGTTCATCTGTCTCCTAGCATCCCTTATATTAGTTAGCTCTTCAATTAAGCTCCTTTCTTGACCTCTTTTTGCTGAGTAAGATGATACTGCCGACAAAGGCTCACTTGAGCGACCACCACGATATGAAAAGTTACCTGCATCTTTAGATGCATTTGTCCGGGAGAACATATTAGATAGAGCTAGACTACCATTATGATGGCTACTTCCGTTGGCTGTCGACAAGTTTGAGTCCCGCGATAAACTTGTGACTTGATTTGAAGCAGGAACAGCAAAAGGAAATGGAGGATCACGAGAAGATGGAGGGTCAACTTCTGCACTAGGGCGACACAAGAAAAAAAGAAAAAAAAGAAAAATTAGCCATTCTTAATCAAACCTGAATGATGTTGCCAGGATATACACAAGCAGTCATGAATACTTGCAACTTTATGAATTAATTAACGGGTAACAGTCTCCCATAATATGAAGTCATTGGTTCCAAAATCTGGAAT
This sequence comes from Dianthus caryophyllus, assembly GCA_023091065.1. Lineage (NCBI taxonomy): Eukaryota > Viridiplantae > Streptophyta > Magnoliopsida > Caryophyllales > Caryophyllaceae > Dianthus > Dianthus caryophyllus. The sequence goes on along the minus strand of CM041529.1, from coordinate 25,557,600 downwards.
CTTACACATACCTAGGTCAAGGCTAGATGATCTAACTGATGACGGATTGTGTTGTGAAGAAATATCCAAACCTTTAAGCAGGTTTTCAATTGCAGAAACCTTCTCTTTGCTGGAATTCAATACGCTTTCCAATCTACCATCAGTTCCTTTATCAAGAGATTTCGATGACAGAAGCATCCCTGAAGATATCGAAGCCCTTGAAGCTAAAGTTGCACTCTTATCCATTGCAACAATAGCTGAAGTTCCATATCCAGGCAAATTTAGAGACACAGATGAAGGGGCTATAGATGGGATATTTCTTTCACGGACTAAAGGAGAAGCATGTCTTCTGTGTAGTCCTCCATCTTCCTCATTAATTATCTGAAGCCAAAACACGAAATTCGACTTATAAGAAACACCCACAGGGAAGCGTCAAGCAAACAAAGCCGCCTTCAAATAAAACCAAGTTCAAACTTGAAGTTCAAAGAACAAAAATAAGAGAGGAGAAAATACCCTTTGTATAACAGGATCAAATGATTGAAACAGACGCCTAGAGCGTTCTGGCCATGTTCTAGCAAACATCCTGTAGCATGCTCTGGCAATTGTTCGTACCTGTCAGAGCAGCGATTTAGTTATTGTTTAGCCTGATGTGAGCATGACAGGGTAAAATGCAAAGAATTATATAGTTCAATGATAGGAAATATTTCTTACAGACATATGACATAAACATAGAGGACAATATAAGCTGAATGCAAGACACATACGAAGCTCTTTCAAGTACCCCAGAATCAATAATTAAGGGCGATTTGGTGTCCCTAAGAACTTGTCCAGAAGTTTCTTAGTGCAGGACTTCCATAGATGAGTATTTTTGCTGACTAGGTGAACGATTTTCACACATGTAAGGTTATGATAAATTATTATACTGAACCAATATAAACCTTACCCATTCCCTAAACCTAAAAGAAAAGGCGCATAATACATGATATTTTGAGCTAATTCTTGGCACCTATCCTTCAGTTCAAAGCGATTAAGGAACAGAACTACAGTTTTCTGAGATATTTTTATTACAATATCAATCAGTAGATTGTGATAACACTCCTCAATAAAAATAAGTATCCATAAAATCATCTATATTTTTTTTGGCAAACAAATCAAGGAAATAACTATGTGGGCATTCTGAAGTCCTACCTCACTCACTGCATCACCCACACAGCGCCTAATTAAATCTTCATAGAGATCAGCAGCCCGCTGTATCTCAGGTTCGTCCGGCCAGTTATCCAGAATTAGAAGAGCATAATCACAACACCTGCAATGGTAAGTAAAAGATTGATTGTTGATTCAACGAGCTTATATTTAGTCTCACATGATAGCTATAAGTGATAAACAATAAACCTTGAACGCAGTGCTGCATTTTTGTCATTTTTAGCGCAATCTGCTATCCGTGGCAGCACACGAGCAACTTTGCAGTTACGCAACATCTTAACATGCAAAAAGGTAGAGATCTTAGAGCCAAATTTTATACAAGGGAAAATGAGAAAGAAAAAAGATGGCTAAGTAATTACCGTCTTGATACAATTATCGGCAGATTCTGCGATTACCAGTACTGTTATCACGACAAGCTTAAAAAGTACCTACAAGACAACATAATAACAGTCAGAGACAGAGTCAAGTATATCTCTGCACAGTATAATGAGAAGCAAAGCACAAAGTTACAGGAATAAACTGCTCTGCGCAAGCCTCAAAGTCCCCCAGCAACTCCTTGGACAAAAAATTTAACAAATGGCAAGCCTGTAGAATGCATAGACAGAAGATATATCAGATGTGATTGGCAAAATGTCAATAATTAATTACAGTAAAAAAATAGAGCTAAATGTATATGTGTACGATAACAAAGGCTCCTGCAAAAGCCAGGCTAGGGGTCAGATGTACAGAACCTTAACGCTATGTTTCTCAACAAAGACATCATGTTGCGATGACCCATTATCAAAATTATGTTGAGAATTTAATTGGATGACCACTTGAAAGCCAATTTTCTTTATTCCAATATAATGCATAGCAAAAGAGAAATGAGTCTTTTTAAGATTCAACAACAGTCTTCATCTCGATTCTTTTGTTACTTAGGGTAAGATATAGCAGTGGCCAATCCCAACAATTTAAATTATTCCACTTTGTATGAGTTTGACGAGGGAATAGATGCCACCATATCTACTCTCCTTGTGTATAGTTACCCCCACACAATAACAGTCAAAACAGTTCAACTACGAGGCCAAAATAATCCATGCCAAAACCAAATTCGAAGTCATCTCAACAAACAACCACACCGCTTTTCTTAATCACACTAAATTCAAAATTGCGCTTCCTGAGTTGCAAATTGAACCAAATCTATATTAGTAAAAAAATTCCACTATGGTCAAGTAAACTTAAAATGATTTTTGTGAAGTTAATTGGAATTTTCACTGCAAGGTGCGAAGTGGTTGTCAGCATCCATGTATTCTCCCATGACAACTCTTAACGTCAAGAAAGGGACATGTGCTTACAGCGAGGACTCGAGGGGCCAGCAAAAAGTTAACCCAAAGTGAAAATATCCCTTTTTCATGTGTGCAGATAAGACCAACCATTAGCTTGAGAATGGTGTTCTCTCAGCAATTAATTGCAATAATTACCAAAAGAGAAAAAAAAAAAATACTTTGCATGTTATAGAATACTTGGGGGAAAAGATCATTTGCTTTTTGACAGTTGCCGGGGCAAAGGTACTCCAGTATGTTTATCTAACATATACTCTGTAACTAATTCATCACGCAACCTTTTTTTTTCACGTATATCAAACTTCTAGCATTTTCTAAATGAGATTGTCGATCACCAAAAGAGTCTGCTGACTTGAAACAGATAAATAAATGTGAATGACTTTCACACAAGATTGGACCACCTAAAGCAACAGTTTTCGTAATTGTAATCCATTGACAAGTGGCGAGAATCAGTAAAATCAAAGCACATCCATCAGACTACAATACAAATTTGCATCCACATATCAATTACAGCTGACAACCAGGGATGGCAGGGAGGTTCTTAAAGGCCAAGTATCATTTTTCCCAGCGAATCAAACTAAACCGAAAAAAAAAAAAAAACATACTTGCTTCACAATACTTGACCTACGATCAGACAATTGTGTGCACAAAGGACCAACAAGTTGCTTTAGCAGGCCCCGGAAGCTTGGGTAATCAATTGCCCCTGGAATAAGAAAATTTCAAAAATAAACCTCAACAAAAAAAAAAATCCATCAAACTTCAGATATATTGCAACCATTACCTCACTGAATGGAAATATTTTGACCATCAACAACCCTAAAATACCAGACATATTTGACACTATTTTGGGGAAGGAAACAGCAAAATCGAACATCATAAATGCAAAATGGCATTTATGAGCATAATAATTGTGTACAAACCTCCGAGAACAAGCCCTTCTACTCTTTGCATGGCTCCAATCCGGACAGACCAATCCTTCTCTGGTACAAGTATAGCAGCTATCTTCTCTATTTCTCTTACAAGCTCTTTATCAGAGTATACTTTCACAGGTTCTACTGGTATATCAGTGGTATCACCATCTCCTATACAACAAATAAATACATGGCAGTTCTTTATATAATTTCTGAACAAATATATGAAAAAGTACTACTGTAGCTTAAAATAGAATAAAATATCCTATAAATCTAAAACTTTTGATTGATGCCAGACGCATGCTCCCCGTCTGCATCCAAATTTTCTAGAAAGCTCAGAAGTCACTTTAGAAAGCCAACCTCCAAAAAGAGAAGATTCTCGTGAAGAATTCTTGGCTTTCGGACTGCTTCTCTTAGGGTTAATATTTGCAAGTTTATGTTCACTAACAGCCTTAATACGAACTGCTCCATCAGAAGATCTTGGTTTTGGTTCGATCCTCTCTAACCTTGCATTAATATCCTTTATCTGCAGCATGCACGGTTTTGGAAACACTGAGAATGTCCAGATATAATCATAAGCAAAGAAAAATACCAAAAATATTGCTTGTCTGGTTCACAAAATCATTTGCAATGCGCAGACATGAATCATCATTAATGTTTTCAATCACCTTTATATGGTGATTAAACAACAATATTAATGTTCTTGAGGTTGTAGAAAATATGGCTGTGAAGAGGAATGCAAGGAGATAATACATTCGCGTACAGCATACAAGATGGAGTATGGCTCTAGTTAAATAAAAAAGAAGGATCATAAATACTTGAGGTAGTTACCATATAAGATGGGAGCTGATGTCTGCTAAGCTCATCCCTAAATTGAGGTCCAATCTGAGTATACATTTCCTGCGGAGCCAAAGATGATTTCTAACATTATCTTCTTTATCAAAATGGAATCACAACAGTATGAGATAAGTATGCATTTTCTTGATCTAGATGACAAATTACAGAATACAGATAAAAAAAAATAGCCGAAAAGAATTCTCCCGAGTAAACAATGGGAGTTCTTTTGAATAATGCTAGAACTACGCTTGAAAAGTGAACCCAAAAACAAACAACAAATGAATTTAAAAAGGGTGTCATCTTGTAGTTTCTGATGATGCCCTGCTAAGTTAATCTCCAATTACATAATACACAGTAAATCATTGGTCATAAACTCAAGTAAAGTATCACATTACGAACACATTCACTAACCTCAATGCAAGATATTGCAGCGTCCCTAACACTGACATTGGGATCATTCAACATATGAAGAATCTGAAAGTGCAAGTAAACCTCGTAAGTCACATAAGGTAACAAACTTGAACCGCATATTTCAATGCTTGATAAAGAAGGAAAAAAAAAAAAAAAAAAAAATTATAGGGGGATGAAGGATTTCTTCCAAGTAAAAACAACTGTTTCCTTATACACGAGGCATTACATATGATTTAGAATCATAGAACATGACATGTATTTATGCTAGATCCAGCATCCTTCACTCGTGATTGAGAAGTTGAGGCCAACAATGAATGCCTAAGAAATATGGATAGTAGAAATCTGGGGCAACGCGGGTCTAATTGAGATAAAAATATAAATATGGAACCGCACAAGGCAACCGGACGCTGAATAAGATTTGACATTATTTTTGATAATCAATCACAAAACATTTTAAGAGTAAATCACAATATAAAATTAGGGCTTTGTGTTCTTGTAAAAATAATATAAATGAAAACATACAGGAGGAAGTATGGCTCTCTGGAGAGGAAGTTCTGTAGATGCAAATAAATTGATTGCCGATGTCACAGTTCGTGCAAATTCTTCTCGAACTCTCCAACTTTTGTGCTCCCATGCATAAGAACCCGCTCTTTCAACAATAATGGTTGGTGAAGATACCTGTACGTCAGTATATTGCAGATGAAACAGTTTTACAACATTATACAGTGTCAAAGATGCCATCAGTTTTCATCAAGAGAGGATGATACAAACTCAAATCAAGACAAGGCTAACACTTTAACAATACAAGATAGGTCCACAGATTGAGGCCATTAAATATAGTGTCAAATCTCTTGAATGCATGGTACTAAACGTATGTTGTGGCCTTGCAGGTTTAATCTCCGTCAATTGCGCCATCAACACGTTCATTTCCGCCTTAATATGTGGTTGCATAATTGCATAAACCTCTAGATACTTTATCTAATGCGAAGATTATATATGACCGCCCATTAAGCCTTTGATTTAATACAAGTCCAAGATACTTGGCTCTTTAGGGGTCAAAAACATACTATTGAGCGCTCATTATTTCGGTGCTGATACGGGCATCAATTTTAGGAAGTGATTTTAAGTTATCAAATCAATGCCAATAATTCCAAAAGGAGCTAACCGATCAATGACAATATGCCATAAAATTATGGTATTCAATTTCATGGCAATTGAAACAATTTACTTCAAGATACGATAACGTCACTCGTATGTGTAAATAACTTCTGACACAAACATGGCCATCAGCCACAACCGCCGTATATAGATAATAATGTCAACATAATAATGTTTGTCAACAAATTTTTTAAGGAGCTCGCCCTAAACAGCAAAACAAATGTATTTGAATTCCATATCAAATGAAGCATATAAAAATTACTTCAGAAGACGTAATATCGTTGAGATAGATGGCTCGTAAGTCATATTTGCATTCAGTTCTTACAAATGACGCATTTAAAAAATAAATAAATTACTTGCAACAAATCCACAATTCCACGAAGAAAGTACGAAATCGTGTGAACAATTTTTAAAGCTCAAGCACCTAATTAGATACTATCTCCATTGAAATCCAACTTATGCATTTGCTTTTTCACATTTGTCAGGCGCATTTTGTGACAATAATATGATATTAATCTTGTATTTAAGGAACGAACCAAACTAGATCGCCCATGACTATATTTTCACTTATATATTGCTTGGAATTTCGAAGATTCTCTACGCTCATAAATAGTGCCACAAAAAGTGAGGTGCCCAAATTGAATTTGAATGGTGGGAGTATTTTACATACCGAAAAACTAACAGTAATCAAAGAGTACCAAGATCTTAACACTTCAGCATAGGGAAAAAATGTTACAATAATATCTTCCAGCATATGGAACTTTCTACAAGAGTATATCTGAACAATAATATGATCTCAATAAATCTATGGATAAGCGGTCGTAGTCAAATTCCTCTCCCTCTCGCTAATGATTGAGCACAGCAAAATACGGAGTAGATGTTGACATCTCATCAGCCCAACAACGGTTTAAACTTAAACTTATTAACATAACAACATCAAAGTGAATATCATGAGCTTATTAATATGCCATATGATATGAACACTAATGTGAAGGATTTTTGGCATATATATCGTCAATAATTCCAATACATTTCAACTCACGCCTATAGGCTACAGGCTACTCATGTTATTTTCACACTTCACTTAGTCGCATGATGCGTGTTCAACACTCCAGCTTTCTCAGCCCGACACGACACGCCGACAACTCATTTTAGTCTGGAACAAATAAGACTTCTCTTTTATCCTAATAGCCATGTTTTATACTGTGTTTGTGCGTCAACTCCGACACATGCAACCGATTCAAAGTAACATAAATCCAAACTTACTCCAGTATGAACGGTCAATCAAATAACTTCAGGATGAAAGATACTAATAATCTATACATATTTATGCACCTAACGAATAATACGAAGTTATTACATCAGAAGAATTTCAATATATCTTGACTAATTCTAATTCAAACAGTCAATAATATCATATCATCGTCTCATATCTGATAAATTCCTCTAATTTTCATATCCTAGGATTCAAAACAAAAATTCAGTGAACAAAAACCGAAATGATTTCAAATCCTCTCATTTTCATATAACACGGAGTACAATTTGAAACATAAATTGGAATATATCTCAACTTATTCCAAATCAAACAGTCAATAAGATCACATCATCGTTTCTTACCTAATAAAATCCTCTCATTTTCATATACTACAATTCGAAACACGAACTGAAGAATTCCAATATATCTCGACTTAAACCAAATTAAACAGTTAATAATATCATATCATCGTTTCATATCTGATAAAGTGCTCTCATTTTCATATACTGCGATTCAAAACAAATAATCCGCGAACAAAAACCTCCGAATTTCCACAAACAAACATGCGCTAACAAAAAAAACCTAATAAATTTCAAAACCTACAATTCAAAACTCAAATACCTCATATTTCAAAAAAAAAAAAAAAAAAAAAAAACCTAAAATTGAACGAAAGACACAAACCTGCATGAGAGTGACAAGCAGTCGACGCGCGGCATCACGAACAGGCTGTTTACTATCACCAAGGCGGTCAACGGCGGCAGGCACGACGGAGTTGAGGTGAATTTTGAGGAGGTCGCCGGAGACGACGGCGGCAGAAGCGAGAGCAAGAAGACCGCCTTGAGAAACGCGGAAATTGTTATCCTTGAGAAGATCTAAGCAAGTATCAACGACAGAAGTGACTTCCGACGAAGAAGAGAGAGGTTTTCTGGAAGATTCGAGAAGTTGATGAAGACGTTCTACTCCCGCCATTCTCACCTTCGTGTCCTTTGATCGACATAATTCTATCGCTTCCTCCATGGAAATGGCGGTGTACGGTGGCTGCTGCGGTGGTGTGCGGTGGTTGCTGCGGTGGAGAGAGAAGTAAGGTGGTTGACTGACGACGGAGTAATGTGAAGGAAGTTTTTTTTGTTTTTTTTTTTGAGTGAGGGATTACAGTGCACACACTGTCAGTCTGGCATTCGTGAAGTCATCATTCCTTCAATAATCAAATCAAATTAATTGATTAATCCTATTAAGACGGATATATCGGTTTCATATATAAAACGGACTAGTATAATACCCGTACATAAATGCACGGGATGTATAAAAATAAGTTAATTGTTAATTGACAATTTTGATAATTAAATTAAATATTAAATCAAAATAAGAATACTTTGTAGTAATAATATAAACGCAACCTAAATAAACATGTATTTTCAGACCCAAAATACAACAAACTGTATCTACTTGACCGCGTATTTATTTAACATGTAACCCGGTTTTATGACTTGTTTGAAACAGTTAAGTATTATGAAAATATTTAAAATTCGACCCGTAATACTCTTTGAATTAACCCGTTTAATAAGTTTAAAAGTGTCAATTTTGATTTTTCTTAATTAACTATCAAACTTTAGATAATTGAAACGTTGAAAATTGTAACAAAATAATTAGAATAATGGAACATTTAATTTTTTTTATACAAATATAGTTATAAATTTTTTTAAAAATATATCCAAATAAAAAATAAAAGGGATAAAAATATGTAAAAGTTGGAGGGAAAATTTGTGTAGAATGGTTTTTGTTATATATACTCCGTAATTAATATAGATAGATTAAATATAATTTAACTATAAATATAAATATGACTAGAAAAAATTATCTTTATTTATTTAAAGTTTAACTATTTAACTTGTTTTAGTCGTAAGACTGTACTAAAATCTAAATATTTTATGATATACGGTTGTTTGATAAGATCTGTTGTATTTTACTTGAAAATACTCAGTAAATTCTGATCATTAGACCATCTCGTGTATATTATAGATATATTCGTTTCATATATAAAATAGATTAAATATAGTTCAACTATAAATATATAAGGGCAAGTGCAATGGGTGGTTCTTATCTAGAGTTTGACAATAAGAACTTTAAAAATAAAGTTTTCTTCATTGTAAATGTCCTTGAGTTTGTCAAACTAAGAACTAAGTTCTTATTTAAGAACTAAGTTCTTTGTTTATTTCAAGAAATTAAATGAATGTGGTAGAGATAAAAAAAATATTAGTAAATTCAAAATAAGAACAAAACAAAAGTTCTTCCACTAAATCAAAAAGTTCTTAAACTTCGAAAGTGGTGAAAAATGACTTGGCATTGAAAGAACTTTATTTAAAAAATTTCCATTGTACTTGCTCTAAATATGCCTAGAAATAAAAGAAAAATTATCTTTATTAGTTTAAAGTCCAACTATTTAACTTGTTTTAGGTGTAAGACCGTACTAAAATTTAAGGAATAATTGCCAAACACCACCTTTAAAAAACAAGTTTTTGTCAAACACCACCTTTTAAAAAAAAAAAAACTTGTCAAACACCACCTTTAAAAAAAAAAACTTGTCAATTACGGAGTACCATCTTTAAAAAAAAAATTGTGGAATACCACCTTTTGGCCTGAGTTGACCGAATTCCGACGTTGACTTACCGGAATCGACGTTTTTTCTTCATTTTTATCTTGTTAGTTCTCTCAAATTCGAATTTTCATCCTCCAAAACCCAAAATACACTACCTCAAACCAAGAATTTAAACCCCTAAAACCTAAAAATTCGTCTTTTCAACTTAAAAAAATGTGATCCAGTGACCAAAAATGTCGGAATTTAGTTGACTTAAGTCAAACTAAGGCCAAAAGGTGGTGTTTGACAAGAATTATTTTTTAAAGGTGGTAAATTGACAAAAAAAAATAAAAATAAAGGTGGCGTTTGACAAAATGCGTTTTTTAAAGGTGGTGTTTGACAATTAACCCAAAATTTAAATATTTTATGATATGTTTGATAAGAGTTGTTGTATCTTATTTGAAAATACTAAGTAAAAGTATTGTTCCTTCCATTCATATCCATTCACATGCAAGTACAAAATGACATTATTCTCATTCAAGTAGCAAATTTTCGATATTTCTTATGATGTTTATAATTAAATGTAGTACTCCGTAATGTATGATCTTGTTTGATGCGTATTACTGAGTACAACATTAATATTGAATTTTTATAATTTTTAATCACATAAAATTATAGATATAAAAATCCCATTTTCATCGACAAACGTGAAAAAGTAAATGATGTAAATAAATTTGAATAGAGAGAATATTACCGTACATCGTATTATCACACTTACAAATTATTTTATGCATTTTTACGAGTAGAATTTTTAAGGTTAACTTGAGAACAAAGCCAACCAACTATCACACTTTGAGCCAAAAACCCAAAATGCTTAGTAAAAAGTTGTGTCCACTTTAACTTTTCCTCAAAGATAACTATGTTTTATATAATTTAATTATATTTTAATCATTTAAAATAAAATTATCAAAGAAAGTGTTAAACTTTACAGGTTGGAAGTAGAGATTTACTATGACAAATGAGTCAAACATCATCAAACACAATGGTCAAGGAGAATGCCACATTTGCAAGTATATATTGGAATAGTAATTAATTTTTTTTTTTTTTTTTTTTTTTTGGTAACGAGGGGTTGGTTTAAGACTGCAATCTGCTATACCGCAAACCACAGGTAAAGTCATCCGCAAGCCTTTGCCCACCCAAGTGAGTCGAACCAGGGACCTCTCAATTCTCGCATTCTGTTTGGCCTGACTTTCATTTGGCTGGAATGGATGAAAAAAAAAAACTAATTAATTTTAACCAAGATAACATTGTTAATCAAAGAGTAGTTTTTTTTTGGTTTCCAACCGATATTCGAACCCATTTGGGCCGACTAATTCGGTTTCGGAGCATATCCCGGGGTTAAGGTTTTAAACTCCTCCCAACGGGTTTGCGGGGGATCGAACCTTAGTTCTTCCTACCAAGTCTAGCCTCTGGCACCACTAGACCAAGACCTCGTTCGTCAAAGAGTAGTTAGAAGTCGTGACAAAATGTTGTCAAAAAAATTAGTAAATTAATGAGATGAGAAGATTAATTTAATCTCATCACACCAATTGTTTCTAAATTTAATCATACAATTTTATTTATTAAATGGCGTTCATCGACTTTCTAATAACTGTGAATCACATTTGTGTGATATTAACAACCTTATACATTAACGACTCTCCATTACTGTAACTAAAATGTAACGCAACTTAGTTCGGTAGCTTTTATTTAAAGTAAGGGCTATATAATAATTCCCACCTTTTGTAATCACCCTTTTAAAATTTCTCACCTTTTGTAATTTTATTTAAAATTTCCCACCTTTTATAAGTTTTTTCTTAAAAATTCCCACCAAAATGCAATTTTTTGTGAAAATTGAAGATTTTTTTAAAAATATTTTCATTACTAATGAAATCTATCGTACACCGAAACCCAAAATATGAAAAAATAAAATGAAAATTTGATGTTTTCACAAGTGAAAATACACATTTAATATGGTAAAAATGGGGTTTTGGTGGAATTTTTTGAGAAAATGTTTATAAAAGGTGAGAAATTTTTAAAAAAAATTTACAAAATGTGGGAAATTTTAAAAATGTGTTTAGAAAAGGTGGAAAATAACAATAAATCCTTAAAGTAAATTTAGCGTGAGACGTTTTGACGATAGATATCTGGAATCTCGCCCATGTGGGAGGGTGACTACAAAAAGCCACTTTTGAGAGAGATTGTTCAACTTTGAAGATTATAAACAATGTATGCCATTTAACGTGACTTACAACCCATAGCAACAAACCAACAAGTGCATACATCACACTAATTTTCTGACATATGACACCTAATGTTCACTAATACATCAGATATGAACCACCAATTATCAAATACGGTGGGTTGTACAGCATACAACAGTCTTATACGATGTGTCTCCAAATAAGATACGACGACTCTTATACGATTGTGCGGGGTACTATACGGTTGGTCTCTCCTGGGACGAAGAGTTGGATTAACAAGGGTAGGAGTGTAGGACATATATTCTCGTTTTTCTCGATAATGGCACGCGTAGAACCTTGGAAGTGAAAAGTCGAAGTTACATAGCACATGACTTTATTTGTTCTTTTAAGGGTCGTCGTCGTAAGGTGCTTCTTGAGAATGCAATGACGGGACCAGGATAGTCGGTCCTCCGTTGTGTTGAATTTCAGCTAGCACAGAGCCATGATCACTTGTAGGCAGCTTATGGTTTCCCGTGAGATCGATAAGTTGAAGTTTTCCTGATAACATTGTAGCATCAGACGTCAATATTTGAAGCAACTACGGGGAGAATGGATCTAGAGTTTGGTTCATACTACGGTTTGGACATCGAGCCTAAAAGTACCTAACATCAGCCTAATTTGCAAACAAAATTTGCTCAGGAATGAATCATTCGGTTTGAAAATCGAGCGTAAAAAGTACTCAACATCAGTGTTACGTACCTTTTCCAGTATCCACGGCTGAGCATATGATATTCAATGACTCCGGGGGCATCAAATTGAACCCGGCATGCACGATAAGAAGTTCTTGAGCCCTAGAAATGAGCTCCTTAAGAAACTCAGCAGCTTGTATTCCACCACGGTTTTCGCTGCAAAAGATTGCACGGGTTTGAACATAACATATTAAACTTGAAAAGATGATATCGACAATGTATCAGACTAAAAGAATGTGGCACCTCATGTTTATGATTTCTAGATTCACCGTGCTTGGCATATTTATCTGAAGTTCGAGAAAACCAGCTGAACCCAGGCTGATGTCTCGTATATCAAGCGACCGAATAGATGAACTCAAAAAATCTCCAAGTGCTGGTGCTATTTGACTTCAGAAGAAAATGACTGTATATAAGCAATCGTTTGCAAAAATACAAAAACATACTCCGAAATACGTAATGATTTGTACAAATGTTCTAATTTACTCGATAATCTCCTCACAAAAAAAAAAAAAAAAAGGTACGCAGGAGTGGAGGGTGTAGTAGAAATGCGGAGTAGTAACTAACCAACCTTCCGAGATTATTATCTGCAAGTGAAAGAGAGCGAAGAGGGTATTTCGACGCTAAAAGCACTTCCAGTAGTTCAGTTGCTCCACTGCAGGATAGCTGACAATTCTTCAAATCCAAATTAGTGAGGGGGACTTGGTTCGCGTTCTCGACAAAGTGCGGGATCAAACTCCTGTGATGTCGAAGATAATTCGTATAAACTTAAGCGAGTTGTTGAGTTTTGCAGGTCAAGAGGCTCGAGACAACCGAACTTACTTGATTCCATCATCCTCAATGGGATTGTCGGATAGATCCAGATTTTCCAAGACTGGCAGATAGACGAGGGCGGATCTAAGGTCGTCCATGTCGCTTTTCCGCAAATTGTTACCCCTGAAATAAGATGCGCAATATGCAAGTCAATATTATACAATTATGATTGAGGAGCTCTTCTCTTCATCTTAATTTTTTCTGAGCTTATCAAACACGTCTCGAAAAAAAAATCAGACTTCAGACATCTTAAGACGGAGTAAACAAATCCTTAGCACCAAAAGGAGAAACATTGTACCGAGACAACGCGGAGTAAAGGTCACGGCACAGAGTGGTCCCTTACCTCAAATTAAGAAAACGTAAAGACGGTAAAGACTTGCTTATGTCTTGAGATGGTTTAAATTGATTTAAAACTTCACAACGGAATTCAGAAAGCCAGCCAGAAATCTGCAATCGCTCATTGAGTGTCAACTCAGATACAAGAAGCCGTTACTGCATATGCAAGGATTATTAATTTTGTTTACGTTGTTGTCTGATAAATCGAGTGCGGAGAGAGCAGACGAGGAATCAGCAAGTGTCGAGAAAATCAACTTCGCACAGTTTCTTCCAATACGAACATCTGAAAATTCTAGGGACTCCAATGATCTGTTACAGCACAAGAAAGATTAAATTCCGAAACTATGAAATCTCGCATTCTCGTGCAGAAGGCAAGACATTTGAAAGGCAATTGTGTCAAGAATTTCACAACTGCACCCAACGATTATTACTTTACAGTGCAAAGAAGTGCGCAACAAGGAAAGCTGACAAAGAGGCTTCGGCTGCTCTGGAAATGGACATAAGATCAAGACTATTTAAATGTGGAGAGAGATACCGTGAAGAGATAAAGGTGAGAAGCTTTGGCGGCCAAGAAGCTGGATTTGCTTCAAGAAACTTCGACGATTTCACTGCAAAACGCTTAACACCATGCATCTGTGTACCCTTCGCACATAAAGATTGACAAATTTGCTCGACAAAAGACGAAGTGATTCTGGAATTTGTGAATTCAAGAGATCCAATAGTTTCTTTGTTTTCGTTTAATATCATGCATAATCCATCAACCTACAAAATATAAACAGCACTTTTAGATACCATAAAGGTCAGTCCGTTCAAAACACAAAACGCTAAGGTCACATTCAACATAATAGATACTTCTACATGAATTTCAGTCGTGAAGATTGAGTTCTAATAACTAGATTCATTCAAGGTTTTGCAGACGCAAATCAATACAACAAAATTTTGTGGGAACAATAGCAGTCCAGCAAATAAAAATTACACGAAACACATTGCGCTCATGATCCTTCGTAAACTCCAGAATTCACACAGAAAATGTATCATTATACTACTCGTACTACAAAACAAGTGTCAAATATAAGTATATACTAAATCGACCATACGCATGGATAGCTTAAATCTCAAAGAAATCAAGCTGCTCCTCGATTAAATTATAAAAGTCATGTTTGTTTAAGTTCAATCAAAAACTGCTAATCAAAATAGACATTATCTTTTGATGGGAACATTTTCGGATACCCTAACAAGCACGTAGAATTTTGGTTATGTGCTTTATGATAGAAAACAAGAACTATGAGAAACAGCGCATGTACCACCACCATCCATTGAAGAGTTATTGTCAAGAAGGGAATCTGACAAGGGGCAAAAATTCAAACAGACGTTTGCAAAATCTAACTCACATGCATTTGGGAGGAAACCCTGTTCAAAATCAACTCTTTCAATTTGCTGCTAGCCATCAAATGCTGAAAAAAAAAAAAAAAAAAAAAAAAAAAAAAACGTACCACATGAGTAACGTAACATGCAACAATAGACAACTATCAAAGGTCGTCAGAGTTGATACCCCGTACAAACGAGGTACATGACATATTTTAAACCTCTAAATCTTTTTACAGTAGTAAATTATCTTAACTAGTTAGGCAGCACCGCAGCATACATCAAGAAAGGAATTGCACAAGCCAATAGTCAGCCGATGACTAAATGTTTTTTCCAAGGCCAACAAGTATGAAGATTAGTGATCTTTCTTGTGGTTAAAGGTATACCACTCCGATTTTCTTTAGGTAAATTGTTCCGAAGAGGAGGAAGGTGACTTGAATAGTAAGCCACTTACACAAGTTTCCGCATTGAGAAATACATTTTGAAGTCTCAAACACCTGCAAGAATCAATATATCATATAAGAAGCTTCAGTTGTACCATGATACTTCAAAAATATAGAAGCTTTCTTGTAATTGTAATCAATACATAGATTGGCCTCTAAAGAAGAAGAGCATAAAGAATTCTTTCATCAGAGAAAAAGCGGAATAAAAATAATCCCGAGTAACTTCCACCTTTGCAGTATTGCAAGGAATTGAAAAATTTCTTACATGAATGAATAGTTAGATTAACATTTGGCCTCAAATGGAAGGAGAACATATGAGTATATCAAAAGGTGGAAACATCGTTAAAGCGCTTCCACGTGACCAAATCAGCAATCAAACAGAGATAACTCCACTTATTTTTCAGAGGATGGAAAAAAAAAAAGCACAATGAAAAACAACAAAGGATCCAACCTCACATAATGTCCGAAATTTTGGCAATGACTACGTAATTTGGAGTAGTCCTGATTTGAACATTTTGCTCGATCCTCGTAACCGATGGCTTTAATAAATGCACCTGCAAAGAGATCCACCCTTAAGCATACGCTAAAATCTTTGACTCAATCAGAATGTAACAGGGTCCAGAATGTGGAATCAGTCGCAGTACAGATCGTGAAATCATGGCATCAGGTTGTCACGGATGCAACTTAACGGCTGCAACCAAGGCGTCCGTAATTTCTGATGATGTTTACTATTTGGCTAAGGCTACCAGTAGCTCTTTAACCACAGGAAATAAAGATAAAAAGACGGTTAATAACATGGGCAAATGATTACAAAATCACAAAAAAGAGCACGACCTCCTACGTCGCACCACAATTTAACGAGAAAAGGTCCTAGTCACTCCGTAAACTGTTAAAATCACTAATTACATCAAAAAGTTAGGAAGGAAGTATAAATGTACCAGGTAATTCAACTAGTCCTACACATTGAGCAAAAGACGGTATCATAGCTTTCTCTGCAGCTGCATCAAAGCAACTGATGTCCACATGAGAAGGAGAATAATTTATAATCAACTGATGTTTGACTGAAGGAAAAAGGAAACAGTTTTATAGAGTTGACATACTTCTGTAAATGAACCTGCCAGTACTTCTGTTGCCAATCACATTCTATTTCGTATTGTGCTTCCATTGTCTTCCCCAATGACTTTGCCTGGCTTTGCTTGATGTTCTCAGGCCAACGGTGGTGAAATAGAGTCTTCCAGGCTGTATCAAACTTTCCATATCTGCGTAAGTGTATATAGTGTTTCATTTCATTATTTTCCGTAAGAAAATATTACTCCTTCCATCCTGTTTAGATTGTACTCATTCTCATACCAATTCAATTTCGAACAATAGTTTCACGCATTCTACACCAACTACACTCCATGAATCATATGCGACAAATCAATATCATCTGACAAACGAGGTCGATTGAGAGTTAAAGAATTGAGACAACGTACCTTACACGTTTTCTACTGCTGCCAGAGCACTCATACTCAAAAAATTCACTTTCCTTCTCAGTTGGCCTGTAAAAAAAAGCAAAGAAACATTCAGAAACCTGCATAATGCATTGCCTAGCATTCACCAACCAAAACAACACACTTCATTGTTCATACACGTCCAAATCGCACCTTATCCTTGGCTCTAGAAATCACGAACATTAGCGTACCCTCATTAGTACATTATCTACAACTTCATAGTAATTTGTCACCCAAGACTCAACACTAGTATTTGTCTTCTCAAGTTTAAGTGCGACCAAAATTAACAGGCAAATCCTATACAAGTTTACATCTCTTGGTACGACTGAACTCGAATACATGTAAGTGATGTAGCAACCCCCACTTACCACCTTCAAAAATTCAGACATTGTTATTACAATAGCTGGAATACTAGATCAACACAAATTCTCAAGCAAGACTTCTAGTACGCGTACAGCGGTTTAATATTCACATTAAAAGCGACTATTATAGTTCTTACTGTGACCGTCTGTAATTACTACACGATGGTTATAATCGACACATTTTAGTCACAATCAATTCAACCTATATGCACAACAGTCTCAAAAGAAAATAACCCAATATTCAGTCTAACATAATACTGCTGTTTACGTACAACAAGCTCTTTAGGGTACAACAAACACTTGTTAAACACGTGATTATATTGACTTAAACAGCTTCATTATATGCATACAACCGTCTTAAATTCTAAACACGCGTTTCTATAGCCTTAAACAGCTCCAGTATACGCATACGACCGTCTTAAACTAGAATTTGAAGAAAGACAAGAGATACAAACATATGTGATTGCAATTTGTGGAGAGCTACAGCAGGAAATTGATTCACCAAGCAATCAAACAACTCTGTGGGCAGTTCATAAATACCCTGAAAAACCCCTCCATCATCATCATCATCATCATCATCAAAATCATCATACCCTACAAAAAAAGATGAAATTTGAATCAAAGTTCACATTTTTCTGATAAAAAAACAATTGATGGTAAAAAAGAGGCAAAAGGGTAGAGAAATTTACCGTAAAGAATGAAACTTTTAAGAGCAGAAGCACATAAATTCACCAAAGATGGAGGCTTTAGCATGGTTTTGCTGTAAAAGAACACACCTTTTTTTTTTTTTTTCTGTTGTTGGAAGGGTAAGAAAATTTGGAATGAATTACACCAAGAAACTACAGTAAATTGTGAGCAAAGTGAGGAACAAAAGTGGTGTGTTATTATAATACTCCGTATAATATTTCGGGGTAAATCAATTGCGGTAATTGTCAAATTGATCCATTTCCTTCAATTAGGACTGTGATGTCCAGGACCGGACTGATTGGGACCGGAACCGTATATGACCGGAACCGGAAACATAAAATAATAAGGACCGGTGACCGGACCGGTACTTGGAACTTGTTGACCGGGACCGGGATCGGGATCGTGTCAATACCTGTTCAACTAGAAACACAAAAAGAAACTACAGTAAATTGTGAGCAAAGTGAGGAACAAAAGTGGTGTGTTATTATAATACTCCGTATAATATTTGGGGGTAATTCAATTGCAGTAATTGTCAAATTGATCAATTTCCTTCAATTAGGACTGTGATGTCCAGGACCGGACCGATTGGGACCGGAACCGTATATGACCGGAACTGGAAACATAAAATAATAAGGACCGGTGACCGGACCGGTACTTGGAACTTGTTGACCGGGACCGGGATCGGGATCGTGTCAATACCTGTTCAGCTAGAAACACAAAAATAAGCAGGAATACGCCAATACATTAATTCATTCATATTTAATTTCAATGGAATATTCAACTAGAAACTCTAACTAAATTCCATAACATTTTTGTCTGTCAAATTCCAAGCATAATGCAAGTGTTCAACTAACAACACAAGTCATAACAGAACATAAAATAAAAGTTATTTGAGAAATCTTCGAGATGCTCCGTGCTCCGATCGATACAAAATAGAGAATGCAAAAATCATCTTCTGATCAACGAATCTACGAGACAAAGATCGTTTCATCTTCCACCTTCTTCTCATAATCTGTTAACAATAACATCAAGTCACTACTAGTTAAAAAAAGTAAAAAATACGACCACAAAATATGATAGGAATTAAAATCGTCATCAAATAGTTAGAACTTAGAACAATTTGACCTTTCTCCAATTTCTCATGGTAGTCTATATTTTCCTCCATATCAAGTCGACTTTCACGAAGTGAAGCGCGAATTTGATACATGTTATTTATATTGATTATATGCCCCCGGTTTAGTCGCATTTAGCTTGCATTTATTCGTATTCATTATGATTCTATGAGCTATTTGTTATATTTCTCGATACTGCTGCTTTTCATTTACATTTTGCAGGTTTTGGTGGTTTGAGCCAAAACCCGAGACATTTGGAGCAAGTACGAGATTTGAGACGACAGGACCAAGCTCGAGCTCGCGCAGGAACTCGGGGTACAAAACAAAGACTAAAAGACTAAAAAGGATACGAGCAATAAAGGCCCAAAAGAAGAACTTGGGCTTGGGATCAAGAGAAAGAGAGTGGCCCAGCTGAGCCAGACCGGCCGGTCTGGTGGACCGGCAGCCGGCCGGCCGGCTCTGGGGTCTATTTCATCGGGTTTTGTTTAATTCGAGTTTATTCTTTTAGGAAACTTATATAAATACCTTAGGTCGTGAATTAAAACATCATCTTTAGTTTTATGCTTTATTTTACTTAGGTTTTTACTTTACTGTTTTTTAGTTCTCTCTTTCATTAAACATTAAAATTTCTTAGTTTAGTTCAAGATTGATTTCGCTTGTAACCGTCGTTACTCCGTAAAACTCCAGGTTTAATTCAATTGCAATTATTTCTTTTATCATGTCTTCTTCTTATTATTGTTTTGTTTTAATTTCAATCATGCGTAGCTAATTTTATAATTAGGGTTTAGGATGATTGTGAGATTGGTTCAGGAACATGTTTTAATTGCTTAATTCGATTGAACTTGTGCAAGTTGATTTCTTCCTACGCGTTTTATTATCAATTGAATTTAGGGACGCCTTTATTGAATTGAACTTAGGTTGTTTCAGTTTAAGATCGAAAGTCTAATTGAAACTAGACTCACGCGTATTTGATAAGTTGAATCTAGTAAGTTGCGAGAGCCCGCTAAATTTGCTTAAGGTTAATATTGACTCGAGAGAGCGTATTCCTAAACCTAGTCACTTGCATAGCTTCAGTTGATTTATATTTCCTTTTGAGTTGAGTTCCTGAATCAGTGTCACATTGATCCCGATGCCCTAATCTCCCTTTTACATATTTTTATATCATCTTATTCGCTGTTCCTAGTTTAGACTCCCAAAACACCGTTTTTATTACCTTGAGATTGACCTAGTTTTAGCTGAGCATCCTATTGACTGCCCGTTTCTCTGTGGATTCGACCCTACTGCCACTAGCTACCTTGTTAGTTGACTTTAGGTTATTTTGACTTAGGTGATACGACTTTAGCCTTGTCAGAATTCAATCTTGCCCGCAAATTTGTGCTTGCACCATCTTTAATATTTCAAAACACAAAATTGATAAGGTCATTAATTCATAACAAGGACTAAGAGTGGTAACTACTAATGTATTTACTAATTTGGAATGGATAATCATGAAGCAACTTTTTAATTAATAAATCTATAACAGTATGCATACCTTTGGACTTTGGTGTTAACGAGCTTCTAAATGGATCAAGTGTGCGCCCTCCTGAACTAAATGCCGATTCTGATGCCACCTTCGATATAGGAATAGCTAGAACATCTTTAGCCATATGTGCCAAAATAGGGAATCTCATGGCATTTGCCTTCCACTAAGCTAATATATCTCTATCTTCGTCTTCTCCTTTTTGCTCATTCAAGTAGCGATCAAATTCGGTTCAAACAAGGCCATTTGATCCACTCATTTGCCTCTTCACTTGTTCCTCAATATTAGTCATATAATGCAATGCTGTTCGTGAACTATTAGTGGGTTTATCAGATACGGACATACTTAGTCACCACTATCCCCGCTCACCGGAGCATATATATACGTTTATACTCGTCATACATACTATAAGCAAACTATTTCACTTTTTCGGCTAACACTTCACCTTTTTCTTTCCCGTACATACCAGAAAGAGCAATACTCACCCTAAGAAATTTGAAACTTGGATCCAAAATCACCGCCAAATAGATCAACGTGTTCACTTTCTCCACATCACCCCAATATTTATCGTATTTCATTTTCATTTGTTGGGACATTGTTCTAAACAAAAAGTCATCATTAAGCAACCAATCATTAAACAAATCATGAGTATGACCGATTTGAAAGAAAAGCGAATTGCTTGTTACATATAACGACCCTGATATATGATTAGTTAAATTATAGAATTCCTTTAGAAATACATCAAGTCTCTCAAGTTTGTCCCAATCATCATCAAGAATAGGACCCAAGTACTCTGGTTCTAAATCAATAGGAAGCGCAATCCTACTGAAAACGTCCTTATACTTCAAAGCTCTATCCAACATGGTGTACGTTGAGTTCCACCTAGTCGAAACATCAAGTGACAGTGACAACCCACATTCAATTTTACACTTCTCCACTTGTTCTTTAAACAAGACGAGTCTAGTAGGAGAATTCCTAACATATTTAATCGTAGCTCTTACCTTATCTATGTATTTACCACGATCCTTTAACCCATCCCAAACAATAAATTCACTATATGAGCAATGCCACGATTTCGCCGCACAACTTTTTCCAAGTAAGCACACACATCATTTGAACTTGCTTTATCTACAACGACCGTAAAAAGTTTTTACCCCAAATCCCATGCAACAAACAATCTTCCACGGCTTTACCAATAGCATCCCCTTTGTGACTTGCAATTGGACAAAAATTCAGAATTCTTCTTTGTAGTCTCCAATTCTCATCAATAAAATGAGCGGTGAGACACATGTAATTTATTTTCTGAATCGAAGTCTAAGTGTCAGTAGTCACACACACCCTTTGACAAGAAGTTTGAAGCAAAGTTTTTAAATTTGCTCTCTCATCAAGATAAAGCTGGTAACAGTCTCTTGCTATATGTAACCCTCTCATTTTTTGTGTCATTCTCCGTTGTTGAATATATGTACTTCCTCTGTCTCAATCATTTGTTTACTCTTCTCTCAAATTCCCCTCACAAAAAAGTCAAAGTGTAAACAATTCACTGAAACGGAGGGAGTACGTGTTATTTTTTATGAGTTTATCTTTTAAATTCTCATGAAAATAATTCCTTAATTAGTATGTTGACATGTGTCATTTTATTAAAGAACGAAATTATTAATTGAGCTTCCACAATAATTAAATGTACATATTTCTTTTGTTAAGAGTGTAAAACTAGCAATAACTAAGGATATAAATTATTCTACTCCGTATAAGAAACAACAAAAAATCATTTATACTCCGTAATGACAATTGTACTAAAAAAAATGGATAATTTCCTTATACTTCCTCCTATTCATCAGATTATTATTATTTAACTATTAATATCTTGATCAAAACGATAGAAATTTGATGAATCAGAAAATATATAAATACATCCACACCAAAATCCCTTTCAATGAGAAGAATAAAAACATTATTATTACTCATTACACAACAATACAAAATGAGCTACATTCCAAACACAAATTGAATAACAACCTCAACCAACTTGATTTACCTAATTTTACAACCCAATTACTAACAACAACAATAATAATAATGACAAAATAAATCATAAAACATACACGCACCATCACATTTAAGACTCTACACAAAGATATAGTATTATAATGCCAATTTTTCTAACAAATATCTACTGAACACGTAATAAAGATTCAATACTTCTTAATCTGATTACTTTTAAATCTTTAACGTGTATTCAATAAACATACGTTAGAAAAATCCTCACACATATATGTATTTATATAGTGTATATATTATTCAGTCCCAACTTACGGACCGACATCAATTGAAACAGATACATTATACCACCAGATGACACCGTAGCATCATCGTATATTTATTAGACCTTGGAGTCCAAAGCAAGGATAGTGGAGAGGTTCATAGGAGACATCATATCAAGGGAACCAGTCATCATTTGTTGAACGATGAAACGGTTAGCACGTTCAGTTGGGTGGAAAGGATCCCAAAACACGTTCAAATTACGGTTAGGGCATAAGTTTGATGCTAACGTACATAGCCCTACTCCGTTGTATGGTCCTTGCCCACAACATGCTATCCTTGATGTCACAAACCCTGCAATGAATATATCACATTTCACTCGTCAGTCTGTTTTCTGTAATATCGTCTTATATAAAATATATTTATGAACTTTGTAAAGAAAAATAAATTTTTCGTAATTCTGTGACGTGCTAAACCGTCTTATTACAATATTATATTAGAATGAAATTATTTGTGCGTGATAAAGAGAAATCTAATGTTCATCTAAAGTCTAAACAGTTTTGCTATATACCTTCTTTTTTACCTCTCCTAAAAGAAATAACAGTAATTATAATTTTATGTGAGACAAATTAAGACACTACACAAAATAGATTGTCAATAATATCTCTCATTTATCAAATACTCCAAAATGTTATTTTTTTACGGTTTTATGATAAGACAGTTTTACATGAAAGTTAGTTATCGGGGAATTTGTGATGTACTCATTAGTAGTGTACTATAGGAAACGTAGTTGTATCGTTTTACTTTTGGTCTCACCAACCTTTTGGTGGCTATTGATTATGATGGGCTAACATTGTCCTTTTGGATATGGTACTAAATGTGGACAATTTCTCTTCTCTTATTATTATTGGTGGATCCACTATTTATGTGCTTATAACCGATACCAGAAAATTAAATTTTCGATTGTATTTGGTGTCGTGTTGTCCTATGTAAAAGACATCACATCCAGCTAATTAACCTAAAAAAAAAACTATTTTAACTTGTTATACTGTCATGAGTATAATGTACGGAGTAAATTATAACAATTAGATTCATTTTAGCTAAAAGACTAAGCTGATTAGAAAACGTACCATAGGCTCTAGGGTTGTCGATAAAGCCACCCAACATACCGCCGGTGTTGGATGTAATGAAGACGTCGGACCCAAGTTGAGAGTTGAGGTCTCGCAACATTCGGGCCAATTGTGGGTTAAATAGAGAGGCAGCGTATTGTGGTTGTGGTGCACATGCTCCGTTTAGACTTGCCTGTGAGGCCAACTCTCCCGGTACACATCCTAGCGGCCCTGTTTGTGTCACTAACACTCGTCTTGCTCCTAGGTCGTATAGACTCTGCACGTAACAATTTTATGTCAAATTCTAATTTTTGTGTGAAATCGTAGGATTTGATCGATCAATTTTAGTAATTGGTGATATTTGATGAAGTTTGAGGGCTTTAAAATGATGATTAGATGTCAGCTGCCATATATGTCATCATACTGTGTGACACGAGACTTACAGAACGAAGAAAGCATACTCCCTCCGTCATGGATATACAACATCATAATGAGATCCTATTTGTTAGCATGTGTGGAAAAAGGGAAGGGATATATTAGGCTACTAAAACGCTCATGAAATAGAAAAGTAAACAAATGAGTGTAGTGATACACACCACATAATAGAATAAGTAAATAAATCATCTGCTGAACAGAGGGAGTATATTTTACCTGAAGAAGTTTACGATATTCGGAGATGACGTAAGGAACGTAATTAGCAACATTAGGGAATTGAACACGTCGAAGATTAATGGGAGTCAAATAGTAATTGTTGACAAAGTCGTTGCCACCAAGTGTTATGAGTACAAGTGCACCGTTCACTCTTGCTTGTGTTGCTTGTTCACCAATTATCATTGCCAACCTTCTTTGGTATTGTTTGAAGTACACTAGTTGCTTGTATGGCCTTATTATGTTTAGCTATATACCATCCAAAAATAAAAAAATTAGAAAAAAAAAAAAAAATTATTTAAACCAAATAGAAATTTGGATTTTATAGTTAAGGTGAATTTCTAATGTAAATATACTTTGTACTTTAGATTAGATATCGAGACAACAAACGTTCTTTTTGTTTTAATAATATTCTTTTAGTTGCAATTGCTTATTTATGTCATTTGTTGTTCAAACTTTTTAGAGTTTCGATGTTTTTGTTTAGCTACATTCTTTATACAATGCATAATACGCAAGAGAGATAAGGACATAAGGTGATAGAACAAAAACATCGAAACTCTACACTAAGACACAAAAATTAAACTATTGTCTTCCCCGGCAACGGCGCCAAATTTGACGGGCTTAAGGTCGTATGCCGTCAAAGTAAATTTATAATCACTTACTCGACTAACTACTAAAATAGCAATATAGTGAAAGTAAGGGTCGAACCAACAGAGATCGAAGGACTAAGCTAATTAATGTGTATGATAATGCAGAGTAAAAGTAACCGAATCAAAAGCTAAGTTTTATCTACCAACTGCATTATGCACATGATAAGGTTTATATCGTTTAATTTGGAAAATTTAAATTCAAAGGTTGATAACATTATAATTAATTGAAATTGACATGCATGTGGTACAACCATGAAACATGCATGGTTAATTAAGGCAATAAAAACCCTTAATAATTTTAAAATATACTCCTATATATATATCGGATATATTACATTTTAAGTGTCATTACAAAGTCTTTTAAAGTGAATTTTATTATTATAATGAAAAATTCAAACAATTATATATAAAGTTGACTTAAACGGAGTAGAAACAAATGCTACCCATAACCAGTGGCGATTTCAGGATTTATAATCGTGGGTGCCAAAAATAAACTACAAACAAAAATATTAGACATTTTAAATTTTTTTCTATAATTTTTAATTTTTTAGACCACTATTATTTTTTTTCCGAAAAATGTATGGGTGCCGGGTACCCACGGCACCCCCCCGTAATCGCCCCTGCCCATAACTATTTCTATAATTTCAATCCTCACACTTTAATACTTCGTATATGATAAAACACTTTTACGTACGCTTCAAAAAAAAATCAATAATAAAAATTTAAGTTAATGCTGCACATTAATTAGTAATTACTCCATCTGTTTCAGTCATTTGTCTACACTTTTCTCAAATCCCTTTATAAAAAAAAATTATACTATAAACAATTCACTGAATCAGTTTGTCAATTAACATGAATTAATGATTATCATCTTAATTATAAAAGAAATAATTAGTGAATAATTAATAAATTAAAGAGGACATACAAATTGATAACCAGTGTCATTAAGAATACCAACACCAGCAGAAGCAAAATTGGCTCCTACAAGAAGTCTTTGTCCCGTAAGTTCTGGGCTCAAATATGGTAGTAGTGGCTCTATTCCCAGTCTTTCACCTACATTTTCACCCCAATTATAATACAATTAATTAATATTAATATATTAATTAATTAATGCAATAAAAAAAATTGTACTCCGTATTAATGTTAACGTACATTAATTTAACCAATCAATGTTAAAAACAAGTTAATTAGTGTGACTTCTGTATTCATATATTATACTCCCTGCGTTCCAGTAAATTGTTAACATATTGACTGGGACCGAGGAAATACATTGCATCATGAGTTTAAAAACAAGTTATTAATTATCTATGCTCATAATAAAAATAAAAAGTTAATTTAAAATCTAAAAGAAGGTGTAACAACATTAAATTGGCAATGTTAGTGTACTTCTCTAAACATAGAAGTTGAATGTAAGAATGTTGCTTACTACAATTTGGATAAAGGGTATATATACATGATATATGTATCCACATTTTATAAAATAGGTAACGGTTTAAATTTTCTAAAATTGTGCAAGCTCGCACATTTTTAGTTTAAAGTAGCTTTGGAATAGAAAATGATTACTTCGTATTATGTAACATTAAAAGTGAATAATGCTTACACATGATGTCAGGGATATTTTTGCCATTAGAGAAGCGACCACTAGGACGGCGACTGGGAGTGTCAATGCCATAGGGTGGCGCATCAGCCCTAGCTGTGGTGGCCAAAAAGTTGTTGTTACCATTGTCAACCAACGAATCTCCAAACACGTAAAATGCTCTCTGTTGAGCTTCAACATTTGTCGAAACCAGCCCAAAAACAAACAGAGTAAGGCATATTATAGCACTACCAAAACCCCTATCACAACTCATTATTATAATTGTGATTTAAAGCTTAATAATTACCCTATATATTTATATCTAAAATGAAATTACTTATTAAGTAATTAAAAAGTGTTGTAAGTAATCTGGTCTAATTGGGGGGAGCATATATAAGAGTAAGGGTATTATATAGAAATGAGAAATGAAGGGACACTCACATGCATGTTTACCTAAGCTTTTAGGCCAATAAATGGCCTTCTTTTGCACCACCTAAACACAAGTGTATATGGGTAAGAAGACAACTAACAAGGGTAGGAACATTAGTTACTTCACATTATTACATTTTGAGGCATTTATGGTCATGGAGGCTATGCTTATTAGTGGTACTCTACTACCTTCTATACTTACTTCTATTGCAAATCTAACATAAATATATATGTGTGAACTCTATTAAGTGACCTCCTTATTGTAGCTAGGTACTTTTGATTTGTAAGTTATTACGGAGTCATTTGTTTATACTTCTCTCAAATTCGATCCCTTCACAAAAAAAGTCAAACTGTAAACTATTCACTAGAACGGAGGGAGTATTACATACACACCCTTTCTTTCTTGCACTACTTATTTACCTTATTCCCTATATATGATGCATGTGTTGTATATGTAAATATAAATTATTACTTTTATAGTTAGTTATTTAGAGGCTGTTTAGAGAGCAATATCGATAACACATTATAATGCATGCAGTTTGTTCAATCTAAGAAACTGAAATGAAATAGAATGTATTATAGCAAAGAAAAATGAACTATATTACCTATATATGCATGTATACAATGAAACAAATTAAAGTTTAATCCTAAGTAATGAAAGAAACAAAGCTAAGTAAAGATTGCGTGCTTACAGTGTTGAATTGTTGAATATATATCAGGGTTGGCAAGCATTCGAATCCAAGTGCTACTAGTTTTATTATTTTTTATTCCACTTCAAAAAATTTCTAACTATTAATTGTCATTTATAAAATAAATTACAATCTGTACAAATGAATTAGACACCTTAGAGTAAAATAGCTCAAACCGACAACAACATCATTCTCTCGCCATTAATTAATTTGCTATATAATGTGTGAAATATAGTTATGACGATGATGCAATAATTAACTTAAAATAGCAACGTATACGACAAATTATTCAACAGTAGCGTAACCGGTTATCGATCCCAATCAATTTCAATAGGGTATTTTTAGACATCCCCTTCAAATAATTAAAACCAAAAAGTGTTGTTTAGATTACAACGTAACTTGTAATCATAATCAGTTGATTAAAACAAGCAATCAATCGCCTTCTATAGTCCATATCAATATATTTGCATGTCGTGAAAATACTACTTCATGGGTACGTCACTTTACGTGAATTGCATATATGACGTTTACTTGTTCATCACATGCATGAGGCCGTGAGCGGTGGTCTAATAATAACTTATACGTACAACTTAACACATTAATACTTTTATGTATTAATTTTATTTTAATTTAGTTCAATTAAGTAAATTGTCACGTAAAATTTTTATAATACTACTTTGAATTATACTTATGATCAAAAATAACATATGATTATGTATTGTATTGTTTCTTTTTTTTTTTTTTTTTTTTTTTCAATTGATATAGCTAGATATATGATTATTTGCAAATTAACTTCAGTGCATATTAATAGTAAGGACTAAGTTGAATTATTCGATTGTGTTGAAAAATAAAAACATTAGCAAGATTTATTATTATTATTGTTATTATTAGGTTGATTATATTTATGGGATTGACACACTTCAATTAGGTAGTTAGCTAGTTATAATACTCACTCTACAATTATACTCCGTATTTGATTTTTTTTTTTCTTTTTAACGGCTGTAAGTGTATATTAATAGCTCAAAACCAGCAATTTTACGATACATATACACATAACACAAATGAGATCCATCAAACTAAAACTGCATCTAAATTTTGTGAATAACTCATTCAATGATAATTAGTTTTAAATTGGTAGATTATAAAAATTGCATATAAAAAGTATATTTTGTTCATCAAAAAAATGCTAGTGACACATGTGACTATTTGAGCGTAACTAATGGAGGGTGTTAGGACCATTGAAGATTAGGTATAGGATTAAGATCATCTAAGGTTTCGTTAGGATTCGAGTTATTATAAATAGCAAATTCTTGTTTGCAACCGTCGCAAGTTGCGACGAGAAACATGTTACCATTTTATTGTAAAATGTTACCATTTGATTGTAAAATGTTTTTATTAGTAATAAAACATTTTGCAATAAAATGGTAACATTTTACAATAAAATGGTAACATTTTTCCCGTCGCAAATTGTGACCAAAAAAAGGCCGTCGCAAGGGAGACTTACACATTATAAATAACTCTCTTATTATCTTATATTGACATACAATTAGATTCTGTTTGGGAAAAATAGCTGAAAAGATAGCTGAAAGCTAAAAAGGTAGCTGAAACTGAAAATCTAGCTGAAAAGATAACTGGAAATAACAGACTGATAAGGTAGCTGAAATTAATTATATTGTTTGGTAAAACAAACTGAAATAATAACTAAAATAAATTAATTGATATAAAAGTACATGATTTTTATTTTATGGGTAAAGTTATAAGGGTATAATAGTAAACAAACTTGTAACCAGCTAACTTATTTTTTAATAAGTTACCTAAAGTAACTTTTTATTTCAGCTAGCTGAAGTATTTCCCAGTCAACCTTACCAAACACTTTTAGATAAAAGCAAGTACTGAAATTTTGGTCATACTAGCTAACTGGTCAAATAAGCTAGCTCAAATATGTTACCAAATACGAGTAGAACCTTAATAATACTCCCTCCGATTCACCAGATTCTTAACATTTTCCTTATTGGGGTGATTTTCCATTTCTTAACATTTCCCTTTTTGGAAAGTTTTTTATCTCACAATTAAATATTCTCCCACTTGTTTACCCACTTGTTCACCCATTTTTTTGGTCCACCTTAATTATTGTGCCAAATACAAATGTTAAGAATCCGAGAATCGGAGGGAGTAATATGATGTGGAACAAGTAACAACAAAATCATGCTTTATTGAAATATAGGCATCATTTTGAACAATATTCAATGTTATTTCTAAAAGTTAAATTTACTAAAATAACCTAGATAATGGTGTCAGACTGTCAGTACAATTTTCCGATGTTGGAAGTATTTTCTCCAATTAAATAAAATTCAACCAACAATAGACGTGGGCCTATAGACTCCATTATTAGAAGCGGCATATAATTGAAGGGTCCATCAATATTGTTAGAAATTTTAGCTTTTTTATGATATCGTTTCTCCCATTATTTGTCCACATTTTATTTTGAGAATAAATATAAAGTGATAATTTTGTTTTATATAAAGTTGATGAAATCAAAAGAGAATAGTAGTAACTTGGTCATTTTGTTTGAGAATTAGCTTAAAATTTAATTTATTTATTTTTTTTTTGATGAGGAGGGGGTTGAGTCTAGGGGTGTTCATTAACGGTTCGGTCTGAGCAGATTAATTTCTTGATTCGTGTGCGGTTCGGTTAGGAAAAATCAATCCTAAACCGACCACAAGAATTAAATTATACGGTTCGGTTCACATTTTTAACGGTTCGGTTATGCGGTTCACCGCGAACCGTTTACTCTGTCAAATTAAAAAAAATTGAAAGTTAATTATTGATTACGACGCACTTTAACAACACACTAACGGTCCAAAATAAAAAGACAAATTACAAATGCCACATCTAATATACCATTATCAACTAAATTAATTATACTCCGTAGTAAATAGAAAATTTATAAATGTTTTAACTCAAAAATGTGTATTGAACAATAACTAGTAGTGCGACCCGTGGATTCCACGGGCCGTGTCGTTTTATCGGCATAGTGCTTGTTGTATTTTGTTTCTGTAATTGGCTCGCTGTGTAATCCATTTGAGCGGTCATAAATGACAATATCACGAGAACCATTATCTGAATCGCCAGCTCCTACATGGGCTGGCTTCTGTAATTGGCTTCATTCGCTGTGTGTTCACGGGGCGGCTATGTTATTTTCTTTAGTTGTCTTTTCGTTTCATGTTTGTTTTGCTTGTTGCCCGTATCATTTCTCTGTTTTCGTTCTTGTTGTGTAATGGAATGGTAGGAGGACGAAATATATATTTTAAAAATAGAGATTCAATAAATTACGTATTGTTGATAATATATCATGTGAGTTTAATACTATGCAATTAACAAAACAGTAATGCAAAATAAGCACCTTAGTAATGGTGTAGTGAAACCTTTGAGGCGTCTCTACTTATCATAATCAAAGCAAACCTAGGTGGTCCGAATTAACAATTTGATCAATGAATGAAATAACCGAGAATGGACATGTAAAAGTTCATACACACATAGGTATGAAATTCACGATCACAAGTTTGAAATACCCAGGTAAGAAATGCACACACAGTTATGAAGAGTGAATTCACTTTCACATGTTTAAAGTATGATACAGAAATTATCTCTTTTTATCGAGAAAAACCCATAAATGAGCTTATATCATATTAATCATGTCGTTCATAGCCGCGTTTACAATTGTGACCGGAGGCTCCTCGTTCATTTGCGCGTTACCTAAGCTCCACGAACGGTGACCATGAGCGACCTTATTGAACTTACGACTAACAAACGACCAAAAAAAGGTTTTGAAATTATGGCAACACTTAAGAATGTAATTAATGAAGAAAAAGTAATCACTCCGTCCTTTATCACGTCTGATCGCCGCTTCGATCACCGCAAGACAGTCACTTTCGAACACGACCCGTTAGCAACCCCTGTAGGCCGCTTCCTGGACACCCGCGAGAATGGCTAGAGCTTCTGCATCTCAAGCTTCTTTGCTTCCCCTCTCCTGCAACGTCAATCCCCACTGAAGGTTTAATATATCCCCACTGATAGGTCTACTCATATCAGCCCAGCCCATAATATGTTAACAATAGCAGACACACACAACAATACAGACATTAGGAGGAACAAACATAAGCAAGAGTGACACTGCGACATTATACACAGACAGTGGAAACAAAAGTAACGGGACAATTATAACAACATTTCTATAACCACAACTACGCGCAATGACAGTGGGGACATGGTACCGGATATGCCAAAGCATCTTGCAAATCAAAAATCAATTTGTGCTGGTAGAACTGTGATTTCTTAGCTCATGAATTTGCCTGAGTACGCTTAGATACTCCTAAGCCAGTCAGAATTGAGCGCAAACTATGGAGAAAGTAGAAAAATAATGTACTAAAAGAATAAAAATAAAAAGACCAAATCTTCAACGGGGTGCTAAAAACCTAAAAACAGTTGACGCTTTATAACTATCAAGAATTCATCAATTTCACAAATAGTTATCCCTACTTTAGTCAATGTTAATTATCTTTGTAAACGTGTTATCCTCTATTTCTTATACATACAAATAAGTATCCCAAATACACAAGGGTAATCGTAATAGCAGTAGAATCGTTATAGAATACCTTTTTTTTTTTTTTTAGACATTAGCAGGTATTTTCAGTAGTGTGTCTTGAGCACTTTTTCAAATTGCAGTGAAGAGGGATGTTGTGAAGTGTTCTTGACCAAATAAAAAATCAAATAATATTAGGAGGAATTAAATATTCTCTGTTGAATTATTTGAATTTTTTAAAATATTCTCTGTTGTCAAATATCAGGAGGAATTTTGGTCAGTGTTGCTTATTACAGTAAAAGTTGTCTGAAAGTAACAATAGGCCTTTTTTTTTTTTTTCAAAACCGTCTCGAGAAACTACAGTGTACATCCGTCTCAAATTTTGGGTCATGATACCTGACAATGAGGGTCACAACCCAAAAAGAAAGGAGAGATGGAAAGAACATTACGACCCCCGCTATTTATTGCAAATTCCACTTCACCTTCCTAGTCAAACCTTTTCCTCGTGATCCTTACACACATCTTTCTTTAGATCCAAAAAAACGTTAAATTTTCAATTTAGACTGAGCTGCTGACGTATAATCAGTGAGGCCATAAACATTCGGTTGGGGTATGGGATTGGCAGATGTCATCGAGAGACATAGTGAAGAGACAAAATAGAGTAATCGATTCACTAAAAATGCTTGACTAAGAGGTATTTCCTTTGATCCATTCATCCATCCATTTCTTTACAGTTTACATGGCAAACATATCCTCACCTAACCAATGAGACTGCTAGCATGACTTATTATACCATGAAACCTCGAAAGGTTTTCCAAGAATCGAAATATAGCGAAGAATAGAAGTCCAACAATCACAAAGGATTTGCAAATCCAAGTATCCAGCACAATCGTCAAGCACACCCCAAATCCCAACACACACAACACATAAAATGAGGGACTTATTTTACTCACAAATGAAGCGAAGTCATAGTCTTAGCTCCTCTCTGAATGGTTATGTCATATGTACAATCACATAGGTCTTGCAGAAACAATTCCAAAGCTTTAGCTGCATAGATAATATGTCAGAGAATAAGTAAATGGATCATCAACTGATTGTTTTGAACGCTCGAGACTATAACTTAAAAGATTGCTTACTCATTAGAACAGGAACTGCCAAGGCTATCTTCCCGACATCTTCATCAGCTTACATATTCTTTTTTATTCGAGTCTGCAAATTCCATCGAAGAAGCCATGAACGCAATAGCAAAAGAAACCACTGTGTCACATTTTCACTGCGAAAGAACCAATATTTACCACGTATCACTCATTAATTGCAACGTTGTTAGCCCTAAAAATATCAACAACGATCAACGACATATCAAACGTAAATATTCCTACGGATTTAAACCACAAACTGCAAAATAAAATGGTTTGAGTATGTGGAAAATTTACCTATTATTGGTCACAGGTCTGAGTATACTTCTTTGTACACTACATTTCGAGTTCTATTATGGAAGGCTGGATCCGTGTCATCTCTAAACCTTTATGTGAGGTGACCCGTGAAACACCTACGTATAACTTTGAAGGGGAGAGGAGAGCCTCGCAAACTCTGGTTATTCCTCTGCACAAACAGCAGAAGGTCTCCAGCAGAGGAAGCAATAAATTCGACACGTAAGCGAGCATGACTATTCCAACCCAAAAACGTAACAGCTCTGATATTTGCAGCTGAATTGTTTTTATAAGATGCAGTAACGTTAAAAATGATCGAATTCAGTTCAGCATTTGTCCGAGGAATGTCATTGCCGAAAGCGTCTTTTGGTTGTACCAGGACCATCGCCCTCGTTCCTGGTGTGAATTTGTTCACGTAATCCATCCATGATATGATCGAGACAGACGGATGCATTACACCTTCATCGACAAAGCTGATGTTATAATCTGTACTGTTTAAAATAACCGCATGCAAGTTAATGAAAGGGAGAAATATATATTACCAGGATCAACGAAAAATGAAGGGAAGAATCAAGAACAGCGAAAGCATCATCAGTGATGTAAATTTTATGAGTAATCAAACTACACATATATGTCCAACCAAAACGCTCAAAAGTGAGCTCCTTTTTATGGAGTATAATTCAACAACCCAAAACATTCAACAATAGCGTAAAGACCAATATTGATTCTGTTTATGTTGGGGTTGTAGGGCAATATAACTTAAACATGAAAATTTCAAAGTGCACCAACAAATAATGGCGGATGTACACAGAGTGTTTTTCAGATCATTTTGTTCCTTTTTATTTTAAAAAGATAATTTTATTATATTTATAACAAAAGCTTGAAAAAGAAAAAATCAGGACCTCATAATAATTTATTTCCGGGTCCGCCACTACCAACAAAGACTCAAACTCAAACATATACAATTGAAACACAAGCTTTTACACAGCATACCAAAGCGATCAATGACGATGGCGAGGTGAAATTTTTTGGAAGCTGGCTAGCAAGGACCAACGGTGGAGGCCGATTTATTGTGATGCAAAGTAACACGGACTCGGGACTAAGGTGACGGTGCCAATTCTACAATTCAGCGGAATGAGATTCAAAAGTCCATCATTGCATAACATTAGCCATCAAAATTATATATATACAATACAAATACAAATAAAGAGATAAACAACAAACGTGAAGCTTACCTGAAAACAAAGGATGATGGGATTATATTGCGTCGATTCTTCTACAGAAAATTATATGGCCTATACGACTCATTCTCCAACCGAAAATAGGAACATTTTCTAAACAAAATTACACCTTTCTCAGAGTAGATCAATTCTATCAGTATTTAATTGAGATATTAAATTAGAATACATCAAATAAACATGGCAACTTCAACAAAATAAAAAACCTCAGCCAGTAATCAAGTACTTCGTACATTGCCCATGAATTTTGCTTTGATTGATATTAACTTTGTTAATTAATTCACTAATATACTTCAACAATCACAACAATCCATTGACATTCAATAATATACGGAGTACTTAATTAGTTCATTATCCCCAAATTACGAGTAAAACAATAACTAACAAAATGGGAACAGTTCAAGACAATAGCCGTACAACAGACCTACAAGAGAGCTTTGATGAATTAAGCATAGCGAGGATTTAGTAATCAACTCAGTCAAATTGATGCAAGCAACCAAGTACAATTACAGCAAATTTACAACACGTAGGGGCAGCAGTTCACAGCACCTCGTGGGAACAGTAGCAACAACAGTGCGTATGGGTGGCCGCTGCAGACGGCGACAACAACTGCGCGCAGGGACAGCAGCAGCTTGCGTTGGAATTTTGAAAGTAGAAGTCGATTTAACATATCATGGTGGTATATCATTCTCAAAATCCCAGAAACGGCCATCACGAATCACAACCATTTGCGACTTTACTCCAAATATACCACGACAACTGACTTCCAGATAAAAGGGTAACTAACGGAGGCAAAGAATTTTCAAGCCACTAACAGCAAGTTTGGTGCAAATATCGTCTCGTCACAGTATCACTGATGATAATGATAAAAGGGTAACTAACGGATGTTTTTCTCCCTTATATGAACCCATGTCACTACTCACTAAACCCTGATAGTAAAAGTGAGCAGAAGGCATTAATTGCGTAAAAAGGAACCCATAAAAGTTGGTTCATGAAGAAGAATCAAGACCACACAAAATTAACAATGAAGAAATTCAGTATGGCAAGGAAGATGAATTGACATTAAATAAACTAACTCACGATGCACCATGACTTTGTCGGGAAACTGCTTGACAAACTGGTCGGAAGCGAATTTCCAATCTGAAGAGCTGAAATCAATAGAGGATGTGTGACTACAGGTCACAGAGGTATACAATGACATATATTCACACCATAGACACCACAAGGACAGGCACAACATATGCACAGCTGTCCTTCAAACATGTACTCACCTAAACGAAAAAGCTGAGATGAGATTACTCTATGAAAAGTCGAAAACAATATACCGTGCAATCACAATATTCATATTGTCCTTGATTTGGAAAAAAAATAAAAAAAAAAAAATCCTTCTAGAGAGGTAATGGCCAATGAGGCACAAGCGACCTTACTCCTCTAACTGCACGTAGGCTATCTCTCGATCTACCTCCTCAATTTCAGTTCATTTTTGTTTGTGATCTAGAGTTTGTTCCTTCAATGTTCAACTAATAGTTAACCAAATTAACCAATTGTGCACGCAATGTGGCAATGCAAGCATAAAACTACAGATACTGGATTACATTGTCGCCTCAAACATTAAAACAAAGTTGGTTCTTTCGCAACGTATCTGATCCACTCTTCATATGGCATGTCAGTTCCTTAACACTCTAATATGACTTTAACCTCTCATCACATTTAATAATAGCATTAAGCACAAGAAAGGCATTTGGTAAACCGTAAAACTATACCTAAGGCCAGACTGATATTCCGTTGGTTTTTAAGATGATCATGTGTACGACAGGTATACTTGAAAAGTTAAAAGACCAGCCTATTCACTAAAAAAAAAAAAATTAACTGATCAAATTCCTATAACAAAATTTGATTAATGTCCATGTTTAGCAACTTACATAGGACAAATACCCCTACAATTAGACAATTAGTTGCTCGCACTTGGCTAAAAGTATCAAACACGACCATTTGAGGAAAAGTTTCAAGCTTAATTGCACTGTAAATAATACAATGTCCAAGCAAATTCAAGATCATTCCCACCAAACTGCAAACTAAAGTGACATTTGACAAAAAAAAAAAATGTAAAGCAAATGCTAATCATCCACAAATCGACACGCTACTCATTCAGCAATCTTATCATTTCTACTCAAAAGCAAACACAAACACAATCACATAACACGAAATGCTCACAAGTAATTCTGCAACGATTCAAGTTGACGAAGTACTCGAGTAACAACTGCAATCTAACCAACACCTCAAAACATAAAGCAACAGACACAAAAAAACAGTTCAATATATACATCAATCAACTCATCAATCCATCACATAGTAATAAGATCGTATTACACGAGACTTTGTGATCCCGAACAAAAACTACCCGCTCTAAAACCATTCTGAAAAAATCATACCTGGTTGCAATGGGTATGGTAGCCGATAAAGAATGACATCCATGGTTGAAGTGAATAAAAAGGACGATTGAAATTGAAGTTCCGTATTGGTTACAACAATTGAATGACAGCCTTTATGATTTATCACCATTATTACTGTGCAGGTAGAGCACTAAAGGTGGAGGAAGATCAAAGGACACGAAGAAGGAGGATGAGGCGGGGGAGCTGCTCTTTCCAATTTGGTTTCCAATTTGAAGTGGCAATTTGGTCTGACGTGGAAGGAGGTGTTTGACGTGGAAGGAGGAGGTGATTTTTGGGTTAGTTTTTTCAATGTTTTGTTTTGAGTCATAGGTTATACATTGTGTTTTAATAGATATATATAGATAAAGCAATAAACATGTTAAAATTGAAGCGAGAGAGTGCATATGAGATTTTATTTTACTAGAATGAGGCTTTTGAGTGTTAGAAAAATGCGGTAGAATAAATAATTGATATTTGAAATTTGATGAAAGTTGTAAAGTTAAACTTTATGTTTTAGTTTGTATATATAAGTATAATTTATTTATATTTTTGCTCTTAATCTGGTTGTTTGCTAACCGTTAACTCAAAATGCCGAACCTAAACCGAATCAGTAAATCGTTAATGTTGGGGGTCGAATATCCGACTACGCCACGAAGATGTAATCCATGCACTAATATTGTGATATCACGCCAAGAGATCCAATACATGCAGGCCCAAGGGCCTAAAAAGTCTATAAATAGCCCTATGCAAAGGTAAGACTCTCTCTCCCACTCTCTCCCACTCTCTAAACCCTACTCTCTCACCTTTTACACTCATATTCATACATATACACCGTGATACTAATCGACTTCAAGGCTTCTGGAGGCCTTCCCTCGGTAAGCAAACCCTGCCCGAGGGTTGTCAGAGGTCCATCCACGAGCAAGCCGGCCCTACCAAATGACTACTACCTCATCCGAAGGCCCCAAGTTTACAATCGAACAATTATACGAATATCATCATAGCTTCGAGTCAGATTCACTCTCAGATTTACGTCAAACAATCGGGCGCTGTCATGTAACGCGATAAACCATACCCACGAGACTCCACAAGATCGTGAGGGAAGGTCGCTTCTACTAAGATCGGGAAATAGAGATAAGGTTTAAGGAAACCATATTCATGTGAAATGGTGGGTAGATATCAGTAGTGGCACATGCTTAATATCCGCCATTAACGTGTGGAACATGAGCAAAAAGCCAAGCAAACCGATATTAGGTGTCAAGCTTATCATTCACATGATGAAAGTCAGAGAAGAGGAGGAAGGAACCCCAAAATAGAAGGAAACTCTCATTAAAGCATTATCTAAATCATTTTGAAGTTGAGAAACTAATCCCACCGTGAAAAATCCAACCCAAGAGTCACAAGAAGAAAGACCACCACATCTCCGCTAGAAAGGTCCGTGAAATAAGGTGGAGGTCGACTGCACTTGTCGTGGAGATAAGCCTTAGGAAACTAAATCAAGACCAAGAAATTCATTCCATCCCACACAAAAAAATAATCAAACAAATAGTAGGACCCAACTGCCACTAAGAAGCCTCAAAAT
The DNA here is from genome assembly GCA_023091065.1 of Dianthus caryophyllus. Lineage (NCBI taxonomy): Eukaryota > Viridiplantae > Streptophyta > Magnoliopsida > Caryophyllales > Caryophyllaceae > Dianthus > Dianthus caryophyllus. The sequence goes on along the minus strand of CM041529.1, from coordinate 25,518,230 downwards.
TCTCAGAAAATCAAACCAAAATTTTAGGGAAAGTTTAGCAAGGGTCATACAGCCAAGTGGTCAAACCTATTCAAGGAGTACTCAATTTAAGAAAGCTAGGCATATGTATTTAAATAAAAGTTAGAAAGTAACAAGAGAATATACAAAAGGAACACATGTATTATTATTATTATAATAATAAGTCATAGAATTACATGAAAATAGAAAATAAGAGCGCATAAATTAAATAATAATATACAATAATAATAAAATAATGGCAAAAGAATCCAAGAAAAGTGAGGAAGGGTCAGAGAAATACAATGAAAAAGACAATACTACATGCACTATAATAATAATAATAATACTAATATTGGTACAAAGAGACAAAAAGCAAGAATACCAAGGAAAATAATAAAAAGAACATGGCCGCACTAAGACACCACCATGTACCGTCGTAATCAAGCCAAAAGCAATGCAGACTATCAATGCCACACCACTACTGCTGGTCCAAGTCGAGCGCAATGAGCCACCAGACACAAAGACGACATCGGGCCCTGACCTTCCGCGGCGGCCAACCGCTGGCTTCCACTTTAACTCTAGTTGTCGTTTCTGGCCGGGCCACGCTTACCACCCGCCATTGGCTGGTGACATATTGCCGCAATGCTAAGTACCACCATGAGCACCTTTCTACTACGCCACGATATCGAATCATACCAACCGGCCATAAAGTTAACGCCCTCAGCGCATGACACGCCATTTATGTACGGCTGGGCCGGCCCATTTATGGTTGGCTCGACCACCTTTGGCCCGGCCAAGTTGTCACCGCACGCTATAAGGACTTCCGGGAGCGCCACGACTGCTGACACCGCAATAAAATTTGGCCATCGCCAATCACCAACCATTTGGCCATGGTCCGGCAGAAATATCACGCTGCTGCCCACCTGGAGAGTCGCTTAGTCAACGCCAATCATGACGGGCCATGAGCACTCACTGGCCGAGCTACCCGGTACAATCAGACTCGGCCAAAATTTGTACGGCCAGATAGCCTCTCAAAGACGGCCACGCCTTTAAATATCACAAACACAACGCTTGCCTGGTTCCCACGCTTCGCCCACCGCGGACGCAGCCTCCGATCGCCACTATACTAAGAACGTGAAGAGATTGCCGCCCACGAAGAAAAACACGCGCCACCGTGGAGCAGCCACCTCGCAGCGACAACCTTTTTCAACGGCCGTCTCATTCCTGGCGGCCGCTTTTCTGGCCCGCGCCTCAGACGCTTCACGGCTCAGACGCCTCATTTCAACGCCACAAAGAAACCACCTGAGAAAGAGCTACATCTCGCTTCCATTATTTATTACACGGCCACCCAGAGGTTACAACGTGACGGCCACCGTCACCGACCACCTCGAAGTCGCTCTCGCTTACCCGGCCACTTTCCAGTGCAACGCCACTCTAGACCGCACGGCTAACATCATCCTCGCCACCGCTGACGGCCGCCATGTTAGTTGCCTTGCTCGACTACTACACGAAGCCGGCCACTGGGCCCACCGCCCCGCCCGTCCGACCACGCCACCACCGCCACCGGCTTGGGCGCCACTATCCGACAGATGCAGCATCGAGGCCACGGCCTGGGCAGTGGCACGCTGAAAGATAAGTCCTCATTTCTTTTGCTAACAAATGTTGATTCATAATAATAATATTATTATATGTTAAAGTGCAAGTGTCAACTAGCAAAGATAACAAACTACTGTGATATTCATAGCACTACTCTATTATGAGGAAGTGATACATGAGGCAAATGTTAAAGTTTATTACTGAGTGTTACAATTTGGCACCTAGAAGAGATAGGCTAATCATTCCTATGATATTTATTTTATGAAGGAGTGGCTGAGGACAATGATGATAAAGTGAAATATACTGCACTAATAACAAATAAAAACACCTGTAGTCATCCTACCTCCACAAGAAACTCCACAAAAATGAGCTACAAGAAAGCCAGAAACTAAGAGTAATATTATGCCCATCCCTTGTTTAGACGGCACGTCACACAAGAGATGGCCAGGGGGCAAAGAGGGGGGACTACCCCCGAGAGCCCGAATAATCATATTTATTGATTCAAAAATAGTGAATTTTTTGAAAATTTTGTACTAACACCTGGCAGATCAGCAAAACGCCTCGTAAACAAATTAACCAGAATCGTAAGACCACTCCACGCCGCTTACTAAGGTTCATCGACCGTAGGGAATCCCCTACGACAAAATGTCAAGGTCCGCAGATAGTCCGTCATGCAAGATAGCTCAGACAAATTCTACACCAAAGATGTTAAGGTCAGATAAGTCCGCTGTACCCAAATCTAAAATGTCAAGGCCAGCATACGATGCCGTCAACATAAGTGCTCAGACAAATTTCTACCCAAAGATGTTATAGGCTGGCAGTATAAGTCCGCGATGTACACCCAAAATGTCAAGGTCAGAGATATCCGTCACATACTATAAGGTTCAGACAATTTCCCAAAGATGTTATACTAAGATAAGTCCTGCGATGTACTCAAATTCAAAAATGTCATACCGGTATAAGTCCGCTCATGGGCCATATAGTGCCCAGTGATACCAAATTCAAAGATGTTATGCAGAGAGTCCGCGAAATTTCCCCACTAAAATGTCAAGGTCAGATGAAAGTCCGCTCATAGGCCATATAGGCTCAGACAAATTTCCAAATTCAAAGATGTTATATCGGTATAATCCTTTACGCTCCAATTAAAATGTCAAGGTCAGATAGTTCCGTCATACCATAAGGTTCAGACAAATTCTGCAAATTCAAAGATGTTAAGGCCGTGAGATATCACATCCCAAATTAAAATGTCATATCGGGTATACAGTTCCGCTCACAATAGTGTCGTGACAAATTTCAAATTCAAAGATTTTAAGGTCGGGCATAAGTCCTGCATGATGTACCACCCAAAATAATAAGGTCACAGGAGTCTACTCACGCCATAGTGCACATGTAACCCAATGTAAAAAGCAAAGGCTGATAAGACCACCTCCGGCGCTCTTAATCACTGTTACTTTTTACATGAAAAGGTCGGATAAGACCGCTTCACTGTGGCACTAAATACAAAGTCCTACTGGCCATGAACCTGGGCAAGAAGATCTAAAAGTTAAAGACCGCTCGACAAAGTGCAAGACTAACAAGAAGATAAGAAAGTTAGCTAAGTCCGCCTGCGCAGGGGCACTAACCATAAAACGAAAAAGTTAAATAAGACCGGCCATGGCTACGAAAGGCACAAACCGTGACTAACCAGTGAAAAAGAAAGCCCGTAAGACCACTTGGCGCTACATAGTGCACAAAGTGCACTGCACGCCACACACCTAAAAGTCGAATAAGACCACCATGACGTCAGATGGGCACAGGTAGCGCCAACCATAAATGGAAAGATCACTAAGACCGCCATCATAACGGCAGTGTGACACCGATTTTGAAGGCCTCGGCCACACGCTCGACAAATACTATGCCAAACATGGAATACCTTCTACCTCACCGTCAGGATGCATCCCGCTACTACAAAGCGAAACCTAGCCGACAAGCTAAATAAAGAAACTAAGCTAACTAAGTGAATCTGGCGGTCACGAGTTCCGTGAACATTTCTCACGCTTATAACTATCCGACAGGGCATGGCCACGCCGCCCAAATTACTACTTATAGTAGCCACAAAAGAGTTACGCCAGCCAAAGAAAATGACACACAACAGAAATCTAGGTCGATGCTAAACACTGCCATTTGGCCAAAGAACAAGAGATGGACGAACCGATAAACACCCAACAGCCACTCTAAAGAGGGAAAATTCCGGCGGATTAATGAACGATAGTACACTATAATGAAATAGCAAACACTTGTGCAAACTTTATCATGGATCGCTAGTTTTCCAGCTTCTCTACCGCGCTGATTTTCTCCGTCAAGGCCGCTTAGCTTTATTTCAGTTGACGCTGCGTTTCTGTTACTTTGTCGCGGCCGCTGACATACTCGGGCCCGCTGCCACAAATTTCTACCGCTGATTTCTCCCGTTCAAGGCCGCTAGCTTTAGATTTCCAGTTGACGCTGCGTTTCGGCCGTCACGCGTACTGATATCTCAACTGCGCTGCGCCACTACCAAGGCTGACTTTCTCCGTCGCGCGCTACTAGTTTTGTATTTCGTTGACGCTGGTTTCCCGCCACTCGCCGCGTCCGCGACGCTTCTCTCTGGTCTGCCGCTAGCCCATATTCGGCGCCAACGCACACCAAGTTTATAAAGCGCCTCTTTACAGCCAGATTCTTCTACGGATCTTATTCGCATATCGCCCATCGCCAATCTGCTGTATTCCATTCGACATCAAGCCAGACAATCGAACACGCCGCATTTATACGCGAGTCCTGGGGCATTTGCTGGGGGTCGAATATCCGACTACGCCAGCAGTAGAACGATAAGCACTAGAATATTAGATATCAAGGCCCAAGAGATCCAATACACGTAAGGCCCAAGGGCCTAAAAAGTCTATAAATAGCCCTATGGCAAGGTAAGGCGACTCTCTCTCCCACTCTCTCCCACTCTCTAAACCCTACTTCTCACCTTTACACTCATATTCATACATATACACCAGATACTGAATCGACTGGCGCTTGAGGTTCTCCCTGGGGCAAACCTCTGCCCGAGGGTTGTTTCAGAGGTCCATCCACGGAGCAAGCCGCCCGCCCAACACTACTACCTCATCCAAGGCCCCAAGTTTACACCGAACAATTATACGAAATATCATCATAGCTTCGAGTCAGATTCACCTCACAGATTTACGCCAAACAAGACTTTTAATCTGCGGCATACTAACCCTTATTTTTTAATCTGTTGGCAATCGAACCTATAAAACATGCGGTTCTCGGTTTTTTCGGTTCGGTTTATCGGTTCGGTTTTTTTTGCACACCCCTAGTTGAGTCCCCCCGGCACATGCAATCCCGCACCACCACATGTGACATGTACTGTTAGGCCCAAAATACCCCAATGGGTCCAATGAACAAAACAAAGGCCCAAGTCAAGGAGAGGAAAACGGTCAACAAAAGACAAAGCCCAAAAGACGGGTTGGTCAACGAAAGTCAAGGGTAAGGGTCAATTGGGCCGAGGTCAAGCAAGGTCCAAGCATGCTAAAGCCCAATCAAGGAAGAGGCAAGGAGACGTTGGAAGGATGAACCTGGACGACAAAACGAATCAGCTATGCTCAAGGGAAGATTTGACTCATTCAAGAAAGCAGTTATGCAGCTCAGACGTTACAGGAGAAGAACAAGGAGGAAGTTAATGACCAGCAAGAATCAAGGGATCATTAAACAACCAAATAAAGCCGTTGTGTGAAGCCTATAAAAGGGAGATAGCAAGATCATTGAAGACTACTGAAAAACTACGGAAAATACCATACTAAACACTCTAAATTGCTGAAGTATACTCTCGATTATATATTTGTAGTCTGGAAGTTCTGTACGTTCTGAGCGTTCTGTCCGAGTTATAGTACAAATCCTCTCCTGGCTTGGTGCCCGTGGTTTTTCCCTTACTTCTAAGGGTTTTTCCCACGTAAACAACCTCGTGTGTCTTGTCTTCATTTGTGTCATTTATTCTATCGTTGTTTCCAACACGTAATCAACCACGATAATCACAAAATACATTAAAAAGGATAATACTAGTAAACCCAAAATCTAAATACGAATACAGTGAGAAAATCACCCCGAACAGTTTGGCGCCGTCTGTGGGGATATTAGTTTATTAATCCACAAAAAACTTTCTTTATATCCAAAAAACAACTCTCACACCGCTCAGACGAATCAGAGATGGCAGATCAGCACGCAGAACTTCTCTTGAAACTCCAGGCAGAATTGGAACAAGCCAAGCAAGCAGCGTTGGAAGCCTAGCAAGCTGCGGCGAATGCCCAGGCAGAAACCGCACGCGCAAAGGAAGCTGAAGCAGAGCTGAAAAAGCAATTGGACATAACCTCCAAAGCAAAAGCTTCAAGATCTCGGATCCAACCAGGTACGCCTATCTTTGATGTGATCAAGCGAATTGACTTTTCTATTTTTTCTTCTGGTGCAGGATCGTCCAAGACGCCTCAGGGGAATGTCACGAGGAAACTCCAGGAGAACGCCGGCCGAGGCAACCCCCAGAGCGGCGAGCCGAGAAGATCCTGAGGCGATAACAGCTGCACAGGTGATGCAATACATGATGCACGAGATGGGAAAGCTCTCAGAGTTGGTACGCAAAGTTCCAGGACTTCCACCACCTATAGAGACAGCCACGCCAGAGTGCTATGCAGACTCCCCCTTCGACGATTGCATAGCAATGGTGGAAATGCCAAAGAAGTTCACTCCGCCAAATCTGAAACTCTATGATGGGACCTCAGACCCTCAGGAGCACGTGGCTCAGTACAGGCAGCGCATGTTCAATGCAGCCATTCCCATGGATAAACGTGAAGCCTGCATGTGTAAGAGTTTTGGTTCAACGCTGACCGGACCAGCCCTGCAATGGTATATCAACCTACCTGTCAGAAGCATCAGGACCTTCGCTGAGTTGATCAACCTCTTCAACATCTGATTTGCGGTGGTAGAATCTTTGGAAAAGCGGACCGGCGATGCATGCGGGATCATCCAGGAGGAGGGTGAATCGCTCAGGGATTTCCTGCACCGATTCAACAAGGAGAAAGTGTCTATTCCGCGATGTGACATCGGAACAGCAATCGAGGCCTTCAGGCAAGGTCTGGTAAGGGATTCTACCCTTTATATAGAACTAACCCGTTATCCCTGTTCTACCTTTGAGGATGTGCAGGCCAAGACATTAGCTCAGATCAGGGTAGAAGAGGACCAGCAGTTCAGGTCACGCTACCAGGATAACGACAGGACATCACGCAAAGCCCCAGCTCAGCGTGGAAATAACAGGCCAGCTCCGTACCAGAGACCGACCAGGAAAGAAACTAACGCTGTGGAGGAGCAGACAGAGCAGCCCAGGATACCACCACCAATATCAGAGTACTGTTTCTCAGTAGACTCTTCAGGACTTCTTTGCAAGCTGGACAAGCTGGGAACAGCGGTCAGGTGGCCCAAGGCGAAGGAGAAACCAAACCCCAGGAGGGATTCAACCAAGTGGTGTGAGTATCATGCAGATATAGGCCATACAACAGAAGAATGCATAGCTCTGAGGAGAGAGGTGGCACATCTGCTCAAAAATGGATACTTGAAAGATATCCTTCCAGGGAACAGACGATCAAAGGAAGAACGTGAACAGCCTAAAGATCAACCACCCCCTGTAACACATGAGGTAAAATTCATTTCTGGCGGTTCTGATATTTGTGGGCTGACCTATTCTGCTGCCAAGCGGGTAGCCGTGGAGAACAGGCAGAGACCCCCGGCAGGCCAGGCAGAGTCTATCCAGCCCGTTACCTTTGACGAGTCAGATCTGCAAGGAGTGCATGGGCCACACCACGATGGGCTAGTGATCAAGCTGCAGATTGGAACCTGTTTGGTCAGACGAATTCTGGTGGACGGAGGCAGTTCTGTCAATATCATAATGATGAGTGCGCTGGAAGGCATGGGGCCGAAGGAGTCCGATGTCACAAAAAGATCCAGCGTCTTGGTGGGTTTCAGTGGAGAAACAAAGCATAGTTTGGGAGAGATCACCTTGCCAACCTACGTCGAAGGGGTGACCTCGTTCGAGAAATATTGCGTGATTGACTCTCTATCCTCATACAATGTCATCTTGGGTCGCCCGTGGATCCACAACATCAAGGCGGTACCTTCCACATATCATCAATGCGTCAAGATCCCAACCAAGTGGGGGACAGTAACGGTAAGGGGCGAGCAACAGACCGCCCAGGAGTGTTACAGGACAGCCCTGAAACCCTCCAGCCCAGGTGTTATGACCAGATTTTGCACAGCCCAGAATTGGCAGTTCTGGATAGACGTCATAAATATGGTACAGAGCAGAAAAGAAGAGCAATAGCAGTTATAGCCCAGAACAGGTCAGAAGAGGCATGGCAGTTATGGTCAGCTGAGGTCAACCATGACGGTTACAAAGATCATGGAGTAGTGGAAGATAATTCAGCTGAGCAGAAGTGGAGTCAATGGAAGTTAAATAACCGCCAAAGATAATGGAGATCATGGAGAACGTGCCCTAGAAAATAGGAACTGATTTTGCAGCTTGCTTAGCCTATATATAGAGGCTCATTTGCACATTTTCATTCATCTTTTTACTCTCATTTAGCATACTTAAGCACTAGAAAATATATTACAATACACTACGTTAAGTTACTGATCGATTCTGTACGAATTGCTACAGTGATCACTTTCTGATTGTACTCTGTAACCTCAACTCTGATATTAATAAAAGTACTCCTGGCTTGGTAGCCCGCAGTTTTCCCCATCTTCTTCTCGGGGCTTCTGCGTCATCAAATCCCTGTGTTCCTAGTTCTGTCCCATATAGCTCAGTTCTGATCAGTTCTGTTCTGTTTCGCAAATAGTACTAGTTGATCCACTTTTTTCCATTTTCTCTCTTGTGAAGTTTTTACCAAAACAAATTGGCGCCCACCGTGGGGCAACTAGTTTATTAATTTGCCTTTTCTCACAAAAATCTCACAAAAATCACCCTTTTCCATATTCAAATGGCTGATAGAACTTTGGAGGAATTGTCCAAGGAGTTACAAGATGCGCAATCTAAGATTCAACAAATCTCAGAAGAGAATGCAAGACTGAAGGAAACAGAGTCCTGCTCAAGACTAAGTTGGATTACGCTAAGAGCGATACATCAAAGATCGGACACTGGGCATCTTTGAGTTCTATAATCAAGAGAATAGACTTCTCTAACTGGATGAAGATGAGGATCTCGAAGACCAACTCCTGGGTGGTGAAGATGAGGAAGAGTCATCCGAGAATGCCGACAAGAGGAAGGGCAAGAAGAAGTTCAACTTCACCCTCATGATGATGCAAGAACTCCGAAGTTACATGACAAGGTTGCAAAGATTCCAGGAGTTCCAAAGACCAATTGAGGAAGCTTCCCAAGAATGTTATGCAGATTCGCCATTCAATGAGGCCATAACTATGCAGATATCCCAAAGAAGTTCGATGTTCCAGGGATGAAGCGTATGATGGCACAGAGATCCACAGGACCACGTTGCTCAAGACAAACAAAGGATGTACACGGTCCAGCCCAAAAGAATACAGAGAAGCCTTTGCATGTGCAAGGGCTTTGGTTCTACTCTGTTGGACCCGACTCGCAATGGTTTGTCAATATTCCTAATGGTACTATTAAATCGTTTGCTAATCTTGTAAATGTCTTTGTTGCCCGGTTGCTAGTAGCGAGGAAATTAGAGAAGAACAAGTGATGCATGCGAGTTATGCAGGAAGAAAGATGAGTCCCTACGAGATTATCTCCAGAGATTCAACAAGGAGAAGATCTCTATCCCCAACCGTGACGTTGCAAATCGCTATCCAGGCTTATAGGCAAGGTTTGGTGGTCAATTCTAAGCTTTATCGTGAACTAACTAAGTATCCTTGTGTTACTTTTGAAGATGTGCGAGCAAAGACCTTGGCCCAGATTAGACTTGAAGAAGATGCTTTGATGGCGAGGATAGTTACGGTACGAGAAGGTGAACAGGAAGTCGATAGTGGACGCACCCAGAGCAAAGCCAGCACCATACAAAGCCACCCAGAACACAAGTGCATGTCGGCTCCGAGACGATCAATTCGATGACTCCTCGATATCGCCAGCCTTGGTGTTGAGGTTCCACGATTGATAGCAAAGTTGGAGAGCTTTGGGAATGCCGCAAGATGGCCCAAGAGGAATGATAATCCAAATCCAATGTAAATCCAAACAAGTATTGTGAGTACCATGGAGACATCGGCCACAAAGACGTAAGACTGCTATGCCTTCAAGAAAGAGATTTCCTACCAGCTCAGAACTGGACGTCTGAAGGACATCATCAGACCAGTCCAGAAGAATCAGCCCAGAACTGAAAGTGCCAGGTCCCGTGATTCCAGGGGACAAGAGTCGAAAAACCGCCAAATCCTCCACCCTATACACACGAGGTAAAATTTATCAATGGTGGTTACGATATCCGTGGTCTAACCTATTCTGCAGCTAAGAGGATAGCAAAGCAAGAGAAGATGCAGCCTCCAACCAGAATAGAGAAGAATTGGGAAGTTGTCACTTTTGATCATGAAGATTGTGAGGGCATCCCGTTACGCACCATGATAGCCTGGTGATCAAGTTGCAGATTAGCGACACCCTTACGCCGAAGTTACGGTTGATGGGGGCGATTACGTGAACCCGATCATGTTGGACGCATTGAAGGAGATGGGTATAGGCCAGGACAAGTCGACCAAGAACTCTAATGTTACGGTTGGATTGATGGCGAGACCAAGCACACTTTGGGAGAGATCTCACTTCCCACCTATGCCCAGGAGTTTCTTCTTTTGAAAAGTTTAATGTTATTGATTCTATGACTTCGTATAATGTTACATTGGCGTGCCTTGGATCCATAATCTTAAGGTTTGTGGCGTCTACTTACCATCAATGTGTGAAGGTCCCAACTCAATGGGGAGTACTGGTGATAAAGGGAGAGAGGCAGATCGCACAGAATGCTCTGAGCGACCTTGAAGCCCCCAGTCACCAACAAATCGCTCGCATAGCAATTACGTAAACCGGTCAAGTCGATTAGTGGAGCGAGAAAAGTCGATTGGAGATGGACCAGATCAGTGTAGACCAGACCTGCCCAGAAAAGAAAGTGTTAGTGGGCGGTGATGTACCATCCAAAGATCGATCCGATCCGATCGGTTTCAAGTCTAAGAAATCAAGTTTTGCATGGAGCCACTTTGACATGATCGAATCGATCCTGACGTTATCACGCACAAGCTCAACGCGTTGATCCTCGATGCAGACGATTGCATCGTAAACGCAGGAAGTTTGCGCCAGAAAGAAATGTTATAATCAATGAGGAAGTCCGGAAGTCACCGGACATGAACATGGTAAGAGAGGTAATGTATCCTGTTGGTTAGCTAATGTGGTTGTTGTGCGTAAGAAGAATGGAAAGTGGAGAGTCCGTGTAGACTACACAGATCCGAACAAGGCATGTCCCAAGGATCCTTTCCCTCTTCCTCACATTGATGCCATGGTGGACAAGGCTGGCGCCATGAAGTTCGACCTTCATGGACGCCTCAAGTGGTTTTAACCAGATCAAGATGTATCCTCCAGACCAGGAAGGAACCTCCTTCATGACGGATCGTGGAATCTATTGCTACACCGCCATGCCCTTTGGACTCGGAAATGCCGGAGCCACCTACCAAAGGCTAGTCAACATGATGTTCAAGGATCTAATTGGGGACACAATGGAGGTTTATATCGATGATATGGTGGTAAAGTCTAAAGATGCCAAAGATCATGTGAAGCACCCAGAGCAAGCGTTTGCAATTCTCGGACAAGTTCAATATGAAGTCAATCCGACAAAGTGCAACTTTGGAGTGTCTTCTGGGAAGTTCCTAGGCTACTTGGTGACCAGAAGAGGAATTGAAGCAAGTCGAGCAGATAAAGGCAATCCTAGATCCGGAGCCCCCGGATCTGTGAAAGACATCCAGAAGTTGACAGGAGAGTTGCAGCTCAACAGGTTCATTTCTAGGTCCTCGAGAAAGGTGCAAGCCCTTCTACGATATCTTTGAAGAAGAACAAAGAATTCCAAAGTGGAGTGAGAAGCACGAGGAAGCATTCCAGGATCTCAAGAGTTACCCGTCAACTCCGCCACTACTATCCAGACCAGAAGAGGGAGAGCCCCTAAGTCCGTACCTATCAGTCACGGAGCATTCTGTAAGTGCAGTTCTGGTCAGGGAAGAAGATGGTTTGCGTGGCCCAATATATTACGTGAGTAAAAGCTTGCTAGATCTTTGAAACTAGGTATTCTCTTCTCGGAGAAGTATGTTCTTGCTTTAATTATGTCAACTACTAAGCTTAGACCTTATTTTGAGAGTCATCATATCCGTGTTAGAACTAACCTTCCAGCTTAAGTCGGTCTTGAGAAAGCCTGAATCATGCGGGAGAATGGCTAAGTGGTGCGTGCACCAAGACGCACGACATCGATTATGAACCCGTAACGACAATAAAGTCACAAGCCTTGGCAGATTTTGTGGTGATTTCACCCGACCCTGGAAGAAAGTGGTGCTATGGAAGTGTTGAAACTCACACAGGCGAGAAAGAAGAAACCTGGTGTCAGATATACGATGGAGCAACTAATGTCGTGGGTTACAGTCTGGGCATTGTCTGAAATCGCCACAAGGGGACATACTAGCCCAGCCGCTGGGCCAGAATTTCAGACAACCAACAATGAGGCTAATATGAAGCGTTAATTGCAGGTTTGATGGTACGTATTGGTCTTGGTGTCAAGAATTTGGAGGTAGCGACTCTTTACTTATTGTTAATCAGTTAATGGTTCTTTTGCGGCCAAAGATTCTAAGATGTTGCTATACCTAGAGAAGGTTAGATCCTTGGTTTTGAAGTTTGACGATTTAGGATTGACCAGATCCCCAGAGACCGTAATTCACAGTGCAGACTCTTTAGCTAGTCTTGGCTCTAGTTTCAAACCTGCAGACTGACAGATTCCCATAGTACACCTCCTCGGACCTTCTATAGAGAAGTCCGATCCTGCTCAACCTTGTCTACCCCCACTCCTGTCTCGATCGCACCTTTTTATTCTTTTCTTAGAGATGGTGTTTTACCCTGCATGCACTTGAGGCGAGCTTTTCGCTAAAGCCTCGAGGTATGTCTTGATTGATGATGTTCTGCTCAAGAAATCTATGTCGTCCATATCTCATACGCTCGAACCTACCAAGACAGAACTGCTCGAAGAGTTACATGAAGGAGATTGTGGCAACCATAGTGTCGGGAGAAGTCCGCCAGCAGAGCTCGAGATTTGGTTACTTCGCCAACTATGAGAAAAGAAGGCTGGAGTACGCAAGTAAATGTGAAGCATGTCAAAAGCATTCTCCAATGATCCACCACCACCGAGGTTCTCATCCTATTTCTCGCACCGTGGCCTTTCATGAAGTGGGGCATGGACATAGTTGGAAAGCTTCCTATGGCTCCGTGACGTAAGGTCTTTATGTTGGCAATAATGATTACTTCTCGAAGTGGATTGAGGTGAGGCATTGAAGTGTAACGAGAAAGGAAGTCATCTCATTTATCAAGAGGAACATCATTTGCAGATTTGGAATTCCAAGCCGATTGTGTGTGACAATGGTACACAGTCAGGGGAACAAGACCAGGGAATTGTGCCACTGGAATATTGAACCGCTTACTGCACCGAGATATCCCCAATGTAATGGTCAGCAGAATCTAGCAACAAGATTATCATCAAAACCTCAAGAAAAAGTCAAGAGAAGGCGAGGAGATGGGCGGAAGAGCTACCCTTAGTTACGTGCGGGTCGATGAACTACACCAAAGAATTCCACAGACAGACTCCATTCTCTTTGGTGTATGGTTGTGAAGCGGTGATTCCAAAGCAGAAGTGTCCATTCCCAACAAAGAAGGTATGGTGCGAGCAGTTTAGAAGCTAACCCAGAGTTGTTATCTTCCAGTCTTGATTTTGCGTAAGAGCTTAGAGATGCGGCCAAGATAAGGTTAGCGACTTACCAGCGAATGTGGCGGGACTTTCAACAAGCATGTCAAGGCCAGAGTTTTCAGAGAAGGAGATTTAGTTCGAGGAAAGTATTTGAAAACACGAAGGAAAAGTCTGCAGGAAAGCTAGCCCTGGCCTGGGAAGGACCATACTTGATTGATTCATTGTAGGCCAAGGAGCCTATAGACCGTAACTCTGGAGGGAGAGTTGATTCCTGAGCGTGGAATGCAACCAACCTCAAACTCTATCTTTGTTAATATGGTATTTTCATTTATGTACTTTCAATTACGTATTTTCAATTCGCACTTTTTGGTTTTTGTGAATATCTAACTACAATTTCCATTCAATAAAAACCATTGAACTCCAATGGTGTAGTTTAACTTTATTTCTAAGTTTTGCAGATTACATCTTTGGTTCAAGTAAATATTTTCTATATTTCACAAATAAATCAAAGTAAAAATAATACGCTACATATTACAAGTAAAGGAGTTTGTCCTCCAGATTTGTCTAGGAGTTCATCCTCCGATTCTACTCAGGAGTTTAACCTCGATTACGGGCCTAGTCCCCGCCTCTAAGGAACTTGTCTTCCAGATCCGAGCTTAGTCCTCGGTCTTGAGCGGCGATCTGCGGTGGAGATCTTCCTCCAGATCCACCAGCGGCCCGATCCCGCAGAGCGGCAAATCCTGCTTTGTGAGGATGCGTCCTCTGATTGACGGACCAGGGCTTGACCGTAGTTAAGAGAGTCCTATAATATCCCTTAAGGTGAGCCATGATCATGCATACGTAAGTGCAGGGTGTACACTGCGAGGTTAGTACATTCACGTAACAATAGCGGCAATAGAAGCAACAGAACGATAGTAGTTAAGTCCTTGGACCACCAAGGTCGACTAAATACTAAGCAACCGAGTCCGTCGAGCAGACTAGAAAAATGTCATGCTCTGCAGACCAAACAAAAGTTTCACAAGAGCAAATGCATGTAAGTTCACAGAATAATTACAGACCTGGACATACAAGTCCAGGCCAGACCACAGATAGCAAATTGTTTGAATTTACACAAAATGTTCACGAAGTAATTGTTTTTCATTCTTCTTCTTCTTGAAGGGTTGTCATCGACTTGGGCATCTTCGCCAAAGACCACCATCTCCAGACGAAGGTTCTTCCCGATCGCTGCCAAAGACTCTCCTCTCCTCGAACCGCACACTGGGAAGAGCTGTTTGAATTTCTCCACAAAGAAGATCTAAGTCCCACTCACTACGCTCGGACTGGAGCACGCATCATTTGAATTCTGGTCTGGGCTGTGTAAAACAGCGCGGATCGATCTCTTGGTTCTGGACTTGGCTTTCAAGCTCCTGGACACGCCGCTGAGACCTCGCTTCGACCTCAATGAGGCCAGGCTCTCTCGAACTTAGCGGCAGCAGTTTTGGCTTTTTCACCACCTCCTTCATGTTGTCCAAAGCCTTCTCCAGTCTGCAAGCCTGCTCTTTCGTGAGCAAGCTTGTCCTCCAAATAAGCACACCTGCTCCCGAAGTGGATAAAATGTGCCCCAAACTTGCTATACTGATCAAGAGTCTGCGAATTTTATGGTGTAAGGTACAATAGTGGTAGAATTATCATGAGCATTTGTACTAGAAGTAAGTCAGACTAATACGAAAGGCAGAGTGAGTGGCTCAACGCCCGATTGGTGGTATCGATCCCAATCGGATCCGGGTCGAACCTTTTAGCCGCTTGTTGGATAATGTTCTCCACACGCTGTTGATGGCGTCTTTGGGCGAAGATGTTCCTGGTAATGACAAACCTTCAATTTCCTCTATTTTCCTTTTCTTTGTTTTCTTATGCGGTGTGCTTTTCTCCTGGTTCAACTTGACTCCTCCCTTAGACTCCTCAATCTTCATACTCAATCCTCGGAGTAGGAAGACCGGTAGGAATGAACCGAGGTTTTATATCTAGATTCCCGGCCAGAATAGCATCCATCTTCTCCTGAAGAAGAGTAGGGTTGAGTCTACCTCCGGTGTATGGCCTAGAAGTTTCACCTAGCATATACCACACATATCTCGTAATCTTGTATCCAGACCAGAATAAATCAGACTTGACCAAAGAGAAAAACAGAGACTTACCCTTGATGGCGTAAACCATAGGCACATGCACCTTCACCCCCTTCTTCGTTGGTCTACGTAGCGTGGGAAACGCCATTTGTTTGTTATCATCCTCGGACCAAGTCCTCTCTTTCGCAGGCAAGGCCATGAACGCAGCAATCCTAGCTTTAGAGTCCTCACTTGGCACAAAGCCGCCAAGAACTACCGAAACACGTAACACAAGGAACCCTCGGACCTACATAGAATAGAAAAACTAGAAACGGCAGATCCGAGTCGAAGTGACTAACCTCTCTCCCCAATGGGGTAGTCCAAACAAATTGCTCCCAAGTGTATCGCTTTAAAGAGGAAGCCTGTCTTCCAATCCTTGTCATCCCCAAAGATCGTGGTGCTCTACCAGATTGCTCGCCCTTTCTCGATCCTCAAGATAAACCTTCCGCTACCTGAGTCCTTACGGAATAAACATTTTAAGGTCTTGCACCGTCGATTGCGATCCCGAACTTTGTGCAGAGCTTGTCAACCAGGCAGATAATCTTCCACATGCTTGGCATTAATTGGCAAGGGCAAGCTTCATTGAGGAGAGCACCCCACCGATCCAAGAATTGCAAGGAATTCTCGGACCACCTAAAAGGGAACTCATAAATGCAGATCCATCCTGGAGAAGTCCAGAAGCCGTGATATAATCGTCGGAGGAACGAAGATTTCAAAGCAGATGAAGGCACGATATGATGATCTTTAGGTGTTTTATGATTGATTGAGAAAGAGTGTTTTGGTTTCGTCATCAAAGGAGTCACCTTTGATGAATTTGTGATCACCACACATGATTTCATTGATTTCGATGATTTCGAGATCAAGATCTTGCTCGACCATGGAGTTTCGTTTTGATTTGATATGATAAAGATAACAAAGGAAGAAGATGATGAACAGTAGAAGGTGAAAAATAAAGTTGGCAAGGTGAGTTTCTCGAAAAATTATCAAGCTCCTATTTATACTCGAGGTTAAAAGAGTTCGAGTGGGATTAGGATTTTACCGTTGGTAAAATTCAAAACACCCTGCAATTAGCCGTTGCTACTATTCAGAGTCAAATCAGTTTAAATTCTCACCTAACTTCGATTTTTATGTTATCTCTTTGAATGTTGTGCACAAGTCCGGCCAGATGCATAGTTATTCAAAATTCTATACCGTTGTCTCTACTCTAGTCTGTTCTGTATAGAAATGTTTATGCAGGATTGTTTCCTCAAGATTGCTTTGAATCTGCACTTGAGAAAACAAGGGGCATTTGTTATGACCAGATTTTGCACAGCCCAGAATTGGCAGTTCTGGATAGACGTCATAAATATGGTACAGAGCAGAAAAGAAGAGCAATAGCAGTTATAGCCCAGAACAGGTCAGAAGAGGCATGGCGGTTATGGTCACCGAGGTCAACCATGACGGTTACAAAGATCATGGAGTAGTGGAAGATAATTCAGTGGCGAAGTGGAGTCAATGGAAGTTAAATAACCGCCAAAGATAATGGAGATCATGGAGAACGTGCCTAGAAAATAGGAACTGATTTTGCGACTTGCTTAGCCTATATATAGAGGCTCATTTGCACATTTTCATTCATCTTTTACTCTCATTTAGCATACTTAAGCACTAGAAAATATATTACAATACACTACGGTAATTTACTGATCAGTTCTGTACGAATTGCTACAGTGATCACTTTCACAGCTTGTACTGTAACCTCAACTCTGATATTAATAAAAGTACTCCTGGCTTGGTAGCCCGCAGTTTTCCCCATCTTCTTCTCGGGGCTTCTGCGTCATCAAATCCCTGTGTTCCTAGTTCTGTCCCATATAGCTCAGTTCTGATCAGTTCTGTTCTGTTTCGCAAATAGTACTAGTTGATCCACTATTTTCCATTTTCTCTCTTGTGAAGTTTTTACCAAAACACCAGGTAAGTCCCTTGCATAGCAATTAAAGCAGCTTGTCAGGAATGTCGAGAATCCTGTCCCCTGCATGGAGACAGATGAAGTGGTTTTAACGCAGGACAGACCTGACAGGAAAGTTCTGATTGGCTCTGATGCTCCAGAGATAATCAGGCCTGCCTTGATTGACTTTCTAAAGAGTAAGGAGCACTGTTTTGCCTGGTCCCATCGTGATATGACTGGGATCAGCCCTGATGTTATTTCTCATAAGTTGAATATTGACCCTCGTATCAAGCCTGTCAAGCAGAAACGCAGGAAATTCGCTCCAGAGCGAAATGAGATCGTGAACGAAGAAGTGCAGAAGCTGCTGGACATGGACATGATAAAAGAGGTGATGTATCCTGAGTGGCTGGCGAATGTGGTTGTGGTACAGAAAAAGAACGGAAAATGGAGAGTCTGTGTGGACTACACAGATTTGAACATGGCATGTCCGAAAGATTGTTTTCCTCTGCCCCACATAGATGCCATGGTGGATGCAACTGCGGGACACGAAGTCCTGACCTTTATGGACGCAGCAAGCGGATTTAATCAGATCAGGATGCACCCTCCAGACCAGGAGAACACAGCGTTCATGACCACCAGAGGAACCTACTGCTACAAAGCTATGCCCTTTGGCCTGAAGAATGCAGGTGCAACTTACCAAAGGCTGGTAAACATGATGTTCAAGGACCAGATTGGAGACATTATGGAGGTCTACATTGACGATATGGTGGTCAAGTCGAAGAAAGCTGAGGATCATATCCGTGACCTAGCCGTGGCATTCGAGATTCTTGAGAAATATAATATGAAGTTACAGCCTACTAAGTGTACTTTTGGTGTGACCGCAGGAAAATTCTTAGGGTACATGGTGACGAAAAGAGGGATAGAGGCCAGTCCTGAGCAGATTAAAGCAGTCATGAATTTGGCGTCCCCCCAGAACCCAAAAGATGTACAGAAGTTGACAGGCAGAGTAGCAGCTCTGAACAGGTTTATATCCAGGTCCTCAGAAAGATGTAGGCCATTCTATGATATGCTGAGGAAGAATAAGAAGTTTGCATGGGAGGACGAGCATGAAAAAGCGTTCCAAGAATTGAAAAGCTACTTGTCATCTGCTCCGTTGCTATCAAAACCTGAACCTGGAGAACCGCTGGTTGTGTATCTGTTTGTGACGGAATTTTCTGTAAGTGCTGTCCTGGTTAGAGAACCTGAAGGGGAGCAGCATCCTGTGTATTATGTAAGTAAAAGTCTGTTAGATGCTGAAACCAGGTACACAGTTATGGAAAAGTTTGTTTTAGCATTAACGGTAGCTTGCACAAAGTTACGTCCTTACTTTGAATCTCATCATATTATTGTACGTACTAATGTTCCTGTCAAGTCTGTGTTGTCTAAGCCAGAACTTTCAGGGAGAATGTCTAAGTGGTCGGTTAAGTTGAGCACATATGACATATCTTATGAGTCCAGGACAGCGATCAAATCCCAGGCATTAGCAGATTTTGTGGCTGATTTCACTCCCACACTGCACGAACAGGCTGCGAAAGAAGTCTTACAACTGACAGAGGACACAGGTGTGTGGGAACTCTGGACAGACGGTTCAGCCAATGTCAGGGGGACAGGATTAGGTGTGGTCCTGAAATCGCCACAGGGGGACAAGATAGTCCAGGCAATGTCATGTGAGTTCAGGACTACCAACAACGAGGCTGAGTATGAGGCCCTGATCGCAGGTTTGAACGTATGCTTGGATATGGGTGTGCGAGATGTAAAGGTAAAGTTAGACTCTTTGTTGGTGACTAACCAGGTCAATGGTATGTATGCGGCTAAGGATTCTAAAATGGTGGCTTACCTTGATTTGGTAAAATCAATTTTTGAAAAATTTAACAGTTTTACTGTTGAGCAAGTACCCAGGGATCAGAACGTACAGGCTGATGCTCTGGCCAACATAGGTTCAGCTTTTGAACCACAAACGATGGATAGCATTCCTATCATACATATCCTGGAACCAGCTATACAGAAGGTGCAGCCAGTCTACCAGAACACAGTACAAGCAGCTCAGAGCTGGACAAAACCGTATTATGACACTACAACAATTTGTCACTTGCGCCACTACAAAATTCGTGGCGCAAGTACTAAATCTCCGTGGCTATGACACTTTGCCACGAAAATTTAATCGTGGCGCAAGTGGCCGTGGCAAAAAAATAGCCACGGAAAAAACTAAATCGTGGCGAGATTTCATTTTTTTGCCACGCATTATCCCGTGGCTAAATCTAAGTTTTTGGCCACGGATAATCCCGTGGCGAACAAACTATGTGGCTTACATTTCTCTTGCCACGAAACAAATTTTCCGTGGCTAAACAAATTTTCCGTGGAAAAGAGATTTGAACCCCTGACCTCTCACTTACAAGTTGATGGGTTAACCATTGTGCCACTTGGAAGTTATTGACTAATTATGCAATCAATAGTTACTTAAACTTTAATCAGGTTATTATTTTTGCGATTTAGCTATAATATTTGAAGTAATAAATTTATATTTTACATTATTAAATTTGAAATACTAATTTTTTTTAAAAATAATTATTTCTCAAATATATGAGGTGATATATAGACATACTAGAGATAAAAATTTTGTACTTAATATTTATGAGCTTATGTTTATCACTTCTTTTATATTGACCTCGTTTTTAAATTATTTCTAAGTACTAACTATGACCCTTTCTTTGTTTGATTTATATGATAAAAATACTCCGTATTATTTTTTGAGTCCAAAAAAATTCTTAAAACATTATTTAAGAGTAAATGCCCTATTTTACCAAAAATAAGAAATATTCGTCTCTATCTTAGATATTTGGTTACACTTTAATTTTTAAGGTTAATGTTATAACACTTACACCATTAACGTATTATAAATTTTTGATTATTAAACACATGAGAAAAAAAATATTATATATGTATTTTGCACATACATTTGAGTTCTGTTAACACGAAAGTCAATTTTAATTGTTATCTATCTTTCAAACTAATGAAATTTACTTTGTTTTGATAAAAAAATAAAATAAAATTAGATAGTTTTAAGCACATATAAAATAAAATGATAGATTTAATAAGAAATTTATAATTTTACACAATTTGTTTTTCTTATTATCGTGTAACGATTTATTTTAACTTTATTATGTGAACAAGTTATAATCTAATATAACTAATGAAGGGTTTTTTCGCCACTAAAAAAATGATGTCGTGGCAAATACTCACTTGCGCCACGGAAGAAGTTATAATCGTGGCTAAATGAATGTTTTTGCTACGATTTTAACTTTTTCCGTGGCGCAAGTGACTATTTGCCACGACATATTTCTTTCGTGGCTTAAATTTCTCCCGTGGCCAATCAAAATAATTTTTTCCGTGGCTAAAGCAAATTATGCCACGTTTCACTAATTACCGTGGCATAATTCGTGGCCCAAGTGTTAATTTGTTGTAGTGTGAGTGGTGAAGGTACCTGGATCGGGACCCATCTCGACGCCTCGCGCGAGCTTGCTCGAATAGGAGCAAGGCGCTACGCGAGAAAATGCTAAGTGCAAAATGTGCGCGAATTTGCTATGGGGGATATCATTACTTAAATGCTTGAAAATCGTTTTGAAATTGCATTTGGAGTCGCCACCAAATTTAAAGGAATTTGGAACCTTTTCGTTGCGTCTTAAATTATAAGACGCGAGTCTTAGAATTCAAGGCGCGTCGATACCTATCCTTCTAAGGTTATTGTAAAACCAGAGTGGATTCGGGGCAAGGTTACTTTTCGAAAGTTTTATCAAAATGTATTATGAAAAACCGAAATCAAAAAGCCTACGTAAAGTAGTCTCTACTAACTTGGAAACAATTGCTTAATTTCGATGTTTGAGCAGATAAAACGCTACGTACAAGTGCGAATGTGACTCGATAAAAACGCAAAGTAATGCATGTGAGTCGTTAAAGTTAACGACGTTTTGCTTTAGGAAATATACGAGAAATAATAATTCATTGACGTGAATTAATATAAAACGTTATTTTCCGACTCTTGTTTAATTCTAATATTTTGAAAAACCCTCAGTTTTGCATGTTTAAATGACTAGTTGAAACGGTACAAGTTTATGTCGAATCCGTGTTTTAGTCGTAATTTAATGCATGCATGAGAATTTGCTTAAGTGTAAAATGTAAAGTCGGTTTGCTTTAGTGACAGTGGGTCGTTTGTTTATGCAATATTGGCGAGGTTTAGACGGATTAGGAATCCGAATTACTACAACCGTATTACGAATACGGGTTCGTTAAACCAATATTGAGTTGGGTTAAGGTAACCCTTGTCCGAGTCTAAAAAGTCTAGTCCGAAGGTAAAATGTTTACCTTAAAACGTAAAGACGGTTTTTAGAATGTGCTTAAGTGTGAGTAAGAGAGGAGTGAGTGTATATGTTGTTAAGGTGTGTAAAATGAAGTGTGGGTGCATGGGTATATATAGGAGAGGGGGTTGAGCACGCATAAGTGAAAAACCGAGCAGAGGAAGCAAAACTAGCCGCCAGTTAACAAGCGGCTAGAAAACCACCGCCGATTAACAGCGGTTAAGCGACCACCGGTTAACAGCGGCTAAGCGACCCAGTTGACAAAGCGGCTAGTTTTGTGTTTTGTTTTTGTTTTGGGTGAAAAAATTTCTTGATGAGATTGGGCCTTGCTTTTGTCCGTAGGCTTTTTGTGTGTGTGTGCATGCTTTGGACCATTGGACCAAAGTTTGACGTTTTTGGTTTTGTTTTCGTTTTGCGTCTCGGTTTTTGTCGTGTTTTTCGGTTTTGGCTCGAAATAGAATTATTTCGTGTTGTATTATTTTGTAACGTCGTAAAATTTGGTTTTACGAAAATGTGACTCGGGAGTCGTGTTGACTCGTTTTGAGTGCGTATTTTTGTAAGTTGTGGGTTGTTTTTGTGAGGCCGTTTTTGTGGGCTGCTTTTTGTGGGTTGCTTTTTGTGAGAGGATAATCGTGTCGTGCTTCTCGGCTTGAAATAGAACGACAAAATTAAAGTTCATTTTACGAAATATGCAATTTTAAATAAATACGTTAAAAACGACTAAAATGTTTTAGACACTTTGTACCGTTTCGTCTATTTATAAAACATGCATAAAAGTCCATTTTCATCATCGGGTTGCTTTAGGGGGGTACGGATACGGGTATCTACAGAGCCCCCAGTTTGACTGAGCTTGGACTAAAGCGCTAGTCAAACTTAAAAGATAGTATCCGGACCACTACAGTCTCGATACTACTTGGCGGCGCTAAGTATGTGTCTCGGGGGGAGACGAGGACTTAGTGCCGGGAAATGCGGGGAGGGACGGTACATGTTTTAGGACATGACGGTCCTGCATATTTAGGGGCATGCCAGCCTGCGTGTCTTCTGGATTGGTGCTTTGCTTGTGCTTGTGTGCGAGTGCTTGTACTACTTGCTGGTGCTTTGCTTGAGACGGTTGCTGATGTTGAATGCTTCTTGACGACGTTTTGTAGTCTAGCCGAACTTTGTGTGTTGAATGCTTGCTGTGTGTTTGATCTGGTGTTCGTGGTTCATTGTCATTCTCGTAAGAGGCCGTGTGTTTATGTGTTTGACTCGTAGAAGAGGCTTGTGTTGTGTGCTTGGGCTCGTAAAAGAGGCTTGTGTGTTTTTGCTTGACTCGTAAAAGAGGTTTAGGTGTTTATGTATGACTCGTAAAAGAGGTTTTTGTGTTTTTGTGTGACTCGTAAAAGAGGTTTAGGTGTTTTTGTGTGACTCGTATAAGAGGTTTTTGTGTTTTGTTTGACTCGTAAAAAGAGGTCTAAGATGTTTTTGTAGGATGTTTTTGTGAGACTCGTAGAAGAGGTTCTTGTGTTTTGTTTGACTCGTAAAAGAGGTTTAAGATGTTTTGTGTGACTCGTAAAAGAGGTTTAGGTGTTTTTGTTTGACTCGTAAAGAGGCTTAGTGTTTTTGTGTGACTTCGTAAAAGAGTGTAGGTATTTTGTTGTTTTTATGGTAGCTGTTTTTGATTTTAGCCCCCAGTTTGACTTAGGTTTTAGTGTAAAACGTTAGTCAAACTCGTTGTAGCTGCTTTTGATTTTAGGCCCCAGCCTTAGCGTCGTTGAACGGACGCCGTCAGGTGGATGTGGTCGTTGGCTGACCTTGCTTGCGGCTGTATTTTGAAACCTGCAATGTATCGTCAGTCGTGCGAAAACGCGAATCTCGATTGAGATCATGGGTCTCGAAATGTGTGAAAATGTGATTTTAAGAAAATGCATCGTGCTTTATGTGAAAACATGCGTAAAACGTGTTTTGACAAAATTGATGTATGCAGCTTGCAAAAAGTGTTTTGATGAAAATGCAATGTAAAAGTTGTGCTTTTTGAAACACGAGTTGCGAAATGCGAGGATTGTAATTTGCGTAAAGCTGAAAGTGTGTTTGAGGATGACGGGTTTTTTGAATGTGAAAAACAAAAAAACGTAAAGTAGGGATGTAAAACGAGGTGATGTGACACACGGCTGCGTTCTGTTGAGTAGGGAAAGGTGTTTTAGGTGCAAAATGGGGTGTAACTGCCGTATTGGCGTGGGTTTGCAGTTGGGCGGCGTGTTGCCTGAGAGGGTAGTGTTTGGTGTCGAAAAGCCGTTGTCTCCGCTTGCGATCTGTGATCCTTGGAATTGTCGAGATGTCGAGATTAGCATGTGCAGCTGATGGATATGACGTCGAAGGAACCTCGTTGTAGTTCGTCGTCAACTCTAAACCCTGGTGGCATTGTAGTTTGCTTCGTCATTCCTAAGACCTAAGAGGACATCGGAGGTCGTAGTTTTGTCTTTTACTCTAGAGACGGAAAATCCAAAACGTAACTGCTTTTGACTATCACTAATGAAAATGAAAATTGTCGTTTACGTTTGCCTTGTTTGCTGTTTTATAAAAAGAGTTATATCCTCGACTTTTTAAGCTTTGGATCATGATCTTGCGTTTGTGTTGACTGTGTCTTCGACCTTTTTAAGCTTCAGACGTGACATTTTTGTGATGTTTTGTGCTGACTATGCCTTCGACCTTTTTAAGCTTCAGGCGTGTCATTTTTGTGTTGAATGTCGTCTTTTTAACCCTTTGGATTTTCAGACGGATGTTTTGTGCTGATTGTTCCCTCGACCTTTTTAAGCTTCGGGCGTGTCGTTTTTGTGTTGACTATGTTCTCAACTTTTTTAAGCATTAAACTCGTCGTTTTTGTGTTGAATGTTGGTCGCGCTTTTCGCAAAGCTGCCTACGTATCCACGTGAGCGGAATCAGACCGGCGTAGTTCAGAGTTGCATTTTGTGTTGAATATGCACGTTTAGGGGCATGCCGGCCCAGGAGTTGTATTTGAAAGTGCATGTTTAGGGGCATGCCGGCCCATGAAATGCTTTTTTGATTTTGGTGGAGAATGTGCACGTTTAAGGGCATGCCGGCCCTAGAGTTATGTTTGGAAGTGCATGTTTAGGGGCATGCCGGCCCATGAGTTGTGTTTGTAAAAGGGGTGCACGTTTAAGGACATGCCGGTCCATGAATTGCTTTGTAGAAGGTGCACGTTTAAGGGCATGCCGGCCCGTGAAAAGCTTTTGCTTTTTTTTTTTTTTTGTGGGAGAGTGCACGTTTTAGGGCATGCCGGCCCGTGAAATGCCATTTTGACATCTTGTCTGTTTGCATTTTATAAATACATTGCAGAATGTTTCGTGGGTGTTGGTTGTTTTGTAGTTGGGAATGGTTCGATACCAGGGTTTTGTATGCTCAGCCCCCAGTGTGGTTGGGAGCATGAGTATGTGCGGGTTTGCTGTGCCGTTTTGCGTCAATGGGTGGTATCTGGATGTGTAGGGGTTTGTTTAGCAGGGACGAAAGGTTAGGTGACGTGTCTGTGGATCCTTGTGCTTCGTATGCTGTGGTGTTGGTGGCGATTTTGAAGCTTTGAGAGAGAGGGGTGCGTGGTTGTCATTGGTAGGAGTATTCCTTCGTTATAATTGTGGCGGTCGGACACCTGGCTGATTGTGGAGTCCTTAGTAATTGTGTTTACTTGTGGTGTTATCGACGAGGATGTCAATGTGTAAAAGGTTGTCTTTTTGGACATGCTTTGTTTAGGTTGCGTGAGCCAGTGTATACTGGGATTTTGTCGTTTTTTTGGTGGCTGGGATTGTGTTTGATATCCAGCTAGCGTTTTTGTTGGCTTGGACGATGTGTTGTGATTTTTTGCTTGATGGGCTTGATGCCCTACTTTTGTTGGGGTGTGGTGTTTGGTTAAAGACGGGTGTGTCTTTGCGAGATCAGATGAGGGTGCCGTTGATTTTTGTAAGTAGCTTGGTGGGTGTATATGTTTGTCTGTGCTTGGGGAAGGCCACAGTGGTAATTCTCTGGGTTCCTGGGATGTTTTGGTGTTGATGGTTGTTGTATGCTTAGGGACGGAAGGCTGCTTATGTCTGGGTGACGGGAGGCCGCTTGGGTCTGGAAACAGTGCTTGCAATGTATTTATAAAACGCAATATTGTTTTGTTTAATGTTAAAGCAAACGTTAGAATGTGCAGAAGAGAATGTGCAAAAGGGAATGTGCAAAAGGGAATGTGCAAACGTAAAAACGAGGCAGAGCGTAACCGAAAACATTCTTGTCATTAAAGTTGTTAAAAACAGTTACATTTGAAAATTGCTCAGACTATAGAGCTTAGGACAACCCTACAAACTCTAAAATCCTAAACCCTATTTAGGAATGTACTTGCGCATCCTGGTTGGCTTAGAAGACCTGGCGTCGTGGGACCCTAAACTCTAGGCGTACGTGCTTGAATCGAAACCACCTGCGTCGTTAGTGGATTCGGTGATGCTTTGACTTTAATCGTATGAGAGTTGTCCGGAAGTTTGAGGCTTTGACGGTAATGATTTCGTCGTCCAGAGGTAGTTTAACCTTCTGGTGCAGAGTTGATGCAACAGCCCTGGTTGCGTGAATTCAGGGTCTGCCCAGCAACATATTGTAGGTCGGAGGGATGTCCATGACCTGGAATTTAGTTTCCGTCACGACATGTTCTGTCATGACGGATAGTGAGATGATGCCTTTTACATTACGGAGTGTACCGTCGTATGCTGCCATGTTGTCTGAACAGGGCGTGAAGTCGTTTTCTTCCAACCCTAGTTTAATGGCGGTCGCAAGAGGCAGGACGTTGACTGAAGAACCGTTATCGACGAGGGTAACGGGTAATGTCATGCCTCGACAGTCTACGGTTATGTGGAGTGCTAGATTGTGTGTACCTCCGCAGGACGGCAGGTCCGCGTCAGAGAAAGTTATAGCACCCGGTAGCCAGTCCCGGATGATGTGGCTAACAAATTGTGCGGGGGGCATCTGTCTTGCCACCGGAGTGACTTGTAGGGCTCGGCGAAGGGTCTTGCGGTGTCTTGGCGAATCCTGCAAGAGCTGCCAGGCTGAACTGTTTGATTTTGTTTTTGGAAGTTGCTTTGGAAGCATAACCTCGGCTCCAGGCCAGGTTGATGGAGTAGGGAGGGTAGTCTCGTCCATGAGTATACCCTCGTCCCTGTTGTTATTTATGAGCCTGGACGGGAAACCTGGCGGCTCTAGCGGGGCTTGGTACAGGTGTTGGAGGTGTGAAACCTCGTCGTCGCTGTCGGACAGCCTGATGGGATGTTGATAAGGGATCTGTACGTAGACCCTTCTCTCGTCCCCGTGCCTTGCTTTTGTTTTCGTTTTTGTCTTGCGAATGCGTCTAGTGTTGTCGTCGCAGTCGTTGGTATCGCCGCCAATGACATTGACTTCATGGTCGTTTATAGTACCCAGATGAGAGCAGTCGAGGATGGGAAATGTTCCCACGAAGATAGTGCGAGCACGGGGTGTGCTACGCTGGCGTGATGGCTTAGGAGCCATGCTTGGTTTTTCGATCGTCTTATCGTCGATCATGTCTTGGATTGCATTTCTCAGACGGGAGCAATCCTCAGTGTCATGTCCATTACCCCTGTGGAATTTACAGTAGGCGTTTTGGTTCCATGACTTTGTTTTCTTGTGCTTAGGTGGTATGTTGGTGGGGCTGGGAAGCCGCAGAAGGTTCCTCTTTACGAGCTTCTTCAATGCCTTGGAGTAAGACATGTAGAGGGGGTCAAAGTGTCGTTGCTGTTTCGACGAGGATGACCCAGCAGATGCTGATTTGGGTGTAGCGAGCGTAGGCTGTGTTGTGAACACAGGTGACGCCGCTAGTGAATGCGAGTTGGCGCCTGGGCCGGTTTAGCTTTGCACGGCTCGAGATGTGCCGCTTGCGGCCGCGCCTCGTAGTTTTGGCCGGCTCGTTTTTGCGAATTTTGTCTTCCAGGAGTTGAATCCTTTCAGCATGTTGAGTAGACTCTTTGGCAAAGAGTCTAGCGTTCTTCTCGGTTTTGAACTTTTGCATAACGGCCAAAAGTTCGAGCTGGGAGGTGAGATTGGTGATCTTGTCATTGAGCAGCTGGATGTGTTCAGCGGTTACAAGTGGTTGCGAAGGCGACCGTTGTTCTGTGGTCAAAGCGGGATCCATATTGCTTTTATGAGCCGTGTATCCGGGGCTTTTAGTGGGTAAACCTGCAAAGTTTCAGACTTTAGTGACTCGAAAATGAAATAAAAGACTCAATCTCGCATTTGCAATCTAAATAAAGTGTATAAAGATATGTGCAGGATTCGACTCGTGTTTTTTAGCTGAAAAGACACGGGAGGCTTTTGAGGTAGAGATAGGTCAACATATCTCTAGTCTCGATGTAAAAAGGTTTCGTATGACCACATCTGATTAGCCCAGGTTAGCAGTATGTTGCTGAGGGGCTTATCGTTAGATTGTGATATGAAAAGGAGTCAAAACGAAATAGCGATAGGCTACTCGATTTGAGGATGTTAAAACGAGTAAAAAGCAAATATTGCTTGCCTTTTACGTGTGTATGTGCTATAGAAAGTCGAACCAAAATGACGATAAGCCAGCTGATTTGACATGTAAGATGACGGGTTCGTGCTTGAACGATCCCGTGTTTTGTTTGTTTTTGAAAAGATGTTTGTTTAGGTCGAGATGACTAGAGAGTCACTCGGCCCGAAGTTGTTTCGAATGCATAGTGTAAATTGTGTAGTGTAAAAGTGGTTGTTTTGATTAAAATACCCGAAATGAATTGACATTTTGGGGTTTTGCTTTGTGAAATGCTTTGCGATAAATGAATTATGACGATACGTCAGTCGTATAACTCATTTATGTTTTGTAAAGGATCGGAAATGTAGTGATTATTTCTGATCGAGTTTGAATGTCGCGGCGTGTTGTTTGTCTGGTTCGTTTGACGATAGGTCAGTAAACCTGACGTTAGTGTTTTTTGAAAGCATGACTTTTCAAAAATGTTTGAAAGCGTATTTTGAAAAGACGTCTATGAATGCATATGCTTTGAAATTATTTTGCATGAGTTTGTTTGAAAGACGACTATAGTGAGGGTACTATAGCTTCGCATTTGTACGTATAGACACGGGTTTTTGGCTTATGGGTAAGGTTCCCTTCGGTCATTCCCGCAACGTTTGTGTAGGGTTATCCGCAAGATTGCACACGTTTAAGTGTGAATTCAATACGGGTCCTAGAGCGTCCAAGTTTGACTGTTACGATCGTTTGTACGGATGCCGTACTTGTAATCGTGAAGGGGTGAGAACTCGGTTTGTCCAGAATAGTCTCGCTTATGAAACGAACGCTATTAGGGGCCGATTCTCGAGGGTGCATGGCTCGGAAATCCCGGAGGATTTGACTCGAACGTAGAATTGCTCAAACATCGAAAGCGTAATTGTTTTCAAATTTTCAAGCTTTGCCTCTTGCGTTTTTAAATAAAAAGAAAAAGTTTATTTTCTTTAAAAATAAAAACATGCTCTTCCCCAGCGGAGTCGCCAACTGAAGGTACCTGGATCGGGACCCATCTCGACGCCTCGCGCGAGCTTGCTCGAATAGGAGCAAGGCGCTACGCGAGAAAATGCTAAGTGCAAAATGTGCGCGAATTTGCTATGGGGGATATCATTACTTAAATGCTTGAAAATCGTTTTGAAATTGCATTTGGAGTCGCCACCAAATTTAAAGGAATTTGGAACCTTTTCGTTGCGTCTTAAATTATAAGACGCGAGTCTTAGAATTCAAGGCGCGTCGATACCTATCCTTCTAAGGTTATTGTAAAACCAGAGTGGATTCGGGGCAAGGTTACTTTTCGAAAGTTTTATCAAAATGTATTATGAAAAACCGAAATCAAAAAGCCTACGTAAAGTAGTCTCTACTAACTTGGAAACAATTGCTTAATTTCGATGTTTGAGCAGATAAAACGCTACGTACAAGTGCGAATGTGACTCGATAAAAACGCAAAGTAATGCATGTGAGTCGTTAAAGTTAACGACGTTTTGCTTTAGGAAATATACGAGAAATAATAATTCATTGACGTGAATTAATATAAAACGTTATTTTCCGACTCTTGTTTAATTCTAATATTTTGAAAAACCCTCAGTTTTGCATGTTTAAATGACTAGTTGAAACGGTACAAGTTTATGTCGAATCCGTGTTTTAGTCGTAATTTAATGCATGCATGAGAATTTGCTTAAGTGTAAAATGTAAAGTCGGTTTGCTTTAGTGACAGTGGGTCGTTTGTTTATGCAATATTGGCGAGGTTTAGACGGATTAGGAATCCGAATTACTACAACCGTATTACGAATACGGGTTCGTTAAACCAATATTGAGTTGGGTTAAGGTAACCCTTGTCCGAGTCTAAAAAGTCTAGTCCGAAGGTAAAATGTTTACCTTAAAACGTAAAGACGGTTTTTAGAATGTGCTTAAGTGTGAGTAAGAGAGGAGTGAGTGTATATGTTGTTAAGGTGTGTAAAATGAAGTGTGGGTGCATGGGTATATATAGGAGAGGGGGTTGAGCACGTACAAGGGCTGAAAAACTGAGCAGAGGAAGCAAAACTAGCCGCCAGTTAACAAGCGGCTAGAAAACCAGCCGCCAGTTAACAGGCGGCTAGAAGCACCACCGATTAACAGCGGTTAGTGCAAATTTCAGCTGACAAAGGCTAGTTTTGTGTTTTGTTTTTGTTTTTGGGCTGAAAAAGGGCTGCTGATGTGATTGGGCCTTGCTTTTGTCCGTAGGCTTTTTGTGTGTGTGTGCATGCTTTGGACCATTGGACCAAAGTTTGACGTTTTTGGTTTTGTTTTCGTTTTGCGTCTCGGTTTTTGTCGTGTTTTTCGCTTTTGGCTCGATATAGAATTATTTCGTGTTGTATTATTTTGTAACGTCGTAAAATTTGGTTTTACGAAAATGTGACTCGGGAGTCGTGTTGACTCGTTTTGAGTGCGTATTTTTGTAAGTTGTGGGTTGTTTTTGTGAGGCCGTTTTTGTGGGCTGCTTTTTGTGGGTTGCTTTTTGTGAGAGGATAATCGTGTCGTGCTTCTCGGCTTGAAATAGAACGACAAAATTAAAGTTCATTTTACGAAATATGCAATTTTAAATAAATACGTTAAAAACGACTAAAATGTTTTAGACACTTTGTACCGTTTCGTCTATTTATAAAACATGCATAAAAGTCCATTTTCATCATCGGGTTGCTTTAGGGGGGTACGGATACGGGTATCTACAAGTGGTTACTCCACGACAAGTTACCAGATAACAAAATTGAAGTTAGAGCATTCAAAATTAAAGCCTCTAGATACACGATTATTCAAGGCGTATTATTCAAAAGATCTTTCAATGGACTCTATCTTCGATGTTTGGAACCTGACCAGGTCAGGACTGTCATGTCAGAGATTCACGATGGACAATGTGGAAACCACACAGGTGGCAGAAGCTTGGCTAACAAAGTCTTACGAATGGGTTACTATTGGCCAACCTTGAAGTTGGATTGTGCACAGTACACGCTAAAGTGTGATGCCTGCTAGAAACATGCTCCAGTTATCCACCAGCCCTCGCAGGAGTTACACTCCATCTCAGCTCCGTGGCCATTCATGAAGTGGGGCATGGACATGGTTGGAAAACTACCAGTTGCTCCAGGACAGAAAGTCTACATGTTA
Organism: Dianthus caryophyllus; assembly: GCA_023091065.1. NCBI lineage: Eukaryota > Viridiplantae > Streptophyta > Magnoliopsida > Caryophyllales > Caryophyllaceae > Dianthus > Dianthus caryophyllus. The sequence continues at coordinate 25,486,524 of CM041529.1, read as the reverse complement.
GCTGTTTTGGTAAAAACTCTACAAGGGTGAAAAAGAGCTAAGATGGGCCAACTAGTACTGTTTGTGAAACAGAACAGAACATAGTCTACTCCGAACAGAACTGATGACAACTAGATTAACGAAACCAAGCAGAACATAGGCTTCTCCGAGCAGAACTGAGGGGACAACGAGATTGATGACGCAGAAACCCCGAGAAGAAGATGGGGAAAATCATGCTACCAAGCCAGGACTTCTTTTATTAATCTCATGATGATTACAAGGCTTTTGATTACAATTGAATGATTTTCGTAGGAGAAACTAGCGAATAATGCTAATACATCGTTTATGTGTACTTCTATGTGAAAGTATAAGAAAAACCTATGAGAGAACATATGAGAGACATATGAAAGACCTCCAAAAAATGACTAAGTGAGCCTCTATATATAGGTAGAATGCTCACAATACAACTCCTAAAATCTAGGGCCACTATCTCATGAACTTAGGTAGTTGGATAACTACCCACTATGCATGACTTGTAACTTCCCATTATGACTTCTATTCTGATCCGCAGAACTGCATGCCAATAACTACCCATGATCTTAGGTAGTTAAATAACTTCCATTGACTCCACTTCTGCTCAGCTATGATATCTTCCATTATCCCATGATCTTTGTAACCGCTTATAGCTGACCGCTGCTGACCACAACTGCCATGCCTCTTCTGACCTGTTCTGGGCTATAACTGCCATACCTCTTCTGACCTGTTCTGGGCTATAACTGCCATACCTCTTCTGACCTGTTCTGGGCTATAACTGCCATTGTTCTTCTGTCCTGCTCTGTACCATATTCGCAACGTCTATCCAGAACTGCCAATTCTGGGTAGTGTAAAATCTGGTCATAACAAATGCCCCTTGTTTTCTCAAGTGCGGCGTTCAAAGAATCTTGAGGAAACAATCCTGTACAAACACTTCTATACAGAACAGACTAGAGTAGAAACAACTACTATAAAATTTTGAACAACTATGCATCTGCAAGACTTGTGTACCACATTCAAAGAGACAACGTTTAAATCGAAGTAGGAGAGAATTAAAACTGATTGATCGCTTCACAGTAGCGATGACTAGTAAATCGTAAGTTGAACTTGAACATACCACGAATAGATTATCGAGGGGTTACCTAGGGCTTATACCTTGCTTTGAAACACTAGAGTTTGAACCTTGATATGGCTTGTTGGACAAGAGATGTTTCCTTAGTATACATGAGCCTTGGTCTTTCCTTAACCTTAAGAAAGGAAGGCTAGCCATATGTTGTGTAACTGGGGATAGTTGAGACCCATTAGATTGTGCTACACTTGCGGTGACTTGATCTGTAGAATACTTCATTTGACTTTTGACAATGCGTCGTATGAACTATTATTTCACCTTCTCGAGGATGGTTAAATACTTTGTGCCTTGTCTTTCAAAGGGCTTTACGCTGCGTGTATGCCTTATCTTTCAAAGGGCTTCTTCGTATGTGTGCCTTATGTCTTTCCAAAGGGCTTAACTGCTAAGTTACTGTGGATCTTTTGCTTAGTCTGCAGAGCAAGACATTTTTCTAGTCCGCCTCGACGGCTTCTTCTTAAGTAATTAGCCTTGGTGGTCCAAGGACTTAATCACTATTGTCGCTATCGCTTCTATCGCTTCTATTGTTACGTGAATGTACTAACCTCGCAGTGTACACCCTGCACTTATGTACGCATGATCATGGCTTACCTTGAGGGATATTATAGGACTCTCTTAATCTACGCTAAGCCCTGGTCCGTCAATCCGAGGACGCATCCTCTACACAGATCTGCCGCTTCGCAGATCGGCCGCACCGTGGTCCGGAGGAAGATCTCCACCGCAGACTGTTTGCTCAAGGCCGAGGACAAAGCTCAAATCTGGAAGACAAATTCCATCCTTACAGGCTGGAGGGTAACTCCAAAAATGTTGAGGACAAAGCTCAGAATCGGAGGTTAAGCTCTGCACTGTAATCGGAGGATAAACTCCTGAGTAGAATTGAAGGATAAACTCTTGATTAGATGTGGAAGATAGACTTACAGCTGGGGCTGGAGGATAGACTCCTTTTTATTTGTAATATGTGGCATACTAGATTTTTAGTGGATTATTTGTTATAATAAAAATATTTACTCTTGTAATTAAACTATAATCCGCAAAACAAGAAATAAAAATTAGACTATACCATTGGACATTGGCTCTACTTTTACAAGACTGGAGGTCTAGGCTCCAAGATCGACGATATGCTCGAGACCAAGGACTTGGCTCAATCTTTGGAGGGCAAGCTCCAAAGATGCCGAGGACGAGCTCAAAACTATAAACGTGCTCAAGATTGAGAACTCTACTCAAGACTGAAAACCTGGCTTCAAGAGTGTCAAGATCCGCCAGGATCAAGGGTAAAACTCCAATATCAAGATTGCATAGAATGAGCACCAAAAATAGTAGAATAAGATACATGATAGAACTTGATGCAATTAGGATCAAAATAAGATGCTTCCATATTTATATAATCCAAAGGCAAAGAAGATAAGGTTGCAAGAGCATTATGATGAACTCCAAAGTTGGCGGCATAGTGCAAGAAAATAGAAAATATTCTTCAAAGTGTGTAGCGCAAGACCGCAAACACAAGATAATATACTCCAAGGTAATATATGCTCCAAGAACTAAGAACGTGACCGTAAACACAAGATAATATGCTCCAAGATTCTGGTATAATATTATGAAGAAACTTTTGATATATAATAAGCAAGATTGAGAATACTTTGAGATTTTGGAAAAGTGTCAGTAAAATGTAAAAACTTGGTTAGTACTAGCCATTGATGTATTCAATGGTTTTTCTCATGATAAAATAATATAAAGTAAAGCGATATGTAAAATAAATTAATTGAAATTAAATAAATAGAGCTTGAGTTTGGTTGATTTCCAAGCTTTGGAATCAACTTTCCCTCAAGAGTTACCAATTCATGTGCCCCTTGACCGATGATGGAGTCAACGAGGTAAGGACCTTTCCAACTTGAGCAAACTTGTTTGATGCTACTTCTCTTGCATTCTTGAATATATTTCTCTAAAATAATTCTCCTTTGCCAAGGGCTCTCGCTTTGACATTCTTGTTGAATCTTCTCACCATAACACCTTGATACGAGGTCGTTGTAATCTTTCTTGCATTTCTCACTTGTTCAAGATTTCAAGGGTAGTGAACAAAGAATAATTTTAGAATCTAGAATACATAGGACATACCTTGGTGTTTGAATAACCAATTCTAGAAGGATAACTCTTTCACAAACATAAACAAGTTAGAAAGAAAGAAAGAAAAATGTCTTATAAAAACTATAATGAGCTATAAAACTATAAAGGTTGATGCAACTAACTTAACGTCCAACTTGTTATTAATAACAAGAAGCGATGAATTGCGTACCTTTAGATTTTGCTCTCCTTAACAACGAAATTACCTCTTTCACTGCTTTCAAATATGTACAGCTTCTATTCGGAGCAAACGACATCTTCTCGCCTTGGAGCAGATGACTTCTTCTCGTTCTAGGGCGAATGACAATCGCCGCTCTAGGGCAAACGACAACGCTCGTTTCCGGAGCGAACAACAGCGTTCGTTTCGGAGCGAACAGCGGCGTCTCTTCTCGGAGCGAACGGCGGCGTCTCTTACGGAGCGAACGACAACGTCTGTTCTGGAGCGAACGACAACGTCTGTTTCGGAGCGAACGACAACGTCTGTTCGGAGCGAATGACAACTTTCTAGTGTCATCGATTGCCTCACTTTGTAGTTTAGAAAACAAGGACAACAATCTTCTATACAAAAGCTCTATCTTGACATTATTTCGTCATCTCTAACACCGTGAATTTTCACCGCCACATACTTCTCAAAAACATGTGAGCTCGCGTAAAAATTATAACCTTCACCCTTTCTTAAAACAACTCGTCAACCTTGAGCAATAAGAATATGAGACCGCTCGTAAAGTTCGATCACGTTGGTATAAGGTTGAAAACACTCCTACAAAAATAAACTCAAAAAGCAACGGCTACAAAGACAACATAAAAAATTACGAAAGACACGCACTGCATCAGGATTAAAATTCGGGATCGAATCGAACGAAAATTCAAACCTGTTCGACAATCACTTCGTGAATGTCTTGCACGACCACGCACTAATGAATCCATCACCCTCATACTACTTGTTGGGTTGACTTGCTTTGACCAATGGTGACTTGCGAATCTTGACTTTGTCAAGATTACTAGTGACTTGCTAAAACCTCGAGTCGACAGTCTTGAAAGAAGAGAATTCAAGACACAAAAGATGCCCCTAGTTTTCTCAAGGGAAACGTTTAGCAAACTCAAGGAAACAATTACGAAAGATAATTCAGAACACAACGAGCAGAAGAGAATCAACCAGAAAATATAACGGGTAGGAAATAAAAAGGGTCAAGATTTAAGAGATAAGCATCAAGACTTATATATAGACGTCGGACTGAATTGGTAAAAATTCAAACTGATCTGTTGCTCATTGTAACAATGATAAACTTACGTAAAGTTTGAAATTCTTCCAACGGTAGAGTCCTCAAGACTATAGGATTGATTCTTGCTCAAAGCCGTTAGCAAGCAAATTTGAAAAAATACCTCATGCAAAATCAATCATCTTCAAACGTTAGAAAAACTCGATTTGTAAAAATAATTAATCACTTACAAAATTTAAAAAGATAATAGAAATAAAATAATAACACATGAGAAAATTAATCACAAGATCAAGACAAGACTGAAAATCGGATCTGTAGCAAGTTTCACACTTACAACCTTGGCTACTCGCCTTTGTGGCGATTTCAGGACTATGTCAATCCTGGTTCTCGACATTAGCAACTCTACCAAAGGTGTGGAAGGTCTAAGCTTTCAATATTCTTTCTTGACCAGAACTTCAAGGTCGAAGTTTTCCTCCAGAGCAGGACTGAAACTCGCCACAAAATCGCCAAGGATTCTCGACTTGATGGCGCCTTGGGCCTGAAACTTATGTTATACATAATAATCTGCACAAAACCATTTAACCATTCTCGGACTGATTCAGACTTTCTCAAGACTGACTTGACTGAAAAGTTAGTCCGCATAATCATATGATAATTCTAAAAATAAGATTAAACTTTGTAATATACATTAATTAAGTAAAAATGTATATTTCTCAAGAGTGTACCTTATTAAGCATCCAAGAGGTTCTTACTTGCACAATATATGGGATCTTGTAGATTATCCTCTTCATCGAACAAGAGTACAAGATCGAAAAATTGGTATGATCTGCACAGAACTGGATAACAGTTCTGACCTGCACATCAATGGATAATATGATCAAGACATCACTAGAGAGTATGATCCGCACAGAACTGACTTCAGATCCACTCTTGCCAACAATGTGCCCTTAGAACTGTCTTGGTGAAACGCCAAATGAGTGCTTGACATGATTGAACTCCATGTTATATCTCTCCAAGAATACAAAAGGATGCTTGCACGCGACACATGTGATTTTTGACACTCTTGGACTTCATCACCAAATCATACGTGTACACCTTCGTTGTGTCCCTAATAAAAATACTCCAACAATGTGCTAATTACCACCTTGGTAGGTTGCCCTGCATCTCTCAAAGCGTAAGGCGTAACAAATTAAAAATATATTATGCAAAAAATAAAATTCATCTTTTGATGAGTAGGATACACTTCGATTCGATTGGACTTGATAAAAGCATCCACAATTGTAAGCTACTTGTATCCTGAAATCTTGGCAAGCACAACATTAGTATTGGTAGATGAAAAGAATCTATGTGCAAACTTTATCTTAAATAAACATAATCAACACTTGAAACATACCATGTTTTTGTCGGATGGTTACTACGATGGTTAACCAATCAAGATACATTACCTCTCTTACCATTTTATGTCTAGAAACTTCAACCTCGTCGTTAATTATTTCCTTTCTAGAGGAGATCTCTTGCACCTCCACTGTACAGACTTGAACTACCGGCCAACGTCAGACTTGTGAGCGATCAGACCAGGACATGACTTATACCAGTCCTGTCACAAAGCGAGTCCACGAAACAGGATACTTTGGACCTGTAAAAAAGGTTAACTACCAAGGTCATACCTGATTCTGGTCGGTACATCACCTACCAGTAGTTTCTCACCAGAACAGGAGTGGTTGAGGACGTCTCTTCTCTGTCTTGTCTGACCTATCCGTTGACTTGTTTCTTTGATTGCAATATAATGAATTTGTTGCTATGATAGCTTCAAGCCTATTCTGTAGCACTCTGGTGTATTCTGGCACTTTCCGTTGATCACCATTATTCCCTACTTGATTGACATTTTGACGTATTAGTGGTACGTCGAAGGCACAAGCATGATATTATGAATTAAAACATATCAAGCAAGATATACAACGTCATCGAATTAAATCAATAAAATAATTAGGAGAAGAGACTCCCTTTGTAGGTAGAGAAATTTTGCCCAAAGTATGTTGACCTAGGTCTCTCCGTAGAATCCACAAGCATGTTAAAATTTGTAGTGAGTTTATCATGGTTGATCCTCATTTCTTCCAAGACACCACGCATAACCATTCGTAATCGCCTTGACGATCTCCGTGACCAAGAGTCACTAGTTTCCAGTTCTGTTTAGTTCTGTTGGGGACGACATCATTTCTTCTTAAGTTATCATTTCTGCATCAGTAACACAAGCCAAACCACAAATATTAGAACCGTCATTAGCATAATAAACTTTATGAGTGTAAGGAGAAAAAGGTGGAGATTGATTTGGCTCTTGTGATTGTGGTTGTTCAGCCTTGTTCGTATTCCTCCGTGCAGGACTGGTTGTGTCCTTTAAGCGTCCAGAACTGAAACATCTATAACAAGATTCTCAAGCTTGAAAATCAATCCTGAAAAATCTATAACAAGAATGTTAATATCAAAATTATCAATCCAGAATTGAAAACAAAACTATTAATATCGAGACTATCAGTCCAGAACAAGACTGTTAATATCAAGATTATCAGTCCAGAACTGAATACAGGACTGCTAATATCGAGATTATCAATCCAGAACAGAGAACAAGAGAGTATTCAAAAGCTCTTATCTTAGGGCTAGATGAGTGGACATGTGTTCACTCTTGTCTCCGGTATGAACCAATTCTGTTCTGCTGACGACCACTTCCAGCTTTCTTGTTAGGCCTGTTCTGACACAAACTCCGCTGTTCTGTTTGTTGAAGGCATCATCTTCAAGTATGACGACCCTTGCTTGTAAGTACGAACAGTCCCAGAACTGTCACAGTTCAGAATTGAGATCTTTTCTTTGTTCAACTCTGCACTACTCCAGCAAACGACGGAAGCTATTCTGGCTGGTAATTCTAACGTGGAACCTCCACCCATTCCAAGTGGAGTTATCACACCTACTCCAGGGTTGAAAGCTGAGGAGCAAAACAAACCGGAGGTCCTACCCAGGACATCACTGTCTAACATGCCATCTACAGGCGTGGAGAAAATTGTCCAGAACACGACGGAAAAGATTAGCCCAGAATTGCTCAGGACTGACATTACAGAAGTGGAGCCTTTGCACATGCAATTCTTCCTTAGATCTTTGGGAATAAGAACTATGAGCGTCCTCTATTTGTATTGCATAACGTGGTCTTGAGGATGTTACGTACTATAGCACAACTTCAATTGATGGAACGTTGAATTTTTTCTAACATCCTTCAAAACCGCAAAATTGTCGAAAGGGGAGGATCCTTCTTTTTCTTAGGAGAAGCTTGGTTCCTGTGGATCGAGTCCTCTTCGAATTGATCTTCAAAGCCTTTGTCCCCATCATGATAGGAAAAACCTTTTCTTTTTATGATGAAAGACAAGGACAATTACGCCTCGATTCTTGTGTTGTAACCACTAGTATCATTTGGAGTTCTGTTCGATTCAAGAATGACTCAATTCTCTTTGAGTCTTGTAACTTTTTTTCGTGAGAATTGAAGCAATCCTTGAGCAAGATTTCTCCAAATATTGTGCTAGTTGTTCAAGGGTCTTGTCAACCATGTGGTCGTGACAAGAGTGTGTTTTTGTGGATTTTTGAGAAGAGAGTTTCACAAACTAATAAACTAGATGCCCCACGGTGGCGCCAATTTGTTTTGGTAAAAACTCTACAAGGGTGAAAAAGAGCTAAGATGGGCCAACTAGTCTTGTTTGTGAAACAGAACAGAACATAGTCTACTCCGAACAGAACTGATGACAACTAGATTAACGAAACCAAGCAGAACATAGGCTTCTCCGAGCAGAACTGAGGGGTCAACGAGATTGATGACGCAGTAACCCCGGGAAGAAGATGGGGAAAAATGCGGGCAACCAAGCCAGGACTTCTTTTATTAATCTCATGATGATTACAAGGCTTTTGATTACAATTGAATGATTTTCGTAGGAGAAACTAGCGAATAATGCTAATACATCGTTTATGTGTACTTCTATGTGAAAGTATAAGAAAAACCTATGAGAGAACATATGAGAGACATATGAAAGACCTCAGAAAAATGACTAAGTGAGCCTCTATATATAGGTAGAATGCTCACAATACAACTCCTAAAATCTAGGGCCACTATCTCATGAACTTAGGTAGTTGGATAACTACCCACTATGCATGACTTGTAACTTCCCATTATGACTTCTATTCTGATCCGCAGAACTGCATGCCAATAACTACCCATGATCTTAGGTAGTTAAATAACTTCCATTGACTCCACTTCTGCTCAGCTATGATATCTTCCATTATCCCATGATCTTTGTAACCGCTATAGTTGACCTCTGCTGACCACAACTGCCATGCCTCTTCTGACCTGTTCTGGGCTATAACTGCCATACCTCTTCTGACCTGTTCTGGGCTATAACTGCCATACCTCTTCTGACCTGTTCTGGGCTATAACTGCCATTGTTCTTCTGTCCTGCTCTGTACCATATTCGCAACGTCTATCCAGAACTGCCAATTCTGGGTAGTGTAAAATCTGGTCATATAGCTATGACTGATTACTTCTCAAAGTGGATAGAAGCTGATTCGTACAAGAATGTGACCGAAAAGGAAGTGATAGCTTTCATCAAAAAGAATATCATCAGCAGATATGGAATTCCCTCAGAGATTGTATGCGATAATGGACTCGCGTTCGTTGGGAGCAAGACTAGGGACTATTGCAAACAATGGAACATAAACTTGGTGACCTCGGCACCACGGTATCCACAAGCAAACGGCCAGACTGAATCGAGCAACAAAATAGTGATGAGTTGCATAAAGAAAAAATTGATGGAAAAGCAAGGAAGGTGGGCTGAAGAATTACCCCTGGTACTGTGGGCTGACAGGACCACACCGAAAAGGGCCACAGGGCAGACACCGTACTCGATGGTCTACGGCTGTGAAGCAGTCCTACCAGTTGAGGTACAAGTACCCACTACCAGGTACGGTCTAAACACAACTACTGAAAATTCAGACTTACTGTGTGATAGTCTTGACACAGTTGAGGAGCTGAGGGATCTGGCGACAATAAGGATGGCTGCATACCAGCAATCCGTGGCTAAGAGTTACAACAAGAATGTCAGACTACGGATGTTCAGGACAGGAGACCTTGTCCTGAGGAAGGTGTTCCAGAACACACGGGGCGAGTGCAGGGAAGCTTGCACCTACATGGGAAGGACCCTATCTGATTGATTCTGTGATAGGTAAGAGTTCGTACAGGCTGCAGACCCTAGACGGAAAGATGATCCCAAGAGCATGGAATGCACTACATCTTAAGTTGTACCACATGTGAAATTTCTACTCTGAACGAACAAGCCTGGTAAGACACTTATTTCTAACTCCGAATGATTTCCTACTTTTATCAAAGCCACATCGACTTGGCCGTGAGGGCCGCTATTAAACGCCAATCTGGCCACCCCGACCCACATCTGTCAAGTGCATGGTTAGGCAGAGCGAGTTCCGTAACGCATAGGAGAACAGATCAATGCAAGCGATACAATGTAACGTACTAACAAATCAAATACAAAAAGGCTTCACCGAACGATCAGAAAACGGGACAGGGATGTAGTGTCCGTGAAGAGAACTCCAAGGTGTGGTCGCCTAAACTTTCTAAACGCATGCATGCTACATAACAAAGTCAAAACAAATTCGTGCGCACCAAAACAAACACAGAACAAACACAGACAATCATAAGCATTCATAGCATAACCAAAACGTGAGATACTTACCCACCATGGCCACCCATGGTGAATATTACGACATAAGTTTGAACCAAAACAAGAGTTAAGTTATTTACAGACCAGATACGAGGGGCATACCCCCCGGCAAATTGTCTTCCAAAACGAAACCAGAATAAGTTCAAATTAACAAAACACAATTTTAATTTTCAGCCTCAGGGGCTGTCTCACCCTTACCTTCCCCTGCTGTTGCTTCCTCAGGTACCACTGCTGCTGCCTCCTGGACCTCCTGCCAAGTGAGTCAAGAAGTTTCCCCTTCATCCATGAATTCACCAGGGAACATTCCCTTGAATGTCTCCAGCTCAGTCTCTAGATCCCACTTGGCTCGTTCCTCAGGGGGCGCACTCATCATGTCAACCCTGGTCCTTAGCGTCCAATAGGCACTCAGGTCATTCACCTCCTGAGCGTGCTTAGCCTGCTGTTCCCTCAGCATTTTAAGCTCAGAGACCAGCTTTGTGTTAATGGTTTCCAGGTCAAGGCACCTGCCCATATTATTCTCAGCCATAAGTCTGTATTTATCCATAGCCTTTCTGAGTGTCTCTACTTCACGTCTGAAAGATTCCACCGTTTCGTGAGCCATCTTGTGTTGATTCTCAGCATTCAAACGACGAGCTTCAAGATTAGGAATACGACAGCCCAGGTTAGCCGCCAGGTTCACCAGCTTGAAAGAAAAAGAGTCAAGAGTTAGCATTGGGAAGCGTGAGGTGAGTGAGGGTAAGAGCACATAGTGGACATCCCAGACTGACAAGTAAGTGGAAAGTCGGGCGAGAGAGTGTGACGGCCTGAATGATTCAAAGACCACAGAGTGTTCAGAAACGAAGTCCTCTACCAGACTCGTTGCGATAGCGGCCGTGGTTCGTATTGAGCCAGGGGATATGTAATTCACCAGTTGAGGGGGCAGGTCTATCTGTGGAAGCGGGTCTTTCCATCTTCATCTTCTTCTTCGCCTCTGGTCAGGCGACGGAGGACAAGGCCTACTCGCCACTTCCTTTTGTCAAGGGCGTGATCACCCTCGGCGGACAACAAAGCAAAAGTTAAGCAAAATCCTTACTTGCTCCCTTCACAACAAACTCTGGGGCTTCAAACCCAGACCCTATGCTATCACTCTTCACAAACATGAAGAATGATGCCCAGCCTTTGTCATCCCCAGTATCCATTCTAGCAATCAGGGGAGGACACCCGTCTCTAACCCTCAGAAGTATCCTGTTCTTTTTATGAGTACGAAGATGGTAACAATTGCGCAAATCACGGAGGAGAAACTTGATGTGGTGTTTTTTGCATACAGCGTCAATAGCGTGGATCAGCTTCCACGTTGAAGGCATGACCTGACAAGGGGGGACTTGCAAGGTTTTCAGAAATTCGGTCATCAAAGGACAGAAGGGAAGGGTGGCCCCAAATCGAAACGCGACCTTATACATCGCGAACCAGCCTGGACAAGTCCAGTCAGCCATGATTTCTTCATCGGCGGGGCTCCAGATGATGGCAGTCGTCGGAAGTTTCCCTTCCGCCTTTAGACGATCGCCAATGAGGTTATCCAACTGGTTTCGCTTCCCGACGGCGTCAGGAATCAGATTCGTAGCCACAAAAGTGTGGCCGTCATGGGTGATAGAAGGGAGGGCCATGAGAAAGCTAGGGTTTTTCGATGATTTTTGGGGAAGAAGAGAGAGGAAGTTTTTTGGGAAGGCTTTCTGGAAATTTTTTGAAATGTAAAAAATGATAAATAAGGTAGTGGGGCTTAATTATGGCGCGAATAAATAGGGGACATTAGGACGACTCAAACGTCCCATCTATCCAATAAAGCTGCAGCCCACGTCATAATGACTGGCAACGCTACAACTTCCCATAAGGGCTGACTTTCAGCCCAGAACGTAGAGAACGCCAGGTTCTGTCTGGACAGCCAGTCCTGGACGGACAAGCCTGGACCTCTGAACGGAAACAAAAGCATTTCCTCAAACTTCAGCCCCAGTCTGGCAGTAGAGGAAATGGGGGGCAAACTGTTAGGCCCAAAATACCCCCATGGGTCCAATGAACAAAACAAAGGCCCAAGTCAAGGAGAGGAAAACGGTCAACAAAAGACAAAGCCCAAAAGACGGGTTGGTCAACGAAAGTCAAGGGTAAGGGTCAATTGGGCCGAGGTCAAGCAAGGTCCAAGCATGCTAAAGCCCAATCAAGGAAGAGGCAAGGAGACGTTGGAAGGATGAACCTGGACGACAAAACGAATCAGCTATGCTCAAGGGAAGATTTGACTCATTCAAGAAAGCAGTTATGCAGCTCAGACGTTACAGGAGAAGAACAAGGAGGAAGTTAATGACCAGCAAGAATCAAGGGATCATTAAACAACCAAATAAAGCCGTTGTGTGAAGCCTATAAAAGGGAGATAGCAAGATCATTGGAGACTACTGAAAAACTACGGAAAATACCATACTAAACACTCTAAATTGCTGAAGTATACTCTCGATTATATATTTGTAGTCTGGAAGTTCTGTACGTTCTAAGCGTTCTGTCCGAGTTATAGTACAAATCCTCTCCTGGCTTGGTGCCCGTGGTTTTTCCCTTACTTCTAAGGGTTTTTCCCACGTAAACAACCTCGTGTGTCTTGTCTTCATTTGTGTCATTTATTCTATCGTTGTTTCCAACACGTAATCAACCACGATAATCACAAAATACATTAAAAAGGATAATACTAGTAAACCCAAAATCTAAATACGAATAGAGTGAGAAAATCACCCCGAACATGTACCATGTAAGGTGGCCAAGTGGGGAAATTGGTTCCAGGTGAGATTTGAGCCTGGTACCTCAGGCAATTTGTTGCACCTTTTAGGTTAACCCAAATTCCACCTGAGCAACCACCACTTGGTTTCTTAAAATTAATTTTGAATCAAATAAATGTTGATTTTCGCTCGCTTTTTCCCAAATTAAAAAAGGTAAACAAATGACTGAATTAGAGGAAATACAAATCTGCGAAAACTAACGAGTGACTTCTTCAAGTGAATTAACACTTGATAGGTTATATCTATCACATGTATTTGGTAAGATCGTCTACGGGTATGACTTTATAAGTGATACTCCGATCCCTACATGTATTTGGTAGGAGTGAAATTTTATCATAATTACTTTATAACACTGCCGATTTTGTTGAGAATTTATTGTATATCTATACATGATACAGAGTGAAATTTAAAAAAAATGTTATCATGCTATAAAGATAGTGATACGGTACCGGTCGGGCGGTCGGTAGTATATATCTAACAAACTCGCTACTACCACACTTTCACATAGGTAATGTGCCCCTCGCATTCATGAGAGTATATATTGAATACGGAGTATGTGAAAAGGTGGTACCGAATTGTAGCGTTATTTTATTCTGTATATATCAATGTACCAATTGTTCATTATAGGTTCATCATTAGTCATATGGAGTAGGTTCTAAAATTTGAAATTGTACTCTAAGATAATTTCCAACATGCATGCATGTTACATACTTTATATATACTCATTTAGTGGCGCGTGAATAAAAATACTAAAGCTAATTAATTTATGAATATGAAATTAACTAGAACACATGTTATATCAAATTTTTATTTTACGAAAATTGAAGAAAATATACCAAAAAAATTTGTTTTACAGTGACCTAGGACCTTACCCGGCCCGTAGATCCGTCACATATACGTACTTTTTCTTAGTTCAACAAGAACAACATTAACTGTTTGAACTTCTTGCCATTTCATAAATTTTTTATACCCATCCCATTTAAACAATACCGAATTTCTTTAGTATATTTTACACAAAATCAACTAAGAGAAACTCCTCAAAAAAAAAGAAAAACTAAAAGAAAAAAAAAATACTCTAGTATACAATTATTTTCAACATTAAAAGCGAATTAATACTCACGAAAAATATATCACGGAGTACTAATATATAACATAAAATACAAAAATATAAAAGAGAATTATTGTAGGAGTAATTGTCAGAAACCATCTGAACTAACAACACTCATCTTCCATGAATAATCCAAACTCAAAATAATTCACAAATAATCTCAACTATTGAAAAATCATTTGAATAACATACTGTGGTCAATTTTAAACGACTCTAACATGAAAAAAAAAAAGGGTGAAACCGATTCTAATTTTATCTCACTCTTATTTTAAATAAAATTCAAACCGGTTTCACCTTCTTTTTCACCTATTAAACCAAATTAAAAATGGCGAAAGTATATTATTGAAATGATTGTTTGATGATTGGGATTATTCGTGAATTATTTCGCATTGAGATTATTTATGAAATATTGGTATCAGTTCGGATTATTCGCGACAATTATTGTATCCGAAATTGGGAAAATTTTGAAAAACAGTTATGGAGTAAGGTGATCTGGCACAAACAACAAGTTAACGGAAAAAATTAATTTGAAAAAAAAAAACAAAAAACAAAACAAATTGCGAAGCACCTTTTTCATCCCCAAATTAATTCTCCGTTTTCTCTCTCTTCATCAAAAATTTCCCGCAATTTTAGGGTTAGGGTTTCCAAAACCCTTCGATTTCATCCCAATTTCATGCGCACAAGATCAATAATTTCCCTCTAATTTACAATGAGAACCAACTGTTGCCACCAATTCCTTGCATTCAATCTTAAATTCCTCAATTTTTTCCAATTTTTCGCCGGAATTTCGACGGTGATTTTCTCTGCTTATTTGCTAAATCAGTGGCAAAATCATTCGCCGATTATTCCGCCACCACCGTCTCCGGAAGCTCCTTCGCCCGGTTATTTTGTACCCGTTTACGGTAATGCGGGTTTGATTGAATATAGTCGACATATTGGCCGTATGAATGAATTCACAGGTCTCGTCTCGGGTTTGGATTCGGGTTTGGGTTTGGGTTTGGTCGCGCAATTAAATTCAATTGAGCTCCCTACTCCTTGGTACTCTCTTCATATTCGTGTCATTTGTTTACGTTTCTATTTTCATTCGTTTGTATCAAATAACTTTCACTTCTTCTTCGTATTTACGCAGAGAACTGTTCCAAAAGCAAACGTAAACTATATGTAGGACTGGGGGGAAAATGTGGAAAGTTGTGTGTTTCTTTTCATTTAAAAGCGTTTTCGAAAGCAAATGTTAATGACTTGACTAGTTTTGATGCCGTTGATGATGAATGTGTTTGATCGAAAAGAGGGTGCTATAACTTGGATAGTTCTGTGCATAGAATAATGAATTGTGTGTTGTAGCATATGGAGTGATAAATTAGTTTGTTTCACATGGGTTGTTCTACTGTATGAGACGAAGTTACTGTGTTTGACACTCAATTATAACCTTGGAATGTCGTGTAAGTGTGAATCGAAACCCTAGTGAAGATTGTATCAGTTGTTTTTTGAGATGTCTCATACTTGTACAAGAATATAACTTCATGGTTCTAAAAGTTATGGGAATTTGATTCGGTTCAATTGCTCTGATCTTGTTTAACCATGTACTTAAAAACTGTGTGACTGAATCGGAGAAGGTTTGTGATTGCTGCGTAAAATGTCGTCTTTGTCTGCGTATTGTGCAAGACACTTGGACTACCTTATACACTTGGTCTGAGTTCTGGTAGAAAAAGTGTGAGTTGTTAGAAATGAAGGAAACGTTGTTGATATCCCAGAACAATTTGGAAAATGATAACCCAGCACACTAAATTAGTTCCTCAATAATTGTTAGGTTGTTGCATCCCATTAAATTTTATTAGGTCGTTTCCCAATCTTCACTATGAGGTGGCTATGAAAAATCATTAACATGTGCCCTATTCGATTTGCTCTGGTTTATATGTTTGCTTACGAAGTTGCGAACACGTCATTCAGTATGGGTAGTGACACCACATCACAGACGTGGCCTTACCTTAGTGCCTCGGTGTTAATGACGTTAACCGACTTTGCCTGTATAACCAAGCCATGTAGGTCAGATGCTCACAAATATTTGTTTGACTGTACTTGGGACGCTGGTTCCACTTTGCTTGGTTGCAGCGATTCAAAAAAGGTCGATAATTTGGCAGGCATTTGTAGTTAAATGACGTGTTTTCTCGGCAGGTTCATATACTCTCTAATGGTGGTTGGTGCTCTACTATGCTTCATGTCTTGCATTGGGCACATTGCAGCTGAAGCAATTAACGGCTGCTGCCTCTGCTTTGTATCCTTGACTAAGTTTACGTAATCCTACATCTGCTGCTTGCGATCTGCAGCAGATTGGCTGCTACTCCTTTGAGTTTCTCTTAGTTATTGAACTTCACAATGTTTATGCACATTTTTCTGAACTTTTGGGCACTAAACTGATGTTCTGGTAACGATATCTGAAAATTATATGCTACTCCGTATGTACGTGTGACAACTGTTTGACTTTTCCTTGACTTGGATATCAGTACTTTCTTCTTGAACTTGTAATTATTCTGCTGGAAGCAGCTTTAGTCGTATTTATCGCTGTTGACCGACACTGGGAAAAGGTTAGTTTGTGCTAATGACATCACTCACAGCATTGTAGCCCTTCAAATATCTGAAAATAATTCTCGTCAATTATCATACTTGTATTCCAGATTTTATTTATTAATTCCTGTTGTCGTGCAGGATCTTCCATTTGATCAAACTGGGGAGCTCATAAATCTCAAATCTTTCGTTGAAGAGTATGCTGATATGTGCAAGTGGCTGGGGATAGCTTTGCTTTGTGTCCAGGTATATAAGAACCTATAATCCTGTATGATTCATCAAGCTTTCTTTGAAGATATTCGTGAATACACTTTCTATTAACCGAGAAAATATACATCGTAGAGCATCCGAAGTGAGAATATTTTGCCATTTGTTGCGAGTCCAAAATAATTATCGGATTAAAATATTTAATTAGGCTATAGCTTATTTGTTCCTTACATAAATTGTAAGCTAAATAGAACCCTTTGCTAAACACTTGCTAGATATGTACAAGAAGAAAGCTTCATAGTAACAAGGTGTAGTAAGTATAAAAAGTTATATCGAAAGGTAATATTGAACCTAAAATAGAATCTTTGGTACCCGAAATCACGGGGTTTATGTGTGCTTTGGTGCATAATTTATATTGTTTCTTTTCTTCATGACTAGTTCATGAGCAAGGTAATATTGAACCTAAAATAGAATCTTTGTTAGGTCACTAGATGTATATGTTTTGTTTTATCATATTACGATGTTCATTGCATGGAATCTAGTGATTATAAAGCAAAATAATTTGCTACTCCGTATGAAATAATTGTTTTTCGTGCCAGGATACGAACCAATAATTGCTCAATTTTCAATTTTGGTAGCCAGCCATAAATTCTGAGTGATATGTATAAGATCGTGCGAGTATAGCATGCCTTGAGATTGTGCTTTCGATTTCGGTCACCACACAAAATGTTTCTCGTAGGTTTACCATTATACTCTGTAGTTGACGCAGTTCATCTACTTCGAGCAAACTTGTGAACGCTAAAACTCATTGCACATTTGGAATTAAAAAAAATCCAGTTTTCCATGTAGTAACAATTGGATGTTTCATTGATATTAGTCTTCACTCAATATAGGCATTGTCTCTCCTACTTTCTTTGGTGCTGCGGGCCATGATCTCTACTCGAGTTGACTCGGATATCGAGAATGACTACGTGGCTGATGGAGATACCGGTAGAGAACCCCTGCTCAATTCACATTCAAATCAATCAGCATGGCTTACAAACCGCGATGTCAAGGGAACTGTCGCGGACACCTGGGTAACACGGATGCGACAGAAGGTATGTGTATAAAACCGAGGCTCTTTTGGTCTAATAGACTAGGGGATTTTCTTAAAACTTTGAACTATCTTACTTTGATCTTGCATTACTTTGATCTTGCATAACTGCATTCGACACTGTCATGTGAGATGTTTGGATAGACCTATTTTGTATGCCACGTTTTCATTGCAAATATGATCACAGTATTTCAGATATTCACCCAAAATTCTCTCTGGGAAAACTGTGTCGAGATCTTGTATCGGAATCATCCCACTGAAATGATTATATGAGTCCGTCTCATGATAAGATTATAATGAGAACTGTTTACTTTACTCGGAACTAAAGTTATTCCATAGATATTAGCAGTATCTCTCTCAATAAGTCAGTGAACATTATATCATTGACACTGATTCTTTTCCAAGACGAATTATTATTATTAGTAGGTTAACGTAACTGTGAGTATCCATCCACGTGATTAAATATCTAGGCGCATTTTCAATGGTAACGACTTCTTCGAATTCTCTGATGTTTTATCTGTGTCGTGAATTCTTGCTGCAGTATCGGCTGAACAACCAATCACTGGAACGCCAGAGTTCGAGTGCATCATCGAGTTCCATACCCTAGTCCTGAACGCCACATAACTCTCGACTTTCATCTTACGATGACAGCTGAAGCATGATTGTTATTACTCCATATCATTTTTAGAGCTCTTTTCGTTGTACAGGTATTCAATTCTTCATTCTTTCTGTAATTTTTTTATTCGAAGAAATACTTTATTTTATTTTATTTTTGGTTTTTTGGGAAATTGTTGAAAAATAAAGTTCATTAATTCCTTGGTGAATACTATATGAATACTATATGAACTGCTTTTTTCACCATTTAAAGTTTACTGTGACAATTATTAAGTAAAATATTTTAAGTTTAAAAATAATAATAATCACACCATATTTAATGTTAAATGTTAAAATGATCACATTTTACATTAATACAAATGCTCACATGAAATCGTCTCACACGTGCGACATGTATATGCAACTAAAATGTGTCTACTTTAAGGTTTAAAGTGACTATTTTAACGTTTAAAGTGACCCTTTTTATGAAAGCTTTAAAGTGGTCACATTTGGTGTTAAAAGTGGTCACTTTAAGCATTAAAATAGTTACATTTAATTCATAAAAACTCTATCGCACGCGTGAAACGGTTTTATGGAAGACTTACTCTTACATTAATAAGTTATTTTAAAGCAATAAATTATCTGACGAACGATCTACCGTAAAATGTAAAGTGGTGATCATCCTAATCATTTGCCACTAATTGTTTGTAGTTCCCTTAGAAAGTTGACTTTATTTGACTTTTGTTATGTGTATTATATGTGCTCATTAAAGTAATACGGAGTAATCTTCATTAACCTACCAATTATTTGTGCATGTGCTTTTGATATCAAAGGACAAAGAAGAACCAAAGACATCAAATGTCTTCTTCACTTGTCACTTACTTCCTCCATTCCAATAGATTCTTTACGTTTGCTTTATGCACGTACATCAATACTCGTTTTGTTTCGTTCATATCTTTGGTTTCGTATTCTCGAAAATTTTAAAATTTTGATATTAATAATGTTCTCGTTAAGACAATTAAAACAAGATCACACATGACTATTTTTTATTTTGTATTTTAGAAGTTTTATCGAAGATTCTACACACTTATGAATAGTGTCAAAAAAGTGAAACGTAAAGAATCTATTGGAATGGAGGAAGTACTACTTACTAGACACTTCTTATGACAAAAAATAAAAGAAGGAATATGAGAGATTTTAAGTTGTATTTTTTTGTTGATAATGAAATGTTTTGATTTGATATGTTTTTTTTTTTTTTTTTTTTTTTTTTTTTATAGTAGCATCTAATTCAAATAAGGCAATATTCAAGAGTATGTTTTACACATACTCCGTATTTGGTTACGGAGTATATACTAATGTAAGCTTATTAAGTTAGGTCAGTCGGTAAGAAATTCAAATATTTTCAATTTAAAATAAAGTGTCAAGGTATCGAATCAATGTCGAGAAGTCGAGCGTTAAATTGGTGGTCAGATGTAACATCAAAGTGAAGGGTCGAAATATCATAGGGTAAGGGTTGTAGTTTTAAAAGGCCGTCTCAAGTGCAACTAAGTAATGCTTTGAACGAGGCACTAGCCAAGAAGTTTCACGTACAAAGAATTGCCCAAAAATTATACAAAAAATAAGGCATGCACGCCTTCGTCTTGCTCTTTCCGCCTTGTCACCTTCGCCCCTTAACGCCTTGTTTCCCCTTGCGCCTTTTCAAACTAACACTAGAGTAAATGAATTTGCGAGTCAAAAAGGTAGAAAAGTGTAAACCATATACAAATAATATACGAGAACAACGCCAATTTTTATGTGTGACTGTATCACAATAACTCTCATAAGACTATTTCATTTGAAAATTCCGTTTGGTTAACACTTGAGAAACACGTAAATTAGAAAATTAATTAATTTCCAAAATAATGGAGTAGGTGGTTTGGTTGCAAGAACTTTTGAAAAACGCAACATTTGAAACTGTATAAGAATTCTCAAATGTTTAATTTATGTGGGAAGTTGCATACTCATTCCCTCTTGATCATTATAACTTTTTGTATAAACTAATTTTTCTATGAGCGACTAAACACTTTTGCTTAATCCGCCTAGAATCGACGTTAGAATTTAATCAACTCAAAAATTCGACGAGTATATAAAATTCAAGTTAATTTTTTTATTTTTTTTATTTTTTTATTTTTTTAGAAAATTCAAGTTAATTTTTTTTTTTTTTTTTTTTTTAAGAAGTTAGGTTAAAAAAGATAAAACGACAATGGGATAGAATTTAAAGTATGGCAATATTCATTATCGGACTTGACAGCAATATTACAGCAGACAGCTATGTAGACAGCTACGTATGAGGAACTCACCAAACTTCTTTCAATTATATCCTTTCTATTCTTTCTTTTAACTTATAAAAAAAAAAAAAAAAAAATTGAGTTTGAATTACTTATTAAATTGAAAAACATGCAACATAATAAGCCTTCACAAATCACAATTATTTTTGCGTTGGAATAATTGTAGTTCACACATTCACACCTCGAAATAAGTAGCCACCCCAACATTAAAATGTTTTAATCATCGAATCAGGGATAAGGTCGAGATAGGGTAGCGAAAATAATTTTTAGAGCATAGTAATTCGTGTAATTTTCCATAGTATCTTCGAACTTTAATTTGTCAAATTATACAGGGTATCCCATGTCTGAGGTTTGTTCATATAATACCTGTAAACTTTGTGTTTATGTGCGTATTATACCCTTTTTCTAACGTCGTCGTCGAAACCTGCCATGTAATTAATTACACAAATTCTTCACTTTTGTAATATGGGGTACCATGTAATATCAAGTTGAGATTCTTTATTTCATTTTTGTGTTTTTTTACGATCTTATCTTCAACTCGCTTCTCATATCGATGCATAATTAATTAGAGATCTCGACTTTTACAAATCATTATAAAAGGAATGAAGTTAATCAAGACCTAATAAATTCGTAACTTATGTTCTTGTATAGATTTATAGACAATCATAAACTTGATGTGTAACCGATAATTCCTTACTAATTTGATTGTGTCGATGGACGACAACGCCTCAAACACACGTAGGAAGAGATGTCGTGAATCCAGACTCGACAATAGTAGCTTGTACTTATAAGCCATTGCACAAAATCTTTCATCTATTCAAAATATAGTCAGTCATGTGTGATATTATTAAATTTAGTACTCGAGACTCTCAGTTATTCAACAAGTTTACGGTGTAAAACGATTTCACAGAAGACGTTTGTTGACTGAAAATGACCATCAAAGGACAAGAGAGGTAGAAAATTGAATGCAGCAAAACAAAGCACATGGGTATATAGATTTCTTGATTGAGACAAAATATCACAAATGCTCTCTTGTCTCTCTTACCATTCACACATTATTTGTTGTATTTATTATTACATCTACTCTTATTAATTATTATTATTATTATTATTATTATTATTATTAAATAAATACATTTTTTTCTAAAAAAAAAAAAACCCAAAAAATAAAAATTAGGAATTTGTTTAATTACCAAATTACACACCAAGCCAAAAAAAAGGATTAATTAGGAAGTCATAAACAATTTGATTTTTAATAAATAAATTCCTCTACCAGTTCCTCCAAGATCTTCCCTTCTATTTCCCTGCCAATTTCATCGATTTCGAGATCTTTTATATCGGACCAGCCGGGACCGACAATGTCCTTCATTACCCATCTTTCGACGAGACTGTTGTTATTGTTGTCCACGCTGTCGTAGTACAGATGATAGTTGACCTCGCTGGACGACCACTCTTTCATCCACGCCAAAACCCTATCCGACAGCAAGGCGGAGGAGGGGACCGCTGTTGAAAGGGTTCGTAAACCCGTGATGTCGATGAGTGCTGCGTTGACGCTGTCAAAAATGAGCTTGCGGGTTGATCTTAGCTGCCTCCGTTTCGCCTCGTGCAGAGGCTCTTTTGCTGACAGGTCAACGTACTTTTCACGCAAGAGGGGGTCCAGCGGCGTGTCGGGAGAGTGCCACCTGGCCAGGGTGGGGCCCGCTTGAAGGTCGTCGTCGAGACCTGCCATTGTCAGAAGGGATTGGACTAGGTAGAGCCACTCGCCTTCGTCATCCTCGGCTCCTGGGGACACGAATGGGGAATTTAAGGGGAAATTATTAGCGCCGCCTGTCTCTGTACAGCAGTCGTCCCATGACAGAGTACGTGAAATCGATCCAATTGGCGGTGATTTGTCGATCAAGTTGGACTTGCTGAGACTGAGCGGCAGTAGCCTTCCCGCTACACGGCACATGCATTTGGGTCAGAATTGTGAAATAAACTCGTTGATATGGAAGTCACGTGAGAACACGACAGTATGCAAGTATAGAACATACCTTGAGGGTCAATACTAGACAAGCAGCTGAGTGTCGCAGCTTCGTCATCTTCAAATGATTGTTCCAACACTGAGATTGGGCTAGGTTGGTCCCCTTGAATTCCAGGTATACATGTCTGCGACACCGATAACGTTCCCTGAAAATACAAGGAACGTATACTGCTATTAAACTAAGCTGAACACAACCACTGAAGAAGTGTATATTTTTGGCCTGATATAGAAGTATCTTAGGACAGTTCTCATCTTATATTATCGAACACTTAAAAAAACATTAGAAACTTCAAATGACTTCAAAATACTTCTGGATACTACTTCAATAACCCTAAACTTCGAAAAACTTCAGATGACACTTCAAAGACACTTTAGACTTGAGACAATTTACGACAAAGACTCGAAGAAAGCAGATCCCTGGTGTCGTGTTCGGCCGTTATCAGACACGTGAAACACAACACGCAAACAAAGAAGAATTGTTATAGAAATACAGCCAGGAATACACAATATGCGAAAGGTGAGCGATGTGAGGTAGCAGAAACATTTTGTGAAAAAAGTGAACATGACGGTAATGGGCTAACAGAAATGAAGATTTTGGATTGAATATCAACTAACAAGAGACAAGGGCCTCGGCAGAACATGTAAATTTCAAATTACTAATAATGGCATTACAAACCAAAAAAAAAAAAAGGGATGCATTAAATATACCTTGTAAAAATCTTGCCTATCAGCCAAATGCAATTCTGAAGGAGAAAAAGCAGCTTCATAATGATCGATGTCTGTCCTTTCGGGATTTGCCAGTGACCCGGGAACACCATCAGTCGCCAATTGCGATACATCATTAGATTCAAAATTCCCTGACTTCTCTTTTCTAGATTTCTTGTTTCTAGAGAAAAATAAACTCGTGACCTTGCCAGTAAACGAGGTTTTTGAGGATCTCGACTTTGTTATTTCTCTCGAAACATCACAAACATCGACATTGAGTCTATCACTGCTGTAAGTTACCGAATAAATGGGAACAGATTTTGATCTCAGAAGATTCCTAGGTGATTCGTCTCCACTGTTATTGAGAACAGACGTTGACGCCCTGTGATCTTCCGGTTTGCTGTCGGTTTCCTCTTCTTCACAGATCTCAGGCTTTTTAATCTCAGAAAGCGCAAGCATTTCGCCGAGGGTACTTGAGCTTCTTCGGAATTGCCTTTGCTCCTGAATTTTTTCGTTCGATGCCATCATCGCCCATCTCTCAGAAAGTCGCTTTTTTGCTTCTCTGCAAACTGATGACTCTGGAGAGTAGGTTGCACGACTAAACGACGATATCGAGTATGGGCTCCCGAATCTGTTAACATAGTCCCACGAATGCCTTGATGTTGGCGACATAACTTCAGAATCACTAAGATTATTATCTGCGAATTCATTTTCAGACTTTTCAAATGAACTTTCGTCTCCTGTATACCCATTAGAGAATACAGAAGAGAGTAAAGTTTCATTCCTGCGATGACCAGCCAGATTCTCACGCATTTGCTGCGTAATTTCCTTTGCTACTTCCCTCGCTTCTCGGGCCTCCTCATCTTCCGACTCCATGAAGTAACTGTCGCTTTTTGGCACTCGTGGGGAGGAAGGTGCTGACGAAACAGCCGTTTTTGCTCCGTTGACTCTCGCTGGGCTGGGTTTTAACACGACTATCCTCGTGGGCTGAGGTTGACTATCGTTGACCTTCCACGTCGATATAGTCGGAGAAAAACCATTAGGGTGGTTTTCCCATAAGTTAACCTGGTTCACGTGAAACTGCGTCTTTACTTGCTTCTCGTCTCTTCTGGCTGGCGCTGTACATATGTCATCGGCCATCATTTTGGAAGGTCTAAGAATCGTAATCCGCTTAGTCTCGGGCGACAAAGGTCTTGACTGACCCCCGTTGCAGTGTTGAGAGAACAACGAATTCGGCTCTTGAAGAACTCTGAGAAATAAGTCACCATTCGAACTTAACACATCTAGAGCATCCTGAAACTCTTTCGTCTGTCGCAGTTTCTCGTCTGTAGCTAGCCGTTTTGCTTCCACGAACTTTTGACGAATAAGACTCAACCGTTTGTCGTTCACGTTATCGTCAGACCTTCCTTTTTGTGGTGATTTATCACTCCGAAAATTACTTCTCTGCGATTGCTGCAAGATCTCGTATATATCCTTGCACTCGTCTTGCACTTGGTGAGAATGAATGTCACTGTCAACTTTCTCGGCATAAAAACCATCTTCTTCCTGCCAATATCCAATTGGAATCTCCGAATGGCATTTTCGTGCGTAACATTTTGGCGTCCTCTGAGTAGTTACATCTGGCTGTTGTTTAGGAAGAGCGTCAAGTCCCATCAACTTTGCGACAACATTAGAAGAATTATTTCTCGATTCTACGTCTTTCGACATCTCCTGAGCTATAAGCATTTTTACAGGAGTTCCGCAAGGTTTTCTGTTTGATGATGACCTCCTCAATTCAGAAATCATCTGTGTGAACAGAAGTACAGAAACGAAACCAAGGTCAAAGCAGAAACATAGCTAGACGAGTAGACGACATTCCTGGATGAAAATCAGATGTTAGATTTACCACTTTATCTTCCATCTCATCTCCAGCAATGTTAGGCATCCTAGAGACATCAGATCGACTTCTCGATAGAAAGCCTGCGGTTTAACCAGCTATCTGTCAGAAGGTCTATCCCCACAAATTTTATATTCGCTGACAAATGGTCACGATGGACATTCAAATTTAAAACTATGGTGAATCAAAGCGTACACATTCACTGTATATGATCAATGTAGGTAAAGAAAGGTCAAGGAATATTTAAGCAACTGCGGTGGACGAATTTATCAGCCACTACCTAAGGACATGTTCCCTTGTCTTAAGTTGTATGAAGTCCGAAATCTTCTTAAGTTTTTTGAAATTTAGTGTTTTTCAAGGAACAAGTCACCTAACGTTATCTAAAGTGTTTGATCAGTTAAGAAAAAATAAGATGAGGAGAACATGTCCTTAATCGTCTAAAGTCGGAGAAAACCAAGAGTCAAGACACTTTAGCGAACTACTTCATGCTTAAGCCAATCAACAGATACGATTCATCAATTGTCGCAAAAGAAGCATCACAGATATCCCTGAGCAGTACTAAACAGACATGAATTTGTGTTTAAGGATCAGCAACGACTGCGGTAAAATGACATCTGTCAGTTTCCAGAAAAGAAATCACCGTCATTATGAGGCTTGTCAGTGAGAAGACGGTTTCCAGATACGCCTGAAGTTAGGTCGAAGAGGTTGACCATTCTTCCCAAACATCCTGGTACAGCCTTCTCCGAACCACGCCCTTTGC
This sequence comes from Dianthus caryophyllus, assembly GCA_023091065.1. Classification (NCBI taxonomy): domain Eukaryota; kingdom Viridiplantae; phylum Streptophyta; class Magnoliopsida; order Caryophyllales; family Caryophyllaceae; genus Dianthus; species Dianthus caryophyllus. The sequence continues at coordinate 25,460,236 of CM041529.1, read as the reverse complement.
CGTTTAGATGAATTCCATTCATTTGGCCACCTGCCGCCACATCACACAACATTATCTTCAGTATCAATTATAATTAACAAAGCCGCGGAAGACGAGCCATAAAACGGTGAACCGATTATTTGTACACTTACATATAAACAGCAAGAATTAGAAGAGCTCATGGATAGTAACATATACAATTTAAACTTGACAGCTTAACAAACACAAGACTACAGCAACACGCTCTTAGCTTGTATTTAAGTGACACGAGCAATTTTTTCGCTTCAACAGGATTATAAAAGAGATTACCTAAACTCGATAAGCTAAATTCAGCAAAACATCACATGCAAACATCAACGAGAAATCGACAAGGACTTATCAGTTCTAACTTCTAACGCACTACGCTTTACTGTATTGATCATACAACGGTGTGAAAGCTACGAAAGAAGATACAAGATCTTGCAAGATTACTAAAAGTGAGAAAAGAACAAAGGTTATCAGATAAAAGGAGAAATCACAGGTAACAGAAAGTAATATTCTTTACCAAACTATCAAAATCAAATATAAAGTCCATCAATCAATACAAAATCCTAAGAAAGGTATAATAGAGAGACATACACTACTGATTTTTCGAAAGGGAATCAATGCACCTACCTATATGACACTAACTCTTAAGAAAAAAAAACGACGACAATTTTCTTTTACGCTCTAACCGCGTACAATGTGATGATGCAAGACCGTCTTCTACAAGACTAACTCCTCGAAACAAAATTTCACAATCATATTCATACCTAACAGAATTCCAACTTCCAGCTTTGAATTACAATGAAAATCATCATCCAACCAAAAAATTAAAACTACACTAACAAGTATAACAATAAACAATAATATTAATAAAAAATAATACACTCTAACATTCTACATTTCCAAAGCCAACTACCACAATCAAGCATTAACACAGTGAGCAATTGTAATCAACACCACAAAATTGAATCTTTCTAACAAAAAAAAAAATTGACATTATAAATATTCATGCCCACAAAAAAATTAAATATTTAGGGACCATTTTTTTCAGTATTACAAGTATTATCAACATCAACCTCAACAGTAAAAAGGGTACGATTAAGTAAAATCGTCTTATAATTTCAAATTATTATAAAATCGACAACAAATGAAGGCATATTAAGACCGTTTATTATGAGATTGTGTGCAAAATAAATCTAGAAAGACCCCCAAAAATTAAAAAATTAAAATTAATGCACAATTTTATCACCTTAATTATAATCAACCCACATTTTTCAATAAAATTAACCCAATAATTTAACCTTAATTTTATGCAATCATGAACAAAAAAGATCAAAACTTTGATGACAATATGATTGATTAAAAGGGGAGGAAAAAGCTAATTAAAGTACAATCATTTCAAGCAAAGTGAAAAACAATCAAACCCACCTAATAAAGTATTGACCCAACTTTCAGAAAAAACACATAAAATGTCAGAAAATAGGGTAAAAAAAAAACAGCTCAATTTTTTAACTAAAAAGCAGTAAAAAAAAATGAAAGATTCCAACATACCTCAGAAAATATGTGGAGATCACAGAGCAAAATACAAAAAAGAAGAGATTTTTTATTTTATTTTTTTGGGGCACAAAATAATATTAACAAAAATCCACAAAAAAATTAACCCACAAAAAATGTCACAGTAAAAATGTTGAGGAATAAAAGGGTGACCGGAAAAGGGACATTCCGGTGAGTGGGGCGGTGGAAGACACGGTGGTTGTGGCCGGAAAACTGGGGAAGTGGGTTAAATCTCAAAAAAAATTATGAAAATTTAATTAATATTAATATTATTTTGTATAAAAAAAATAATAATAAAGTATAATAGTGTATTAAATAAAAAAAATTAGAGGAAAATAAGGAGAAGAAGAGGAAGAGAAGTGAGGTAGGAGGAGTATTGAATTGAAGAAGTTTGGTGGAGTGGAAGAAGTGAGTTGTTTCATTTTTTTGCTAATTTTGTTAATTAATTTTGTGAGAGATTGTGGAGTTTTGTGGTTGATTTTTTTGTCTTACTCTAGCACCTTGCTTTTTGTATGCGGTAATTCTCCTGTAAAACACAACTTACACAAAATTAATGTGAGACCAAAGTATAAATTGCAATTAAAAGGGTACAAAATCATAAAACAAATCTACTAAAGTCACTTATAGGGGTACTAAAACAAATTTAGTAATAATTAATCATAATTATCAATTATATAGTACAAAAATTATATAAACAAGTACAAATGAGGTGGACTTACAATAATTTATTGTAAGTCCTGACTTACACAATAATTTGTGTTTTGTATGTACCTATTGTGAAATAATAAAAAAAGGTGATTAATATTAAGAGATGAATTCTTGCATAAAACAAGTATATCGGTTTTATGTAAGATTAGTAGAATTTACGCGATGTTTAAAGTCCTGTTTATACTCATATTTTTTTATTTGGTGTTGTTCCTGACATAACTAGGATCATAAATTTTGGTTAAAAAAAACTAAAAATCCATCAATATTTGTTGATGTTATTAAAAAAGACTGCACACCTAATCAAATAAACAATTAATTACGCAGTATTATTCATCAACAAAATCGCATAAATTTTTTCAACAAGTCAACAACTTTCTTGTAGTGATTCATCGAGTTTTTTCCGAGTGACCCTAGGAATACATTAACACGATGCGATAATTATGTTAATGTCTGTTTTCGCGGGAATGTTCTAAGCTAAAATACAAATCTAAGTACACGAACGTACACATAAGTTGCGGAGGGATTGACAAACATCAATCCATGTCACATTTCAGGATTTACATATAATACCGTGCCAATAACAATTGTTAGGAAATTCAATCCGTCCTCAACACCGATATAAATTCTCTCGAATAAAATCACACTACAACATTTTCGCAACTTAAGTCTATCATTACTACTTTATACATCTGAGCCCTCATGAGAAATACAATAGCAGTGGTAGCTTATATGGTAGGCTTGGGAGGAATTTGGTGACATGAAAGCCAATTTGTGCGAATATGTGCATGTGGCATGCAAAAGATGTTTTATTTGATTAAGGAGTTTTGAGAGGAAAAACTGTTTAGGTGAGTTAGGTCAATGCAGTGGTCAATTTTTGTGTTTTTAGGTATTGTATAAAATAGTACTTTTTCCATTAAAATCCAATGACATCCCTTCTTTTTGGGCATTATTCATGTAGGCGGGGAATCTTCGTAATAACTCGTAATGTATAAATAAAAATATAGTCATGTGAGATCTTATTTTATTTATCTTGAAAAGTTGAACATTAATATCAATTTTTTTATATTTTTATACAATTGAAAACTATAGATATTGCCGTTACAAAATGCGTCTCGACAAATGTGAAAAAGGAAGGGATGTCATTAGATTTGAATGGAGGGAGTATACATTTTAAGATTTTCTTTATCTTAAAATTTTAGTTGTTAGTTGGAGATAAGAAAAACATATGTTAAATTTTAAGAAAATATATGTTGATACAATATACATTGTATAATCATTAGCACATGTCTGTTATTAATCTTAATTTTAAGTTCTCATTTAAAATATTTAGTTTCAAAATCTTATATTTTTTAAACGGAAAAATTCATTTATTTAAAGTCATACGAAATTTACAATAAACGTTAAAAATCAACGTACACAAATCTAAACAAATCAAACAAAGTAATTACTCAATAAAACAAAAAACATACTACAATACTTGATATTGAGAGGTTTTTTTTAAAATAATGATCAAAAATAAAATAAAAAATTAACAAAATAGGGGCGATTTCAAACTAATTGTCGAAAATGGGTCCACGTAGGATTGGTTATCTCAAAACTGCAGGTAAGATCTTAAGGCGCCAAACATATCAGCATCGACCTCCAAACCTGACTTTTGTACCACGGCGCTAAATACCCCAGCACCTACTTTAAAAACTTAATACTCCACATTCTTTTGTTTTTTAATTTATTAAATCTAAAAAGAGTATAATCCTCCATATCCTTTTCACTTAATAATCTTCCACGTCCCTAAAAAATCCCCATCTAAGTGTTGTGCTTCCATAACATGATTTTTTTAATCGACACAAACGAATAAGGAGGATTACTCAAATATACTGGAGTAACTACTAATCAAATTAAGTTGAACACAAAATAACCACAAATTTAAGAAAAAACTGTAAGAATAATTTTATACGTTATTGTATTTAATTATCGATTGAACCTAGTTTACAAAAACTTGCAATGTGCCACTTCAAGCAAGATAAATTGGCAAACAACATAAACGATTTGAGCAAATTTGATACGATTTTGGGTTGAAATTTCATGGTTTTCTATATTTTAGGTTTTGTGGTTTTTTTTTTTTTTTTTTTTTAAACATGAAAATGAATAAAAGGAAGGGGATGGCCTTAGGTGGAGCCTTATTGGGCTTATTTTTTTTTATTTTCTTTAGGTTTGGTACAAGGCGCTGGGTAGTATAGCGCCTTAACATATAATCTGAGATTTCCGAATATTCGAGCCTACGTGGACCTATTTTCGGTAATAAGTTTGAGATCATCCCTATTTTGTTAATTTTTAATTTATTTTTTAGCATTATTTAAAGAAAAAAAAAACAACTCTGATCTTGACTACTTCTACATGTCCACTATTATATAATTAATTCTTGATACAACATTTCACAAGTGAGCCTATAATTCTTCCAAGAATTTTAAGAATACCACCCACTTGTCTACCAACCTACCAATGTTGTCTCAACTGCTCCCTCTCTCTCTATCTCAACCGTGTCGCCTTCCACCAACATCAACGATATCCTAAATTTACTTTTCATTTGAATGTGTCAATAATAAACCTAAATTAATTGTAAATCAATTAATCTATAAATTTGCAGGAAAAAAAAAAGAGAGAAAATTTGGTAGATGAATAAAATGAAATTAAAGATGAAGTAAGAAGATAAAAAGAGGAATAATGAAGCTTAGAGGGGTATTTTGGGAATAAAGAAAAATATATAACTACAATAGAAAAAATGGTTGAATTTCGTTCGAAAAATGCTCAAATTTGGAAATTGGTAGCAATTTGTAAAATAATAATAATAATAATAATAATAAAAAGTACACTTATTACGTAGTAAATTTTTAAGTTTTTTTTATTTTTTATTTTTTTAGGTAGTAATTTGTAAAGTGTTGTATAATATGTAGTTATTATCACCAATTTCTGTGATGAATATATTATTAAGTACGTGTATATGTCAACTTTTTTTTTGTTATTCATTGTGTGAATCTATTTTTCAATTTAATAAATATAATAGATCACTATTTTGAACATAATATTGTATACTCCCACCAACTATTCGCTGAATATACTCATTTTATTTCATAAATATTTATTTCTTAGTTAATTTTGCTTAGCAAATATGTGACTTGAATATTTTAAATGTATAAATTATATTTAGTGAATATATAAGCTTTATGTAATGAATATGTTATTAAGTACGTGTATATGTCAATTTGTTTTTGTTATAGATTATGTGAATTTTTTTTCTATTTTATGAATATAATTGTTCAATATTTTGAATATTTAGCTAAGTTTATGAATGGCCAATAATGTTTTGGTTTCTGGTGATGAAAAAGTTAAAATTAAAATGAATTTAAAAGTATATCATAAGTTGTCTCTATTTAAAGAGCACGTAAAGTTATGAACAATAATCTAATCTACTCCGTATTTAATTTTTTATTTCACAAAAATGTAATTAAAATCGTTTAAAAGTAAAATTTAAAAGTGAAAAATGGAAAATGAAAGAGCACTTAGAATTTCATTTTTTGATGAGGCGACATCATGAGAATTGTTTTGAGTGTTTTGGATAAGAGTGGTGGAAATCTTAGTCAATGATTGTATTTTAAAGTGTTATATAGATATATAGAAATGGATTAAATAGTGTGACATGATCACATGGCAAAAGTAAAATGTGGGGAAAATCAATAAAATGCTTGTTTTTCATATGGTGATGCAATTGGTAAGAAATTTTCATCGTATACAAATTAATTGGTCAAGCGAAAGATCTACTCTTAAAATTTTGGAAAGATCTATAGACTCCCTCGTGGAATGCTGTAACAAGATTCAGCTATATAATAGAGGGTATGCAAAGGCGGCCATTATCAAGTTTTATGTTCTTTGTTTTATTGAGAATTTACTTTTGCTTGATTCTTTTAAATTTGAATATTTTGATTGTTAACGCTTATTGTAGATACCGTATGACTTCTGATTAATTAAATGAACTTTTCATTAAAAAAAATCAACTATTTGACCTGTTTTATGCAATGAAGAAAATTTCACTTGCAACATATATTATGATGCTTTTGTTGGGGGAATTTATAATGATAATATCGACACATTATATAATATATAAATTTAATATAAACTAGTGATGCGTCCCGTGAAATTCACGGGGAACCTTTAGGAACCATAGTTCACACAATGACACAATAACTCAAACACCGAAAAAGTATTTTAAAAAAAGTGAAGGTATATTACACTTGAAATTCCCAACAAACTTTGTAGAGTACCTTACGTCGAAGCTTGCTACACGTCGTTGGCAATCCCCAAGGCTGATTTCGCGTCAACAGCCGTAGCAAAATAATCCCAATTTCTGAACGAATAGACATCAGACTTCTCTATGATTCTCGGGTGGAAAGGATTCATACATAAAATTAACAGGTTTAGTCGTAAAGAACAATGTAGTTTGCTCAACCGAGGTCTCGCCATTTGCGTAGACGCAGCAAAAACCGAAATTGTTGAACTTGCACACATAATTGTCGTCAGTAAGTACATTTGACGGTTTTAAGTCGGCATGTAAAATGCAGCTAGATCGGCTTGAATGGATGAAAATTAGGGTAGAGCATAATATAGGAATATTTTTTTAAAAAAAAAAAAACAAAAAAAAAAGAACAAAAAAAAAAAAACAACACTCTTGCAAGTTCGTCACCACTCCGCAGACCCAATTCAGCTGCTAGAAATTTCCTTCAAAGATAATCTGGAAATGCTCCCTAAAACACAATTGCCTTCACTGAGGACTTATTCTCCTCATCTTCTGTTTATTTTTAAATTTTTTTTTTTTTTAACTTACTTAACAATACAGTAAAGTTCGAATGACGTCTGGAAAAAGGAAAAAAAAAACCTTCTCGTACTTGAAACCTACTAAACATTAGAAAACCAACTAAGACAAAGTGATTAAGTGAACATGTCCTAAATAATCCTTGGCAAACTATAACGCTAAACTCAACCAATATTGCTTATAAATACGATAAAATACATTTGTAGTGTCTTCAAAACTTTTGAGCATTTTGAAATTAGTATTTCTAAATCGCTATTAAAACATCGAAATTACTCTACACAAAAGATCGAGTAGTTATAAGGACATAATTAATTCATGGGAGTTATGAGATATAATATGAAGTTTGGCTCACGTGGCATGCAAATAGAGTGTTTTGGAGGAACTTGGATAATTGAAAGTCAATGAATTAGTCAATGATTGAGATTTAATATGTATTTGATTAGATATTATATATGATAAAACGAATTAAACAAGTTCACAGACGACTATAGTTTTAGTTATATATTGCCACCAATTCTGAAGATCGTTTAAATTCATGAATATTGTCAAAAGTATTATGTTGCAAGTGAACTTAAATGAAGGAAGTATGTATTAGTATATTTATATTTTTATTATTTTGTATTTTTGTTTTTTTTGAAATACTACTTTTATACTTGAATCTTAGTTTTAGTGTGCCAAATGTTACCTACGTAAACAGCCTTAACTTTTTCTTTAATTTGGCAAATCTTGCTCCAACCCTAGCTACTATTAAGAGGGGGGTGATAATCGAACTAATCACACCCACTTAAGTACACATGGACCCATTTGATCCAAAGGTGGTTCTTTTTCGAAACTAACCACCAAACATACCGTCCAAGTGCATCGACATTATACATAGACGAGTTCACCAGGCCCAAACCACCACACACCTTATCAGCGCACATCAGATCAAGCAACATGGGGGCTTTCAAGTACATCGTGAAGCCCTCCCATAAGTACGTTTGACATATAACTTCAATCTCCTTAATAGTCGCATTATGCAATGATGTTTGTGTTGGAGTTAGTGTCCTCCACAGTTAGTGCAAATAACATAAATAAATCTCTAAAGGTACACAGGGTACATTTCGTATTTAATCAGTTGATTAACGTTTATCGATAACGGTTGGCTTGCTAGATAAGTTTGACGTTATTGTCATACAGATGGCGGTGATCAACTGGTCCCTAAGAGTCACACCTAAAGGATGTGTTTGAGAGATGTGATCATTTGAGAAAATGATCATATCGATGCCTTACTTTATGACTAAACGGTTAGTCAGTGTTGTTGACTAAAAGGTTAGTCAAATGTGATAATGTTACTGACTAAAATGTTAGTCAGTAATCAGTATAATGGTGAACCGGCTATTTAATACTGATTAAATAATTTTAGCTGAGACGAATTAAATGTAATTCGTGAATTGAATATAAAATGTTATATTTAATTATTGTGTATAATGCAAGCTAATTAAATATAAACTGTTATAATTAATTAGCAAATTATGGATATAAGGATATTTATAATTTAATGATATATTATAGTCGGTCCATACAGATGACACTAGTAATATCAGATGCATTATATTAGAAGCTAAGATGACTAAAAGAAAAGTGTCTAGATTCATTTTAGTCTAGATACGTTTTCTTGGTAAATAAGATAGATATTTGAGGAGATTATAATCTCCCCAAATACTACCCTTGAGGCCGGCCATTAGGAGGGTTTTAGGAGTATATTTGCTTTTCTAATCTTACTCTAATTCTCTCCCTAATTCATTCACTCATTCTACAACACAAATCTCAAGAAAAGAAAATCAGTTTTCTCTCTTATTTTCTAGCATTACAAGGGCATATCAAGAACACATCTTGGGTGAGATTATTAGGAGATACCATACTTTTGGTATTGATCTTAGGCCAAATTCATTAGGATTAAAGGTTAATTCTAAATCTCTATTTCATGTTATGCAATTTCTTTTATGACTTTAAAATCTTATAAAAGTTTTCATTATAATCCTGTGAATTTTAATGTCTATATACCGATATAAACCTACAGTTTGGTCCGATTTGGTCTAACCTTATTTGCTTACATAGGAACTCACAACCACTATCTTTGTTGCACTCTAGACAAATCCCTTGGTGTATATAATATCTTGCAAAATCATGCACACAAATGAACCGCCCTTTCTACATAGGCGACAAATTCACAACCTAAATGCATAACCCCAAACCATAATTCTCACACAATATGGTTCTGCTTGGAGGGGATTTGAACTTGAGATTCGTGAAATTCTTAGTTTCTTTACGCATGATTTAACCACTTGGACTACTTCCTTGTGGTAATCTCACAATTCGGACCTGATCACTATGCACAATTCTACCATAACGAGCAAAATGCGATCTTACTTTTACAACATGATTTTTTCCTTTTTTATCTAATTGTTATGTGTTTGACTATACTAATTTTTTTTGCAAAATGTCGTTAATTGTCAATTAATAAAGGGTATATATATTTCTACAGAAAAAAGATCATAAATCCTTGCATAATTTCAAGGATTAATTGCCAAGAATAATCCAAACTGGTCCTCTTATTTCATAAATAATCCGAACTCGAATAAATCCACGAAAAATCCCAACTATTGAAAAACCATTCCGATAATGTAATTTGGCCAATTTAAACCTGCTTTAATTGATAAAAAAAAAGAAGAGGTGAAACCGGTTTGAATTTTACTTAAAATAAGAGTGAGGTAAAGTTAGAGTCGGTTTCACCATATTACGTGTTAGAGTCGATTGAAACTGGCCAAAGTACATTATTGGAATGATTTTTCAATAGTTGAGATTATTCGTGGATTAATTCAAGTTCGAATTATTTATGGAATAAGAGGACCTGTTCGGATTAGTCCTGACAATTATTCCTAACTTCAATCTTAAATTTATTTTTATCTAACTTTTGTTTTTTTTTTTTTTTACAAATTTTTTAATCCACGTGTCGAAATCAAAGGCACAGAAGAAGGTAAAAAATGGGGGGAGTGGTTTGTAGTGTCAAAATTGAGTAAATGATAACATAAGGACCTTAACTATTAATGTTTTTACAGTTAAGGGACTCAACATTCAAAATTTTCAGTTAAGGGACTCTTGTATGACACCGTTAGATATTTTTACTCTATGCAACACCAAATCTCAATTGTTGCAGTGCCCAGAGGGCACACATTATAAAGTAAGTTAAAGATAAGATATAAGTAGGGGTGTGCAAAAATAACAACCGAAAAAAGTGATAACCGCATGTTGTACCTATATATTCTTCTAATCGAACATTAAGAACCTGTTCTTTCGGACTTTTTAAATTTGAATCAATCGAATCGAATCGAAATGAATCGAATCGAATCGAATCGAATCGAAATGAATGCATCGAATCGAATCGAGCTGAAATGAACAAAAAACTGAACATTATTATTATTATTATATTTTATTATTATTATTATTATTATTATTATTATTATTATTATTATTATTATAATTATTATTATTATATTATTATTATTATTTAATAATAATAATAATAATAATAATAATAATAATAATAATAATAATAATAATAATAATAATAATAATAATAATAATAATAATAATAATAATAATAATAATAATAATAATGTGAACTGAACTGAACTGAACTGAATGGAGCTGAACTGAACTGAAATGAGCTGAACTGAAATGAGCTGAAAATAAGTCCGAAAGAACAGGTTCTAAATCATAACGGTTTAGTTAATCAAACCGCTATAATTAACAATTAATTGTTCAGTTACAATTCACTATTTTAAGATAATGGTATATCAAATCAAACTTTTTTGGAAACTGATCATTGGAGACAATCTTGTAAGGAGTACACGGTTCAGGAGCTATATGTGGTTAAGGGGCAGTAAGGAGAAAGTGTCTTGGTGGCCTCTTGTTTTGAATAGGGTTAGTGTTCCGAAGCATGCTTTCATGGTTTGGCTTTTTGTACAAAATTGATGGTACACTGCTGATAGGTTGATTACTTTTGGAAGCCTTGTTGAGGAGGGGTGCCAAATGTGTGTAGCGGCAGTAGAGACTCGAGATCATGTGGTTTTCATGTGTGCTTACAGTATGTGCTGTTGGGCTCATTCACACCAAGTGATGTTGGTCGATTTAAAGCAAGGGGGGACGTTTCAATGGTGGTTTCGGAGTAGGATTCGAAGTTTGATGCGTAAGAAGATCATAGGGGCGATTATATCTGCAATGATTTATCACTTGTAGATGGCTCGAAACACTTGTCGTAAAGAAGGCAAATTGACTCATCCAAATGTTCTTGTCCATAGTGTTTTGATGAGTGTAGCTAGTCGAGTATTTTGTAATTTTGGTAGTCAAATTTGTAGTCGAGAAAGGCAATGGATAGATAGTTGGTGCGTAGGATAAGCTCCTCTTATGGTATTGATATATTCGTATTTCGTATAAGTAAGATGTAAGATGTAAGTCCAAATTTTGATGTAATGGTTCTGGAAAGTAATGAATATACTTACCTTTTACCAAAAAAAAAAAAAACTCCACAAAAAAAATCAAAAAAAAAGAAAAAGAATGATAGGATTAAACATATATTTCCGTAAAAACATTAATGTCCATAAATGAAGAAATAATTTAAGAATGGAGGACACATGAATTTATTATAATATTGAATAATTATTTTACAATTATTTTTTAATTATATAATCGAAACTTTTTGTTGCAATTTTAGATTTGATATTTTTGTTATTTGATAGAGAAAATGGAATGGCTAAGCTAGACTTGTCGAGAGCTTCCAAATTGGAGTACAATTTTATTTGCTGTGAACACAAACAATTAGTAGTATGGGTACTAGGGATCGAAACTCGAAAGCACAAAGAAGTGTTATTAGTATTTTTTTTTTGTTTTTTAATTTTTTTTAAGTAGTTGAGTGAGAGGACTCACACTAAATTAGTGTGAGTCAAGTCTTACACAAGAACTACTCGAATGAATGTGTTAAATAATTATTTCTCTAGTAATCGAATTGAGGAGTTTTTGGTTTGATATTCTAATTCTAACAAATAAAGCGCAACAAACGATAAGTAAAACCGCTTAACACTGATTCATGTAAGTGTTACGACTCTAATGTACGCCAAACAACCAATAAAAGCAACTCTATGCGCCAAACTCGCCCCATTTGCAATATACGTCGAATTAACCTCTACGAAAATCGTCTCATCGTGGAACACTGAGAATTTTTTAGTCTGGCAAGGTTGTTAAGATTGTTGATATTTGTGTATAAGTTTCGTACATAATTAGTATCAATTTTGAGAATTATAAAAGATAATTTCACGGTTCGCGGTTAATTTGTTCACTAAACTGTTTTAGTGATTAACCGAATTGTTAATAGTTATTCTTAACGGTACAGTAAAGGTTCGAGTTTTGACCAAATCGTTAATAAATTGAATGTTTATTTTTCATGATTCAATTATCGAACGAAAATGATGATGAATTCAATAGTCAATGCAATGAGATTACTCTTCGTTAGAGGTGGTCACGGGTCGGTCCATTGGTTAGAAAATTTCATAAAAGGCAGCCTTGGCGGCTCGGGCCATAGAAATCAAGGCTCGAGCACTGCCCGTTGCTTGGGAGGGCCGAGCCATCAAAATCATGGCCCATTAGGCGGGTCCGGCTGGGTTAGGCCGACCTGCACAAATGGCCAACTCTACTTTTCGTACTACCGTGATCAACATGTCTGAAAAATAAATTGAACAATACCTATTGAGTTTAGAGTAAATTTTGAATTTAAGTTAGAAGGAATAAAAAAAAATTCAAAGCAATTGGTTAAATTTCCATGAAGTGAAAAATGCCTTACTTGTTTGGTTGTCCATTTTATTTGAAGTGAATTCCTCCATTATGTAAAAATTTACTTACCATGACCCCCCAGGTAAGTAAAACTTTCCGTATGAGGTTACTTTCACCATTGCAACCAAACAACTTTCTACACTACCCGTAACTTTTTAATTCCCGTGATTTTCAAGTCCCCGAAAAATTTAATTTCCCGCATCGAACCAAACGAAAATGGTGAAGTAGAACCGATGAGTCCCTTAACTGGAAAAAATCAAAGTTGAGGTCCTTGTCTTAACCTTAACTTTGTCAAAATTACCAAAAAACTCAACATTTCGTAACACAACGGTTTAATCACCACCGTGCGTTCCGCCCAAAAACCCTCATCTTCCGCCGTCCAAACCACCGTTCTGCCGACGATTTCGACTTCTTGTAATGTCGTGGAGACTTGCTGCTAAAAAGGTTCCATTTTTTCACTTTATTCTTTTTAACAATTTCTTCCTCAATTAATTTTTTTTTTTTTTTTTTTTTTTTGCTTTTATTTCAAAGTTTAGTTGATTAGGGTTCTTATTTTTTCTGTTCAATGATATGAAAAACCCAATCTTTGTATTGAATCGTTATCTAATTTTTCTTCAGGGAATTGAATTGAAAAACCCAATGACATAAAGTTTTGATCTTTATATTGAGTTGTTATTTTAACCAGCAATTTAGTTCGGAGTATGTTTTAATTTATTGTTGGTATTACAATTCAAAAGTAAATTATCGTCTTTCATAAGATTTACTCTACCCTCGGAAAAGATGTGAGCTTTTAGTGAGGAAGATACTGATGAAAAACAAGGGTGATTATCAATGTGCAGATAATAATTTTTATAATTGTTGGAAGTTCCTGTGGAATTTTATGGGTATTTTTAATCTGCTTTGGCTGATCTATGGATGTGACCTTTGACGTCGTTCAACACTGGACACGACACGTTGGCATTGCCATGAAATACCCAGTAAATCGAACTTTGGTTTCACCTCAGAAAATTGAATTCTGTTGCGTGTTGTAGATAGTCACGTAAAGTTCGATCTTTTCAGTTGGTGTACATTAGTAGGGTTATTGTTTCTCAAATGAAAGATGTGAGCCTTTTGTGTAGCAAGTTATTGATGAAATTGAGGGTGATTATCAATATGATTAATGAATCAATTTTTGCACGTTATTCATTGGATTATTGTTTTATTATTTTTGAAGGTGTTGTTTGTAGATTAGAGAACCACCTAATAGTTGCATTAGTATGTCTTTATGCTTTCATGTTTAATAATGTTACGTGTTGAGGAGTACTGAAGTAGGATTATGTGAGGGCATGGAGGGACTAAAATAGGGTAATGACTAATGAACGAGTTACATTGAATGATGAATCGGTTTATGAATTGAGCATATGGCACTGAGCTGGGATTGGTGGACGGTACCTGCGATTTTTATTATGTTTCTAATATAGACGGATGAGCATGTGATAGAACTAATAGAATGTTTTGGTTTTGTTTTGCTGATTTGCGTTTTTTTTTTCTTTATTGAAACTAACTTTTAGAATATCATATGTCACAAAAAGTATTATTGTTTTGGATTGAATTAATATACGTTTTATTAAATGCGCGTATGACAATGAACTTCAATATATGGAGGATATCAGGTACTTTCAGTATGCTGCAAACGTAGATGGATGAACTTATGATGAGAAAAGTAGAATGCTGTGTTTTCTTCTATTATTCTTATGATATTGCACTATTTAGCTTGGTTTCGACTATTAAATGGATGTCCGCAAATTTCAAGTCGCCTGCCTCTTCTTTGCCTTGCTATTAAGAGTTGGTGTTATTTTTCTTAAATGTTAGTTTTGGGTGCATAGTTCATTGAGGCTACAAAAGCGGTTCAATCCATATAATCTTTATTGAAGTTGCACGTGTTTAGAACATGGTGAAAATTGTCTTACAGGCGTTTCTTTATATCGATAGTTATGTCTCTATTTATTATTAAAACACGTTTTCCCAATGTTCATGCTTCACATCTATGATTCTATGCAACTATGAGAAAGATTAGATCATGTCATCTCAGACTTTCATACTTTCTTCGTTATGTTCTAGGTATCTTCCACCTTTACTTCAGCCAACACTTCGGCTTTGCCAACCCGTACGTTGCTTTCAAGATGTTACTCCGAGCATACATCCATTCTACGTTCAGAGATAGGGATGCCAGGTTGATTCATTTTGTTACTTACTGTTTTTATTTTTTTTAACTTGCATACTTGCCTTATACTCTTGCAAACTGCAGATGAATTAGATGACTTTAAATGTTATTTGCCTTACCCTTTTATTTTTTTCTTTTAATTTTTATATAGCCTCATCAGACAAGCTCAAATTCTTTGGTGTTGAGAGCCGCCGACTTTTGACTAGATGGCCTTCAGTACGGTGAGCTGGTATCCTCAGGTTTTTGGCTTTTATAGTGTTCACATGTTGAAGATAAGCTTCTTATGTGTATGTGTCGGAGTAACGTAGATCTGAAGTGTCAGATCACAATGATAAGGCGCACTGCCATGTTGAGTCACCTATAGCATATGTAACTAGCTGAATTTCACTTTTAGAATTTGCTCCAAGATTGATAATATTACTACTAAAATATTGTAAGTAATACCTTTATACTTGGCTCTGATTGTAAGTCAAGTACGGCAAATGTAGTTCCTGAAGCTTCCTAAACATTGCATTTCTGCTTGGCTGATGAAGTACAGTCAAGTCATTTATTTGTTTTTGACACAATGCATTGTTTTTTTATTCACTAAAATTTCCTTAACCGTGCTAATGTTCTTGTGAACGCACCACGCTTCGCTGTTAGAAGCGTAGCATGCTTTCAACAAATTGTGACGATCTTATTTATTCACAATGATCTTTCTTTTAACAGCGGTGGTTCAATGGTATGTCGGTAATTGTTATTAAGGGAGAAGTATTATCCCGTCAGTGTGACATTTGTGGAGCATTCTGAAATGCAACTTTATTAACTTGTTACGTAATGAAGAAGCCTAATGTTGGTGATGTTGTGTTAAATTGTCTAGGTGTATTCATTCTTCTCTTACACTGTTGACGTCGAGAAATAGCGCGACGAGACATAGCGATATGGCTCCCAAGAGGAAAAAGTACTATGGTAAAAAGAATTCCCGGGGTCAACCGCCTGTTGATGCACGATATGTCCCTAAAATTGCTCAGAAGGCCAAACCTGGGAGAACTATTGACATATTTGAAGGTATGACCGTCGGTGAGTTATCAAAGCGCATCGGGATGTCAATACCCCATCTTCAAGATATTCTTATAAATGTCGGTGAAAAGGCTTACGCAGAGTTTGATTCCCTTAGCATTGATGCCGCGGAGCTAGTTGCTATGGTATGTTTGTCGCTCTTGTTCTCAATCTGTCCTCAGAGATTCAGTTTGTCCTTCATTTTCGAGCACTATGATGCGTTAGCCGATTAAACAAAATGTGATCTGTAAATAACTGAACTTATAATGAATATCTAGATGATTAGGTAGCTATCTGAATGGAGTGATGATAATTGTCAGTTTTTCTTCTTTCCCTAGGAAGTCGGTGTTAGTGTTAAGAGGCAGCACACGACTGAAGGTACGGAAATCTTGCCAAGGCCACCCGTGGTCACAGTAATGGGTCATGTTGATCACGGGAAAACATCACTCTTGGATGCATTACGTGAAACGTCAGTGGCTGCTAAGGAAGCGGGTGGTATAACTCAACATATTGGTGCATTTGTCGTGAGGATGCCATCTGGGGCAGCGATCACATTTCTCGATACCCCAGGTCATGCTGCGTTCAGTGCAATGCGAGCTAGAGGAGCTGCGGTGACTGATATAGTTGTCCTAGTTGTAGCTGCTGACGACGGAGTCATGCCTCAAACTCTAGAAGCCATGTCGCATGCCAAAGACGCCGATGTACCAATCGTCGTCGCTATCAATAAATGTGACAAGCCCGGCGCTAACCCCGAAAGAGTTAAAATTCAGCTTGCGTCAGAGGGTCTGACGTTGGAGGAAATGGGGGGAGACGTGCAAGTGGTTGAAGTATCCGCGGTAAAGAAAACTGGGTTGGACAATTTGGAAGAAGTGCTGCTGCTTCAGTCCGAGATGATGGAACTGAAAGCACGTGTCGATGGGCCTGCTCAAGCTTACGTGGTCGAAGCAAGAGTCGACAAAGGGCGGGGCCCGCTGGTCACGGCTATAGTTAAGGCGGGTACATTAGTTCGTGGTCAACATGTGGTGGTGGGCGCAGAGTGGGGTCGAATCAGAGCCCTTAGGGATACGGCAGGAGTTTCCACGGATAAAGCAATGCCTGCGATGCCTGTCGAGATCGAGGGGCTAAAAGGCCTTCCGAGGGCTGGTGATGATATTGTTGTTGTAGAGTCGGAGGAAAGAGCAAAGATGCTTAGTGAAGGAAGAAAGCAGAAGCTCGAGAAGGATCGGCTCATGAAAACTGCAGAGGAAAGGGCACAAGCTGCCTCGGCTGAAGAAGAAGAAGACATGTCTGTGCAGGTTAAAAAGATTGAACTGCCAGTTATCGTGAAAGCAGATGTCCAAGGAACTGTACAAGCTGTCACTGATGCGTTGAGAAGTTTGAATAGCTCTCAGGTAATATGTCGCTTCTTTTGTCTATCCAAGAGGGTATGGTTAAGCTTTCCAAAGCATGTTACTCAATATTGGTTGTCTCGTAGGCGTGGCCGCGTGGGTAATCCTTGTACAAGTTGCTCCGTGATTGTTCTTTGCTTTGTACCTTTTGTCCTTACATAAGTCTACGTCTTCTCTTGCATAAATTTTGTTGAATCCTTTCTAGGTCCTCGTGAATGTGGTTCACGTTGGAGTCGGTCCTGTAACTCAGTCTGACGTGGACCTCGCTGTAGCCTGCGAAGGCTGTATTGTTGGGTTCAATGTAAAAAATATGTCTCATTCTGTCAGTCAGGCAGCCGCTCCAGCTCATATAAAGGTAAAACTTCTTTCGTCTTTTTTTTTTTTGTTTTTTTTTTTTTTAATTTTATTTTTTACGTTACTCTTAAGAACAAAACCGTCTTACAAATTCCAATTATGTTCACCTCACAGATTATACTGCATAGTGTGATCTACCACCTCTTAAAAGACATCGGTGAGTTAATTGTCGAAAAAGCCCCGGGAACGCCCGAGATCATTGTGGCCGGCGAGGCGCATATACTCAACACCTTCGATATCATTAGTAAAACCAAAAACAAAGAAGTCGATGTTAGGATAGCGGGTTGCAGAGTGGTCGAAGGAGAGATGGCCAAGGAGTCAACCATGCGACTTTTACGAAGCGGAGAAGTATTATTTGAGGGGCCCTGTGCGTCTCTCAAGATAGTGAAGCAAGACGTGGACACCGTCGTCAAGGGCAAAGAGTGCGGTATCGTCATCCAAGATTGTTTGAATGTGCAGATTGGGGATGTTATTCAATGCTTGAAGGAAATCCGGCGGAAACCCAAGTTCATTTCGTCCGACAACGGTGCTGTCCGTATTCAGTGCTGATTTTATGGAGACTGCTAAGGCAAATTTTGTCGATTTTTGCATCTGGCTCTAACAACATTGTTTTGAGTTTTGACTGAAAGGCGTACTTCCGTTCATGGGTTGTTGTAACATAGAACTCCCTCCGACTCGACATCATAGTTTACGTATTCTATTTTGCGCCTGCTCTTCCCAATAATTTGCGTTATCTCGGTAGTTATATTGTCGTAGACGAGGTAGATGGAGTACTTAATTTAGAACTTTTTCATAGCACATTTTTTTTCCAGGGTGAGTTTTCAATTACTTGTGGATAGGATAAATAATTTACGTTGTTTTTCTCAGTTACGTTTCTCACATTATAAAGGTACGCGTTTCTTATTGAACCGTGGAAAAAACATGTCAAGACATATTGATGTGAAACGATATCGTATTGTGTTTTCTATATTATGTCCTTTAACGATAGCGTATCAGCTATCAAATGTCGCCAACGGGTTAGCTTATGTCTTTTGAAAAATTGAATTGTCGAGATTAATGTCATCCAAACTTACGTTAAATTGAATATTTTCATTTTGTTGTTTTGAGCTTTGCACGGTTGTAATTCTATGATATTTATCGTTTTGATTTTCTCATTAAAGAAACTTGTTTGTAAACCTTGTTTTCAAAAAATATGTACGGGTAACTATTGTTGTAAACTTTTTTTTTTTTTTTTTTGGTTTAATCTTGAAATTTTTATGCAACTCATACTTTATATTTGAAAATTAGTATTTAAATAGTTTGTCCACGACAAAAACATCAAGATATCATAATAAATACATCAACTCATTTCACTCGTCATCTTTATTATTTTTATACATGTTACAAAATATAGTATTACAATGATAAGTACCGAGTACTAATTATATATCAACTTTAATGATTTCATGATTGTGTTATACAACTCTAACCATGCTCTTACGATTGTTTACTCAGTATTTGCCAAAATTAATACCTCCTTCTCCTCCTTCAACTCCACCTGCACCAATACCTCCACCGCCACCAATTCCACCACCGGCTCCAATACCTCCGCCGCCACCAACTCCCCCACCAGCACCAACACCTCCGCTCGCGCCTACACCACCACCGGCGCCAACAACTCCTCCAGCACCTCCTCCTGCTCCAACTACACCACCACCTCCGCCGACTCCTCCACCAACACCACCTCCGGCTCCTACACCACCGCCCACACCTACTCCACCACCAACACCTCCGCCAATGCCACCACCAACACCTGCACCACCACCTCCTCGTCCACCCCCACGTCCACGACCTCTGCCCCCTCGTCCACCACCACCCCGCCGCTTCCACCACCAAAGACCACCACCTCCGCCGACTCCTCCACCAACACCACCTCCGGCTCCTACACCACCGCCCACACCTACTCCACCACCAACACCTCCGCCAATGCCACCACCAACACCTGCACCACCACCTCCTCGTCCACCCCCACGTCCACCTCCACGTCCACCACCTCTGCCCCCTCGTCCACCACCACCCCGCCGCTTCCACCACCAAAGACCACCACCTCCGCCGACTCCTCCACCAACACCACCTCCGGCCCTACACCACCGCCCACACCTACTCCACCACCACCACCTCCGCCAACGCCACCACCACCACCTGCACCACCACCTCCTCGTCCACCCCCACGTCCACCACCACGTCCACCACCTCTACCCCCTCGTCCACCACCACCCCCGCCTGCACCACCTCCACCTCCAGCACCAACACCTCCGCCGACTCCTCCACCTACACCACCTCCGGCTCCTACACCACCGCCCACACCTACACCACCGCCGACTCCTCCACCTACACCACCTCCGACTCCTCCACCTAGACCACCACCAGCGCCTAATCCACCTCCTCCTCCAACACCGCCTCCTCCTCGTCCACCTCCACCGCCCAGCCTCCACCACCCGCACCACCTCCAGCTCCTACGCCTCCACCTAGACCACCACCAGCGCCTAATCCACCTCCTCCTCCAACACCGCCTCCTCCTCGTCCACCTCCACCTGCTCCAGCTCCACCACCCGCACCACCTCCAGCTCCTATGCCTCCACCTAGACCACCACCAGCGCCTAATCCACCTCCTCCTCTCCAACACCGCCTCCTCGCCCACCTCCACCTGCCCAGCCTCCACCACTGCACCACCTCCAGCCTCCTATGCCTCCACCTAGACCACCACCGCTTAATCCACCTCCTCCTCCAACACCGCCTCCTCTCGCCCACCTCCACTGCCCAGCCTCCACCACCCGCACCACCTCCAGCTCCTACGCCTCCACCTAGACCACCACCAGCGCCTAGTCCACCCCCACCTCCAACACCGCCACCTCCCTCGCTCCACCTCCACCGCCCAGCCCACCACTGCACCACCTCCAGCCTCCTATGCCTCCACCTGCACCACCACCACCGCTTAATCCACCTCCTCCTCCAACACCGCCTCCTCGCCCACCTCCACTGCCCAGCCCACCACCCGCACCACCTCCAGCCTCCTACGCTCCACCCAGACCACCACCAGCGCCTAATCCAGCTCCTCCTCCAACACCCTCTCCTCCTCGTCCACCTCCCCCTGCTCCAGCTCCACCACCCGCCCCACCTCCAGCTCCTACCCCTCCACCTAGACCACCACCAGCGCCTAATCCACCTCCTCCTCTAACTCCGCCTCCTCGCCCACCTCCACTGCCCAGCCTCCACCACTGCACCACCTCCAGCCTCCTATGCCTCCACCTAGACCACCACCGGCCGCTTAATCCACCTCCTCCTCCAACACCGCCTCCTCTCGCCCACCTCCACTGCTCAGCCTCCACCACCCGCACCACCTCCAGCCTCCTACGCCCACCTAGACCACCACTGGCCGCTTAATCCACCTCCTCCTCCAACACCGCCTCCTCGCCCACCTCCACTGCTCCAGCCCACCACTGCACCACCTCCAGCCTCCTATGCCTCCACCTGCACCACCACCGCCGCTTAATCCACCTCCTCCTCCAACACCGCCTCCTCGTCCACCTCCACCTGCTCCAGCTCCACCACCCGCACCACCTCCAGCTCCTACGCCTCCACCTAGACCACCACCAGCGCCTAATCCACCTCCTCCTCCAACACCGCCTCCTCCTCGTCCACCTCCACCTGCTCCAGCTCCACCACTCGCACCACCTCCAGCTCCTATGCCTCCACCCAGACCACCACCAGCGCCTAATCCACCTCCTCCTCCCACACCGCCTCCTCGTCCACCTCCACCTGCTCCAGCTCCACCACTCGCACCACCTCCAGCTCCTATGCCTCCACCTAGACCACCACCAGCCCCTAATCCACCTCCTCCTCCTCCTCCAACACCGCCTCCTCCTCGTCCACCTCCACTGCCCAGCCTCCACCACCCGCACCACCTCCAGCTCCTATGCCTCCTCCTACTCCACCACCAATACCTCCGCCTAGACCACCACCAGCGCCTAGTCCACCCCCACCTCCAACACCGCCACCTCCCTGTCCACCTCCACCTGCTCCAGCTCCACCACTCGCACCACCTCCAGCTCCTATGCCTCCACCCAGACCACCACCAGCGCCTAATCCACCTCCTCCTCCAACACCGCCTCCTCCTCGTCCACCTCCACCTGCTCCAGCTCCACCACCCGCACCACCTCCAGCTCCTACGCCTCCACCTAGACCACCACCAGCGCCTAATCCACCTCCTCCTCCAACACCGCCTCCTCCTCGTCCACCTCCACCTGCTCCAGCTCCACCACCCGCACCACCTCCAGCTCCTACGCCTCCACCTAGACCACCACCAGCGCCTAATCCACCTCCTCCTCTAACTCCGCCTCCTCCTCGTCCACCTCCACCTGCTCCAGCTCCACCACTCGCACCACCTCCAGCTCCTATGCCTCCACCTAGACCACCACCAGCGCCTAATCCACCTCCTCCTCCAACACCGCCTCCTCCTCGTCCACCTCCACCTGCTCCAGCTCCACCACCCGCACCACCTCCAGCTCCTATGCCTCCACCTAGACCACCACCAGCCCCTAATCCACCTCCTCCTCCAATACCGCCTCCTCCTCGTCCGCCTCCTCCTTGTCCACCTCCACCTCCTCCAACTCCACCACTCGCACCACCTCCAGCTCCTATGCCTCCTCCTACTCCACCACCAATACCTCCGCCTAGACCACCACCAGCGCCTAGTCCACCTCCACCTCCGACACCGCCACCTCCCTGTCCACCTCCACCTGCTCCAGCTCCACCACCGCCACCAAAACTACCACCACCACCGCTACCGCCACCAAAACCACCACCACCACCACCACCAGTTCCACCCCCTCCCCATCCTCCATAGCCACCTTCATAGCCACAATGATTAGGTCGTTCACCATCATCTCCATCTTTTATCGCACAATCTCTTACATTTGCTACTTCTCTTCTAGTAACAACCACTCCAACATTACCATTACCATTCCTAGGCAACCTCCCTTGCACTTCTCCTATGCACATCAAATACATACATAGGAGTGCCAATGACACTCCAAAGCAAATCGACGCTCCTCTCATTATCTAGTTTTATTTACTAGACAATTACAAAAGATACAAACCCTTTTCACAACAACAATAACAACAAGAAAGTAATTTATATTGTGTATTTTACGTAAATTTTAATTATTATCTTATAACCTCTCAACAACGTATACCTAAATGAAAACTTTTATATCCAACAACATAACATTGCATGGCTATTTATAGGAACACAAGTAAAAACAAGTACGTACCATGCAATGTGTACGTGTTACCAATTTTGACCCTTAATCTTGTGATTTACACTTTATTTAGCCAACTAGTGTGACATCAAAAACCGTGGTTGCTAGATTTATTACACTCAACAATCTCCACTACAAGTAGTGCTCACCACTAAGTCCATAATGCCACTTTTTTTACCAAGTGTCCGTAATGTAACAGTCAATTAGTGATTAGTTACTCTCATAACTAGAATACTAAAGTCTTAAAGTATGTGTACGTACTTGAGTATCTTCTCGATAATTATTTTTTAAATTAATAATACCGTACAATAAAATTACATTAGATAAATAAGTTATTTATGATAATAGTATATAGAGTAGTTGTCATGTGAGACGGTCTCAATCACACTAAAGTAGTGTGCGTCCATTCGTCCAATTGTACAAATTACAATTAAAAGAGTATAAAAATATAAAGTTACTCACAAAGTTACTAAAAAATATTATTACAATTCACAATAAAAGAGCGGGAAACGAATAGTATTAAAATGATCACGATAATACGGTAATCATAATTATCACTTAAAATGATACGGAGTATAATAACTATACTCCATATAAATAATTACAAATAAATTAGTAACACAATAATTTATCGTAAGACAATTTCATATAAAAATATGACTTTATATGATTTTTTTTTTTGTAAAAAATATGTCTTGATAACTCCATATATAAGCTATTTTATCAATAAAATTAACAGAACCATTCAGTTCTTTTTTAAAAGAAAAGGTTACATAATAATAAGGTATAGAGAGAAATATTTTTAAAACATTTTAGTAAATATTATGTTGGTAATTTAAGTGTAATTGTCGGTTCATTTTAACGTTTTTGGGTTTGGTTCAAAGACGGACGAGCTTCAAAATTACATCTTTCCGTGCCAAAAACCGATGAACACAGTCTTATCTCCGTAGAAAATTTGGTAAAATCCGAGCACTAATATATGGGTCGCGCGATATAAGAAAAGCGCACGCGATTCGGTGTCGTTCATTGTTAATTCCCGTTTCCTGTACATCTACATAACATATTATGATATCCACAATAATTTATGTTTGTTTTAGTTTTGGTCTTAATTAGTTCCACACGAGCCTATATTTTCCTTTTGTATCAATTTTAGTTTCATCCTGAATTTTATTTCCTTTCATTACTCTTTTCTTCTTTCTTCATCTTTGTTATTTTCTCTTTGTTTACTCCTCATATATATAGTCATATTTGTTTATTAATTTTTGCATTAATATAAATTATGGGAAAAAAATATCAACTTAATTAATCATATCAAGTGAGAACAAATTGTTAAGATTAGTATTTTATGTCAAACAATTAATTTTAATTAATTATGAAGTTTAGGGTCTAGGGTTTAGGGTTTAGGGATGGAGCCACTAGTAGGCTCGGCGGGCTCAAGCCCGGGTAGACTTTTTAGAATATTTAGTTAATGTAGTAGGAAGTAGACAGCATAGTAATAGTGGCTTAGTGGTAAGAGCAGTAACTATGGAGTAGAAGGTGTAGGGTTTTGATACCTCTTGATTGAATTTTGTAGTTTTTCTTTTTTTTTAAATTTCAAATCGATATGTGTTTTTTTAATGGAGATCATTACATTTGTTTGTAATATTTGTGCTTTTTAATATTAGTTGATTTGTGTTTATTTTTTGGTGATCTTTCATTAATTTTTTTTTTATGATATCATAAGAAGATTTCTATTCGTATATATTTTATAAGTTTTTTTTTTTATTACTCCACTAGAACATTATATTTTGAGTATACTCCTTATAAATTAACCAAAATATTTCTCTATTGCTTAGTACTGTTTTTATATTTTATGAAGGTTCTTTTAAATCTTTATGATTATGAGTTTTCATGATATAAAATAAAACGTAGTGTAATTTATCTTTGTTTTCCTTCCCCATTTGTAATTTTTGTTACTACGGAGTAATTTACGATATATGTCGGTTATGTAAAATTTATAAATCAAATAATTTATCGAAACATACTCCATATATGATTTTTTATTATGTCATCACGGACTTATCATAATATTGACTTGACTTCATCCCTACACACAATAATTGACTATATTAGACCTTTCAATTTCACTAAATGTTTGAGCCCTAGTTGGATGGAATCGGATCCTGACTTCGTCCCTGATACAAAGGAAAGGGAAGCTACGGTTTCATCGGTAGTAAAGAATCTTCTATACACTATATGTTAAAAAAAAGCTTGTTTATTACTCCCTACGTCACTCCGTTCCAGTGAATTGTTAACATTTACTTTATTTTATGAGGAAAAAATAAAGTAAATGTTAACAATTGACGGGGACAATGGGAGTAATATAAATGTGGTTTTTTTAGAAAATTTAAATAATTTTAATTTTAATAATAATAATATTTAATGAGTAATTCTACTATGAGCCCGTCTCATAATATGAGACACGATTATGAGACACACTATATATATATATATATTAATAATATCATTAACCCTAATTTGTTTAAATCTCTTTTTTTATTCAAATTTTATAATTTTTTTATCTCTCATATTATTTGACCATAATATTGGTGACATAATTTATATAACATATGTTAATATCATGTTTGACATAATTTACAGCTACTCTATTCTCCAAAAGTAACTATACTTTCATTGTCCCATACTATAAGACGGCCTCAACGTAGAATTTGTAAAAAAGAGTAGTAGTAGTAGTAATAATTATAATAATAATAATAATAATAATAATAATAATAATAATCTTATTTTAGTTTTCTAAAATTTTCTTAAGTTTTCGGAAATTTTGATCAGATAAGCAAAAATAAGTTGAAAAAAAAACAGACCTTAAATGTTAATTTTCAATGTGTGGTGTATAAAAGAATCCATATACCGAATGCAATCGTATCACTTTTCTTTTTGAAAAACGTCCTCATGGGACACTAAGATCGCATTAAATCACTATCTAAACGAACAAAAGGATCGACTAGAGCAGGGGCCTCATTCTCCCACAACTGTCAACCAACAACCCAAGGGGTCGATCTAGCAAGTTCATGCGCGACTTGATTACCACGCCTACTAACAAAAGACCAACTTACGGAATTAAACAACCTATTATATAATGCAAAATGTCAGAAATAAACAAGTGAAAATTCGACAAGCCAACATCTTCCTTCCGCAGTGCGGTAGCAACCTCCAAACAGTCGGTTTCAACCTCGACTTTCGTATAGCCAGCCGCAATAGCTTCACGAACTCCAACAACCACCGCATACATTTTTCTAATATAATGATTGGCATACATTTTTTTTTGTTTCAGTATCATGAAATCTTTTAACCTATGCCCTAGGGAACATAACAATTTAAAAACGGCAATAATTCTCATAAATCTTTATATTAGTTTTAGAATAACTAACTTTTTCGTCATGATTAAAAAAAGGATTCAACAAATATTTTTATTTTAAATTTTTAATATGTACTTGTAGAGCATATTTTAGAAAATTCGTAATTACTACGGCGTATAACATGCGTCGACGATATACCACACTATATTCACTAATAATTAGAGATATCAATTTGGCCCGAACCCGCAAAAATTCAATCCACCCGATCCAAATATATGGATGATAATCCAACTTAAATGGATGAAACATGGATGATGGACGAGTTGGATGATGGGTCGGGTTGGATTCGGGTGAGCCTTCTTCCAATCCATCATCCACCCGTCACCCGTTAACCACCCAACCCAACATCCACCCGACTACAAAATGCTATTTTTTGAAAATTACCAAAATATTATTAAAAAAACAATTAAATAAATTATTAAATAAAATAATTAATAAACATTAATAAAAATCTTATCAATAAAAATCTCCACAATAATGAAAAAGGAAAAAAAAAAAAAAA
Source organism: Dianthus caryophyllus (assembly GCA_023091065.1). Taxonomy (NCBI): domain Eukaryota; kingdom Viridiplantae; phylum Streptophyta; class Magnoliopsida; order Caryophyllales; family Caryophyllaceae; genus Dianthus; species Dianthus caryophyllus. The sequence continues at coordinate 25,433,038 of CM041529.1, read as the reverse complement.
AAAATGCAAGTGACTACTACTAGTCTGCTCATCTGCTGCACTACTGCTCAAATGCATTACTTGCTAATGTTTGATTTTTTCCAAGTACTCTTGCACGCCCAAGTGCTCCTACGTCTCAATTGTTTGTGTAATTTATCACCTTTCAACCATCTTATCGTGAATTTTAGGAAATATCGTTCATATTTAATTTTTATATTCATTTTTATCGTTTTTTATTTAGTAACTTTATCATCCAGTGGATCACCCGTGGATGACGGGTGGATTGGATTCGGGTGAAGGTAAATTGCGTGGATGATGAATTCGGGTGAAGTGGGTGGAGTCTGGTGACGGAATCGGGTGAGACTTCATCCGACCCGAACCCGATTCATTGCCATTCCTACTAATAATGATTACATCCTATACTTTAGCAAGATTATTAATACCGCGTAAACGAACACAATTTTATCATGGAAACATTGTATAATTTTCCAAGCATGCATGTTAAACTTAGTGATCTTCACTCGTTTTAATGCTACGAATATCTGGAAAATGTTTACAAGTGTTATTATTTTTATTATTTATTTAGTCGGCAGTACATTCATTTTCTGTAGACGTTATTTTTGAGTGTGAAATTGATTTGTGAAGATAACCCCCGCACTAGCTTTTGGTATTATTACCGTATAAATATATATAATCGGGTTCTAAAAGTACATAAATTCTTTGGTGAGACATAATCACGATAATAATTCTTATGTTAGAGGTAATTTAGGTTTAGAAGTGTAATTCTAATAACAAATATATACTGATATATATACTAGCACTTTGTAACGAATATGATTTTTCGTATACGGATTTTACTCACGTTGTATACTTTTATTCATTTTTTTTTTCCTTTCCTACCCTTTTTTACTCACATTGTATATAAAATTCTCTCTTTTATTTTTCTAACTTTTCTTAAGCTAAATCCATACAATGAATAGTTATTTTCAATAAATTTAATGAATTAATAATCGTATTCAATGGAGTAATAATCGAATTCAATTTTATTCAACTGCGTAATCATTCCTCAAATCACATTGATAGATAATGCGAGGAATCAAGAAGCTTGTAAATCGAAAAGAAAACACGACACTATCTCCTTGTGCATTAATACCATCAACATCTCCAATGTGAATGGTTATGCATGCAACAAAGAGCCACTTTTGAGATCCCTAAGCTCCAATGTCTACAAATCTACGGGTACAACCAAATCCTTACACAAACCCTAATTCTAATTTTTAAATTGCATCTATCAAAAACTGATAAAATTTAATAATTGAATGATAAAAAATTAAAAACGATTATCACCTCCTGTAATTGTTTATCGGAGTTCATGATTGAGTAATCGAATATTTGAATCAATTTTGATTCAGAAAAGTTAGAAAAAAAAAAAGGGAGAGAATTTTGTATATTGTTGGAATACAAAAGGGTAAGGTTGGAAAACGAAATGAAAAAAGTATACAACAAGAGTAAAACTCGTATACGAAAAATCAATACCCCTTTGTAAAGGCAAATACTTGTGTGAGACAAGTCTTACAATAAACTTATTGTAAGACCTCTCACACAAGGGGTGGTTACTTTTTTTTTTAATAACTTTTGTGTGTTGTGTCTTACGTTAATTATCGTAAGTACGGTCTTACAGAAGAACTACTGCTTTGTAAATACTCCGTAATTCATTTGTTGAAAAATAAACTTGATATGTTTTCAAAAAATGATTGATTGAAGCAAAAAATCTGAATTCAATAAAAACTCGCATGACTTACTTATAAGTTATAACCCAAAATTATATATAGGACCGAAGACATAAGTTAACTAAATCATCAAGTGACTTCCATACAGTTCAAATAATAATAATAATAATAATAATAATAATAATAATAATAATATCCTCACTTTATTAATCGAATTTCTCGAAAATGAATAAGTCGTTAAATAGATCCACAATTGATTTTTGGTCTCACGTTAATTCACTAATGATGAATATACTCCGTATAATTTATTGAAGCAAATATTCTTTGGTTTGTTTCTTTTGTTTTGGTAATCATTATATAAAAGAAAATATTCTCAGAAAACTATTCTTTGGCTTTCGTAGATTTTGTGTTCCATCATGCGTAGAAATAAAATGACATGAATATCAGGTCAACCAGTACTTGAAAGGATTACTCCATAATGCTATTAATAATGTAACTTTTTATTCGGAAATTAAGTATAAATATGTACTCCGGATACCGAATAGTGTGTTCGATGTTTATCGATAGTTTGCTAGAGTAAGTCTTGCGATCCCAAGCCTGAAGTGTCCGTGTGTTCAATATAAAAAACGGTTCCATTACGTCATTTCTAAATCCCGAGCCTTCACCAATGAATAAGTTAAGCAATGTAATTCAGTGCACTTTAATTATCTTACAGCGACATAGAAAAAAAAGTCAAATGAAACTAACTGACTCTAATTAAAAAAAAAAAAAAAAAAAAAAAAAAAAGTATCAGATTTCCCTTGTAACAAAAAGAAAATCAAATGTCGTATCGCCTCTTCATCTAGGTGAAACCGTACAAATCACTACATATCTTCTCCAATATGTTCTCGAAACTAAATTGCACAAAGCCGTGTACTCCGGCACAAGAATAATGTTCATTGCGAATAAATCTACGACAAAGAATCAAGTTGCCGCTGAAAGAAGGCAAAGGTGAGCTAGCATATCTCGTGGAGCGGGCCAATTGGCAATGTCATCGTAAAGACGTTAAGCCTGTGGGTTTTTGGCGCTGGCTTCGGCAAGCAATGTGTCAAGTTCTCCTTTATGGTAGAGCTTCACTGTATCTGCATTTTTTATTCATGAATAAATCAGCGCTGCGTATGTTAATACTCTTACGCAAAGTCGTCTACTCATTTAAGGCTGAAACTAAAGCTACGAAACTGTCTGATAGGAAATACCAATAAGCATGCCAGGGTCGCCAGCTAAAATATAGAAGTCTCGAAAGACGAAAACTACCAGCAAGGTAGCAACGAAGCGAAAACATATGGGAAAGAAAAGAGAGGAGGGTACCTGTACAACCGCCAATGTGCTCCCCTCCTGGTCATAGACGAGTAAAATATAAAGCTTAATTCACGTCAAAGTTACACAGAAATCATAAATTACGGACTTAAAGTTGTAGGCACTCTGCAAGTTTACAATTTTTGAATATGCTATAAAGAGCCATAGAGAATGATGGATTCAATGCCACATTATTTTTCTTAAACAGTAGACAAATAAGTACGGAGTACATAACATATTAATTCAGCTTGTGCCTAATCTCGTATGGTCAAGGTTGCGGTTTCAGTTGTTGTGGCCAAATTTAGGAAGCTACAGTTAATATTGCCTTGATTCATGGCAAACTAAAATATGTTTGCGGTAATTTTAAAACCGTTACAAAACAGCATGTTTCAGTATCGTATTCTCGTATTAAAATCATTGGAAAAATGGACCGAGCTAAGAAACTCTTTGGAAGGGTAATTGAGTACTCACCAATGAAAACATTAGGGACAGTGTGCTGACCAGTAAGTCTCTCGAGTACCTTCTGCAGTTGAGGGCCTTGTGCACCTACAAGTTAAAGGATACCAGCATCTCATAAATCTATTATACGATAAAGTTTTGATGTAACAGAGAAAAATCTAAGTACGCTAAACAATTATCGTCAAAAAATTTGATTCCACAAACGACGCAACAGCGATAACAGTGAAGGAAAATACATGCCCTTATTTCGCAGATGCACTAGCCGAAGTGTTTGAAGTTGACATAACTCGGTTACAAGCAGAAATGATGTAAGTGGGGTAAAGAGTGAGGGAACTGGGAAAGCAGAAAACTCACAATATACGCCACTCAAAATTTTTAATCGGAGTATATGATAGGCTCATAAGCTAAAACACAAGTTATGAAAACAAGGACATCTCATTAATCGTAGGATCATGTAGTACCTTTAATATAGGCGACATTGTTAACAAGAAATCTGTGACTAGGGTATGACTACACCATATGATCTCTAAGCATTTAAAGAGTAGAGATCATTGAAAAGTTATCTCCTCTCGCTATATTTACACGGAAGTTTTTTTTTTTTCCTCTGGCATAAAACTGTATTCAGACAACCGGAAATCCTTCAGATGTTACATATCAAAAGACAAGAAATTGTACTGAGTAATATCCATACCAACGCCTGATGAAAGTACGCTTGTTTTAAGCAATGCTTGCAAAGGGTTAAGTGTACACTGTACAGCATCCTAGATCCTATAACCTTAACCTCTAACCTCTAACATTATCACTGCGAAACTAAGCTGCAGCAAACAAGAATATGCTACCACGTATGACAGAACGACATTAAGAACCCACACATTCATATATGCCGAAAATGAGGTTCAATACTCCAACACAGATAAGCAGGTGTTTCGTAAATTAGACAGGCATCGCATCAACAGACGACAAACGTTATAAAATCATCACTGCAAACTAGTATGTATATCATCAGTAACACGCTAGCATATATAACAAACATACTGCAGATGATTAATCAATTGAAGCAGAAAAACATAGAAATACAAAGTAAAACATACCCAATTCGTCCAACTCGATAACTAGTGGATCCACCCCAAGTCTTTTGAATAGACTCTTCACTTCCGACGAATACCTTATATCACAAAACCCCACATAATGAATAAGCCGCCTAAAACCGTTTACACTCAATAATTAAGTACACTATTCGTAACACTGGTCAAATTTCAATCACAAATACTCAAGTTTTACGCATAAGACGGTCTCATAATGTGTACATCTAAACAGGCAGGAGGCAGTAATACTCACTGAACTCAAAGCAGTAAATCAACAGAAGGTCTAAATTAAACAGACACATTTCAACATTCTTCAAATGAACACAAATTCATCTGATCAAAAACACAATTCCCAAAACCTAAAAAGCTGCAATTTTGCAACAAACCCAGTTCATGAAATCGACAATCAATTCCCCTAAATGAATTTTTGGGATGATAACCTAAAAAAGCCACTAAATTGCAACAAACCCAGTACACTAAGTAGATAAACAATGCTGAAAACCACCAAAAAAATTATTAAAAAAAAAAACACAGAGAATATTTCTAAGAATACATACGAGCACCAAGTTTTGGAGTAAACAACAACAGGGTTCTCAGAAACAGTCTTTTTAACAGTCTCCTCTAAACGAGACCCGAAAGACGAAGACGAAGAAGAAGAAGAAGAGCAAAAGGGTTTGAAGGGGGTGAAATTGGGAGTGTATTTGTATGTAAATTTGAGATGATGATGATGATGTTGTTGTTGAAGAGATGATGAGAGAGTTAAGAAAGATGATGAGATGAGTAGTGGTGTGCGAGTTGTGGTGGTGGTGGGTTTTGTTAGACATGAAATTGACTTTGTTATGTGGGTTGTTGCAGCCATTGTTGCGGTGGTTTTTGCGGTGGTGAGTGGTGGTGGTGGTTGTTACACTTGTAGCTTTGGGGGGAATCTAAAGGACAATTGGAGTATGATTTTTAATTGGTTGTCTTGTGTTTGTGTTGTGTCTTTTGAGAATTGAGATTATTTAGGGTGGAATTCGATCGTGTCGTGTTGATAGTCGACAAATACATGGTTTGGTCGAATTTGGTGTGATTTGGGATTCGTTCATAGTTGGTCGGTCGTGTACTCGTATATGTGTTATTGCGATTCCTATATTGTCTTGAATTTTAGAGATTTTTGTTATTATTGGTTGAGTATATTACGTAAAGAAAATATAAAGTTAATCTCTTAACGCATCAAATCGGCACACTCTTGCTGACCTTAAGGTTAGGTTTTTGGGGTTTACACGGTTTTGTGTGGGTCTAGCGAATGATGGTGGTCTAGTCAATAGTGGTGGCGATGACAATGATAGTTGTGGTTAAGGGTGTCTTTTGTTGGTGGTAGGGTTGTAATTAATACGAGCAATGATCATTCGTGTTATTCGAGGTGTTGTGGTGGTTGATCATGTTTTCGGGTTTTATGTTGGTGGGGATGATGGCGGTTGGTGGTGATTGTGGATAATGTTTTAAGGTGTGGCCGATTATTAAGTTGAGTACCTAAATAAGACAATTTGTGTATTCGGGCTATGGTTTTGTGTATTCGTTTTGGTTCACATCAAAAGTTAGTTCTTTACCAAATTAAGTCATGCATATTAATTTTTGGATGACTTAATTTTTTTTTTTCTTTTTTTTTTTTTTTTTTTTTTTTTTGCTGTCAAAAAAAAATAAAAAAATTAAGTCATGCATATTAATTTTTGGATATTTCTATCGTGTGCCAAAATGACACACGATAAGAAATTAACTATAGAGCAAATTTTTGTAATTTTGTTTTCGGTTAATTTTACAATCTTTTGTATGCGTGATATAATTTATTATTAATGAAATTAATCTTTCCCTCAAAAACTATAGAGCAAATTTTATGAATTATTTATTTTTCAAATTTGGTAATTATGAGTTTGTCTTTTAAATTCTTATGATATAATATTTTCAAAAAAATAATTCTTTAATTAGTATCTTATCGTGTGTCATATTAGCACACGTTAGAAAAAACCCTTAATTTTTCTTATTCGTACACTTCTCAATTCAAATTTAAAGAGCTTAAGCTTTTGGTTGAGTTGGTTCCTTACATGGTATCAGAGCCCAAGGTTGTGTGACCTGGGACTCTAGTTAAATTGGGCCTTTGTGCAGCTGGGAGAGGACAAAAATTTCCCCCCAGTTTGCGTTGTGCAACTGGAAGAGAGGTAAGTGCCCCCCAGTTTGCGTTGTGCAACTGGAAGAGAGGTAAGTGCCCCAGTACAGCTGGAAGAGAGGCAAGTGCCCCACAGTTTGCGTTGTACAGCTGGAAGAGAAGCAAGTGCCCCACAGTTTGCGTTGTACAGCTGGAAGAGAGGCAAGTGCCCCCCAGTCTGGTTTGAAAGTGGGCTCGCATGTGAGGGGGTGTGTTGGAGATGGATCCAGCCTAATATAAATTCCCACATTGCGTCCCACATCGGTTATGAGATGAGAGTTGGTCTTGTTTATAAGGCTAGGGGCTACTCCTACTATTGTCAATTGGTTTTAGGATGGAACCTCCTAAACCTTATAAGCGGATTGTCTCATACTCTCGGGTGTGACCCAGGCCCGTGAAATTTAACACTTAGAAGATAATAAAACTTCTTGCTTTGCCTTGTACTCCGTAAGTTGTAAGTATAAGAAAAAACTTCATATGTTTTGGCTTGAATTTTTTGAAAGATGGTGTAACAATTTGTCAAGATATAGTAAATCTTCCACAATTAATTGAGTACCTTGTACCTTGTACCTTGTATCATATACTATATACTAAAAGAGAATACACTCAAGAACTGAAATGACACGTGTCACTCTCTCCCACATCCAACTTCCCGCCTAACTTCAATCCGGCTATACTTCATCCTCCCCATAAAGCCCATTTACAATTAAAAAAGAATCAGCAACATTAATTTAGGCCCACAATAATCAAGAGATACTCTTACTTCTCTATCTATACACCTTTCTACAAATCTTTATACTCCGTATTATAATATTTCTAATATTTCTAATTTCCAAACATATACTCCTAGAATCAAAAGATTCCAAATACTCCATATTATGATACAGCACGTAATTTTGACTCTATCCTTTCAAAATAATATATTAATATAACCTTCTTTAAATTGTATTTGCAATTATTCTCAATTCATACTTCCAAAAAAATTCAAAAGTTTTGCACTAATAATTATTTCCTAATTTCATTCTAAGTATAGTTCGGTAAGTATAATTCGAACTCAATTCAAATGGTCAAACATAATCTCTTTAATAATATTAAAAAAAATGGTCAAACAAAATGGTCAAGTAAGTATTGCATAAAATTGTTTTACGCGTGCGGCGAAGTTCTGATGAGAAAAATGTAACTATTTTAAGGCTTAAAGTGACTACTTTAACGCTAAATGCGACCACTTTGAAATTTCATAAAATGGTCACACGCGCGTGAGACGATTTTATGTGAACTTTTGTGCCTATAATTAGTTTCTTTCCATAATAATGTGCTTTAAAAAAAAAAAAAAATTATTTAGATACATAAATAATGTTCATTTTAAAATATAAAGGTAATATTATTTGTTATTTGTCTCGCGTGCGGCGAAGTTCTGATGAGAAAAATGTAACTATTTTAAGGCTTAAAGTGACTACTTTAACGCTAAATGCGACCACTTTGAAATTTCATAAAATGGTCACACGCGCGTGAGACCATTTTATGTGAACTTTTGTGCCTATAATTAGTTTCTTTCCATAATGTGCTTTTAAAAAAAAAAAAAAATTATTTAGATACATAAATAATGTTCATTTTAAAATATAAAAGTAATATTATTTGTTATTTGTCTCTTTATTTATAATTTATGATAATAATTAGTCTTTATGAAAAAATAATGACTTGCCTCATATGAACCTAATGTACGTACACAATTTTGTCTGTTGAAATTATATAGAAACTAAAAATAATAATATAGCTTGGAAATTTTTACCATACTGTTATTGTGGATATACATAAGCTATAGATAAATTGTATAACATGATGTAAGAAGTTCATTACGTTGGTTCTCATTTCAAACTCTAAAATTATAAACTCATATTAGTGTGCTTAGGTAATTTTCTATAAGCAATATTAGACGAATCATCTACGGAGTAATTAAAAAGTTTGAGCTATATGCCACTAAATTATTGTCAATCAGTAATATACTAATATTTAACGCTTCATTTAATATTTAAGGTTATATCGTTATCAACTTAATATTGGCTTCAATAAGATCAACTCAGCTCCAGTAGTTTCAACTTTGACTTAACAAGCACAAGTTTACGCATAAAACTATTTACTTATACGCTATAAAGAACATAGGTTAAAAGGGCTGAGTCATATGTCATTGAATTATTGTTACAATTTTCACGCGATGTGTAAAACAATTATTTTACCGAGTTATAATTTTCAACTAGATCGTCTCACAAATGTCAGTCACAAAACATTGTTAGTATGCTTAAAACATATCATCACATTATAAATTTATAACATAATAGGTTATTAATCTATATATTACGATAATGTACAATTAAAATTTGTGCGACTGCCAACTTTTTTGCCCAAAAAATCAATAATTGGTGCATATTTTAAAAAGTTTTACACCAACAATTATTCATATAACATATCTAATTAATATTATATATATATATCTAATTAATATTATATATATATTTTTAAATCTATATCAAAACTAAAAATATGAGTATTATACTATAAGTGCCGTGCATTTGCACGGGTGCTAAACTAGTTTTATTTTTAAAATTACTAAGAATTTTTTTTTACCTTTCCCAAAAATCGTTCAAAAAGTACTAAAAAATCATCATAGTAGTAAGAAGAAATAGGTTGACTCTTTTTATGAAGAACGGAAGAATGTCCCGTTGAATAAGCTTATTATAAATTTATAAGCCATTTTTTGAGATCGCATCAAAGTGCGCAAACATGTAATGGGCATGTGCTAGTCCACTTCACTCCATTGTGGACTCGCTAAGGAAATTTTAATGCCATTTATATGCTTATTTAATTACTTTTATTCGTTTCAATGTACTGTTTTTAGTTATTTTTTACACAGTTATTGATGTGAGGACAAAAGTAATGAAAAAAGTTAAAAAAATAACATTATAAAAATAAAGAGGTCCTACTTGATACTTCCTCCATTCCAATAGGTTGTATACGTTTGCTTTATGCACGTATATCAATATTCGTTTTGTTTCGTTCATAACTTTGGTTTCATATTCTCGAAAATTTTAAAATTTTGATATTAATAATGTGCTCGATAAGACAATTAAAACAAGATCACACATGACTGTTTTTTATTTTGTATGTTAAAAGTTATATCGAAAATTCTACACACTTATGAATAGTGTCCAAAAAGTGAAACGTATACAACCTATTGGAATTGAGAAAGTATAAAGTAAACAAAAATCAAGAAATATAATTGGGTAGAAGTGTAGAACAAATAATGACACACACTCGCATGAAATCAACATACCAGATATAGAAGTGTAAACAAATGACCCGTACACCCTAAAATGAAAGTGAAAACAAATGACCGGTATAGAGAGAGTATATTTTTTTTTCAATTCACCTAAATTAAATAATAAATTTATATTATGTGAGATCCAAACGACTTTTAGGATATGATCGAAATTCTAACTCCGTATTTATTTACATTTTGTTTGAGGATTTAATTAAATTTTGGTAAAATATGTTATGTCGATATCAAAAAATTTTGGAAAAATATGCTATGTCGATATCGAAAATTTTCGGTAAAATATGTTATGTCGATATCGAAAATTTTCGATATCGGTCCATTGTTAATTGTTGTTAGATGCAGCGTCGTCTACGGTTAACCACAAAATGACAAGATTTAATAGCCTTTTATTTTCTTTGATAATCATAATTATTAGTTTAACATCGAGTAAAATTTACAATAATATTTTTTCATGTTCATTATTGTCATTATGATTTACGAAAAGAAATTTATACAATTAATAAGAGAGGAGAATCTCTTCAAAATATTTCTATATAATTCAAAAAAAAATATAATCAAAAGATATTTGGTTAGAATTGTCTTCATGAGTACATAAGAATATCAGACTTGTATATATTTTAAAATTACATAATATAAGATGGTAATAAAACAACAAACGTTAATAAATATACAGAAATAAATGTAAATAATTGGCCAGTAGAGAGGCTATATTGACATACTCCCTCCATCGTAAAATAAATGTCCCCTTTTATATGTACTCACTCCGTCCCAGTGAATTGTTTATACTTTCCATTTTGGGGTGAACGAGTCACTTGTTTACATTTTCATAAATAACCACATGTATTAGTGGACCTTTGTTTTTGGACAAATCATGTTAACTCTTTCCACTTACTTTATACTCCCTCCGTTCCACAATGTTAGTCCCATTTACCTTTTTGAAAGTCAAAGTTTCGTAACTTTGACCGTCTATAACATAAAATCTACACAAAGTTGTTATACGATAATAAGATATTTACATTCGTTATTAAATTATCTTTCGTAATATTTTATTTTCAATGAAAAAAATTTGCTTATAAGCGATGAAAATATGGTTGAAGTGGCGCGTTGGAGACCGCGTAAAGTCAAAGCGGAACTAACATTGTGGCACATAGGAAGTACTAAATAGGGTCATTAATGTACTTATAGTATTTTTTGGGAGTTTTCTATATGATACCCCTATGTTTTTTTTTTAAATTCTACATGATACCCCTCTGTTTTCAAAAACATCAATGGTACCCCTGAGGTGCTTCACTTATTCTACATCATAACCAAAGTTTAGATTTCCGTCAAATATTCCGTTAAATCTACCTTTATATCTACCACACCTTGTTCATCCAACAATCTTCATCATTTTTCATATCAACCTTCATCTTTCTCCTTATCAATCTTCATTATTTTTCTCAAATCTTAATTTTTGTACACATATTTTTTCTATTTTTATATTTTTCAATAATTTGTTTAATTTTCTCATTCTTTTTTATTGACTTATAACCTATATAATTTTCCTACATACGTTGTTGCCTTCTATACTTCCAATTAAGAAAGTCCATAAAAAAATGAAAGTAAAATCATAATATCATCTTATTTATTAATTAAATATATTTATAAACTTTTTATAGGGTTTGTTTATCTCATTTATATTTTACATTTGAAGTGAAACGATTACGAATGAGATCTCAATTTTTTGTATAAAGTATTAGAAAATTTGAATTGAAGAGGAATTATTTATATCTCTTATTAATTGTGTTTGTTTAATTGTGAGATGTATAATTTTTTTTTTTTTTTTTTTTTTAAATGGTGGTTAAGTTATTGGTGGTGGCTATGGGGTGAACTTGAAGATTATCATTAAAAATAAATTATAAATGTTGAGTTTTTAGAGGTTAAAGAACAAACAAATGCATCTAACGGAATATTTGACGGAAAATAAAGTTGAAGGTCATGGAATTTCTTAAATTAAAACTCAGGGGTACCATGGAGACTTCTTAAAAGTATAAGGGTACCACATAGAAATCTTAAAAACACTGAGGTACCATATAGAATAACCCTATTTTTTTTATTCAATCTTTTCATTAACTCTTTCCTGACCTAAATATTTATGCATAAAGTAAACGTAAGTAATTCATCAAAACGAAGGGAGTAATTTACATAGAAAATTGGATATTTATTTTGGGATAAACAAAGTATTAAACATTCACAAATTCTTGTTTGAGACCAAGAAACCCGTTTCAAGCTAGAAACGGGTCGGGTCAGACCCGTTTTCCCTTTTTTTTTTTCTTTTTTTTTTTTTTTTTTTTTTTTTTAAAAAAAATTTCGTTTTTTTCTTTTCTTTTTTTTTTTTTTTTTTATTTGAAAATTTTTTTAAGACCAAAATTTTGTTTTTTTTTAATCTTTTATCGAAAATCATTTTTATAGGGTAATTAAAAATGGTAACAAAGTAGACAAAAATGGTAACATATTATATTATATTGGTAACATATTATAAGACCTCAGTTTTCATGGGTTTTTTTTTCCTTAAAAGATAATGTTGTCCTTTTCTACAAACAGGTAACCATTTAGTATAATAATGTTACCATGTTAGGTTTCAGTGTTTTTATTTCTTAAAAGATAATGTTGTCCTTTTATATATACAGGTCACCCTTTATTACAACAATGTCACCATCTCATTTTTCAGTTTCAATGGGTTTGTTTTCCTTGAAAGAAAATGTTGCCCTTTTATACAAACATGTCACCCTTTAGAAAAACAATGTTACCATTTTATTTCACAGCTATTCCATGAGTTTGTTTTACTTGAAAGAAAATGTTACCCATTTATGCAAACAAGTCACCATTTACAACAATAATGTTACCATCAGATTTAATTTAAATCCATCAGATCACAAATAATGTTACCATTTACAACAAAAATGTTACCCATTTATGCAAACAAGTTACCATTTACAACAATAATGTTACCATCAGATTTAATTTAAATCCATCAGATCACAAATAATGTTACCATTTACAACAAAAATGTTACCATTTACAACAAAAATGTTACTGTCTTTCTTCTTCCCCCAAATCCCAGCAAAAAAAAAAAAAAAAAACGAATACAACAACAATGGCGACATCACAAATCCCCAACAGGTCACCCTTCTTCTTCCCCCAAATACCCCAAATCCACCATTAAAATGGATTTAAAAAATAGAAAAACGGGTTTAAAAAAAACAAATAAAAGAGAAAAAAAACAAATACAACAACAACAATGGCACGACAACAACAACTTAAACCCTAATTTTCTCCAAAGTTTAGATCTTTTACCCAGAAAAATTCATCAAATGACAAAAATTCAACAAACAAGAAAGAAGTGAAAAAATAAAAAAAAAAACAAAGACGGTGGCAACGGAGGTCGAAGACGGTGGTGACTGTGGTGTCCACGGCCGAGGTTGAAGGCTACAGATCTGGAAACAGAGATAAGGAGGACGGCGGCCATGGTGGTGTCGACATCAACAACAATGGCAACATGAGTGAGGGTGAGGGTAGGAGAAATGGAAAGAGAGAGAGAGAGAGGGAAACAAAAAAAAAAATGAAATGGGAGAGAGGGTTTAGGAGGCAGGAGAGGAGAGGATAGGGTATTTAAGGAACCCTAATTAGGGTCCGACCCGTTTCCAGCTTAAGACGGGTTGCCCCGTCTTAAGCAAGACTAACTGTTAAACATTAGTGGAACATAAAAGATGTGAGGGTGCAGAAATGCAAAGCCATAAATGCCAAATTGTCTTGGTAAAAGGAGTTTTATAATCAGAAAAGTGAAGAATATGTTTCCACTTTCACTTCTGCAATCAATTTTACTATATTTGCACAAGGAATCAGCATTCCTAAGTCAAGGTGTTCCTCAACCTTAGTTTTAACCTCAAAAGGGTCTTATTTTAACAGACATTTAGGTCTTCAAGTAAATATGTAGACTACTAGTTTAGGTCAATAAGTCAATTCTTTGACTATGTAGTTATAAATGACCTGGCAAACGGGTCAATCGGGTCAGGTCTGTGTCGGGTCACTTCGGATCGGGTCATTTCGAGTTTGATTGAAGTATCATATCGGGTCGGGGCGGGTCATTTCGCGTTTTGGGTCAATATCAGTTCAATTGTTATCGGGTCATTTTGGGTTCGGGTCATTTGGGTCGGGTCGGGTCAGGTCCCTTTCGGGTCAAAATGCAAATTTTTGGTAAAAACACATTTTTTTTCGTCAAAAGGTTACTCTTTAAGGTTTTTATGTATATAATTGGCGGTAACTGATTACATGATTTCAAATAAGTTATTTTTAAGTCATTTGAAGTCACGAATAATATTTTGTATCGGTCAATTCAGGTTCCGGGTCAATTTCGGGTCAAAGCATAACGGGTCGGGTCGGGTCATTTCGGGTTTCGGGTCAATTTTGGGTTTTCGGGTCTCTGGTCAGCCTTATTAGGTCGGGTCAATCGGGTCGGGTTTGTTTTGCCAGGTCTAGTTATAATACACTACTCTTTATTAGGTCACTCTATTTGTTGGTTGCCTTAAAAGGGCACATATGTTGATGTTTCTTCCCATATGTGTGAGGGACATTGTTCCATATCGGTAGAGTTATAGTGAAGAGATTAGCTTATAAGTATGTGAGTTACTCCTCCTATCAACAATTGATTTTGGGATGAAACCTCACTTATTTGTGGCATAATCTCGTGCACCGAATTCTATAAACCCGTTGTGTGGGATTCAACAGGCTTAAAATCTTGACTTGGGTCTAATTCTTTTCTTAGTTTGATAAACTAGGTTTCAAATTGACATATATAGATATAATTCAGTGGCGGATCTTAAGTGTGTTGGGCCTGGGCCTGGCCCCCCTAAACTTATAGTTATTTGTTATAAAATGTAGCACAAAACTGTAGTAGTTTGGTGGTAGTGGCAACTAATGTTGCATGGGAGGTCATGGGTTCGAGACTTGGCCCCCCTCATTTTTTTTGCAAGGTCCGCTATATCATATATGTAATTTGGATTCTTTCTACTTCTTAACGGCTTAGATTTTACTATCACACAATCTAACGATCACTAGTTTCATAAGGTGAAAAAAAGATACTCGTAATACTCTGTACTTCGTAATGTTACATTATTGTATTTATAGGAAACTGACAGAAATAGAGATGCAAGAAATGGAGAAAATCATAATCCAAATGTAATATACTCGTATTTACTTTAGTCAAATTATATGAGTAATACTTTAGTTATGTTAAGTACTATCAAATTATTAGTCTACCTAGTAAGCCATTGGAGCAATTCTTATTGTATTAGCTTGTTGCTCTTTCTCATGAGTCATGACTAAAAAGAAGCAAAGTTTTCAATACTAACAAAAATATTCTAGTGAAGTTTGACTAAGTAGTCAAAATGTGCTTACTTTTAGCTGAAGAAACCTAGATTTCATAAAAGAAAATGCAACAAATGAGTACCAAGTACTACTTCCTCTATCTCAATCATTTGTTTACAGTTCAACTTTTTTCTCCTCACAAAAAAATTAAACTTTAAACAATTCACTGAAACAGAGGGAGTACATACTTTAGGTAAATTTTAATCTTTAACAACAACATTTACTACACCAACTAACAAATCTAATTAAAACAAAAATACTACAGAGTATTATTCTTTACATTGTTAATCTACAAGACTACAACATTTTACTTACATTATCATAAACTCACACGTAAACAAAAAAACTTTTATAAACTTAAAAATAAATAAGATGATGTTTTATCAGATTCGTTATAATTTTTATATTTGACAGTTTAACTAGGAAATACTTTGAATAAAGTGTATAGAAATTTTTAATCGAATTCTTTTTTAAGCTGAATTACTGGCCGCGGCTTGAACCAAAGGCTTCGACGAACTCTCGTTAACCAGAAAATGCTCTTCTTGAGGCGATTCTTCGACGAGCCTAGACAATTTCTCGACAATTTCACCAGCACTTGGCCTTAAACAAGGATCATCATCAACACATGCTCTAGCAAGACTAATCAAAATCGCAGCACCGTCAAGCGAATAATTCTCGCCTAAATCCCCGTCAATCCACGACCTCAACTCCTCGACATCGTTCTGAGACTGTAAATCGGCCTTAACCTTCTCGTGAAGCGTGACAATCTCGCCCTCTTTACGACACATGACCGGGGTCTCACCCGTCACAATTTCCAATATCAGGACGCCGTATGAAAAGACGTCAACGGCCGTTGAAATTGTACCGTGGTTAACGTACTCGGGTGCTAAGTACCCTTTAGTCCAGGACACAGGGTTCCTAGAACAGAACTCGGTGTCCTCCTCGACATCCCCTTCGACACACCTAGACATCCCGAAATTCCCGAGTTTGGCATTAAATTCCTCGTCTAGGAACACGTTTCGGGACTTAATGTTACGGTGGACGTACACCGGGTGCATTATATGGTGCATATATTGTAAGGCCAAAGCAACATCCAAACATATTTTCAACCTTTGAGACCATGTAAGAAAACAAGAACATGATGCTATGAAGTGACTTTTCACGGCTAACCCGCCGTGGATCCAGTCCTTTAACGACCCGTTTTTGGCGTACTCGAATACCAAGTACGCGTCTGGCCCGTCCGTTTGGCCTGACCCTAAAATCCTCATTATATTAGGGTGGTTATGAATTGTGTCTTGAAATAGACTTAAGTCTACTTTCGAGGTGTACTCTGACGTGGTACACCTGATCGCTACATTTTTCCCTTTTAGACGGCCGTGATAAACTTTCCCTTCGATTAGGTTATGAGAGTCGAAATTTTCGGTTGAGGTCTTGAGTTCGTCGAGAGTGTAGGTCTCTAACATGACCTTGTTGCAACGAGGCGTTAGGGGGTCGAGAGCGCTCCCGTCTAAAGTACTCTGTGACCCTTCAAAGGACACCTTCTTTTCGCTCGTTGTTCTTATGCTTAGACTAAGCTGTTGTAACTCGACATCGACCATTTTCGAGGATATAAACCGAGTTCTCTCTTCCTGTTTCCTCTTCACTCTCAGGAAAAAAGCGATGCTGAGGACGACAATTATCAGTCCCAAACACCCAAACCCGACACAAAACCCGACAATCATCCTCAGTTTCTTTTTCTTCTTCTTATGAACATCAAAGCTTGAAACACCAGGCTGTTTCGGTGTCGCTGCAGATCCGAAAACAGGCTTTTCCTTAAGCGGGATCAAAACCGAGGTTTTCACTCGTTTATTTACGCTAAATATTGCATCAGCAGTCACATTAAACTTTTCTGCCAAAACCCCAACTGAAAAACCACCTGAAACGACAGGAAACGTGACCAACAGTCTGATACCCGAACCAACATCAGCAGAAGTCGGACACGAACACCTGACAGGAACAAAAACCCGAGTTTTTTCCGCCAAATTCAAAGGCGAAACACCAGCATTCCTCTCCATCATCGCCCTACACGTCGTCAATCCTTCCAAAGCCATAGAAATCCCATAAAAGTCCTCATTCTTCTGAGTCACTTTAACCAGTTCACCCCGAAAAAACCCGTTTTCTGCACATCTGCATTCGATTGGTATCAGCAGAGGCATATCCCGCGGGAGAAACTCGGTGTCACGAGAAAACCCGTTAGCGACAGCAAGCGCAGAGGGGTCGATTCCAAGGTAAGAGCTGAGGTTGTGAAGGGAAGAGTAGTATGAGTTAGTGAGGAGGACTGCAAATGTATTGCAGTGGTTTTCTGATGCAATGTTGTTGCATACATAGCCATATGAATCAGGTGATTTAGTGTCACAACTAAGTTCATTATAATTGGGAGTGTTATTTGCACTTGTATGAACATATTGTACAAAGTATGACAAAATTAGGAGGATGTTAATGATCATTGGTTTTGACATTGTTTTTTTTTTAGTATTAGTTGAAAGGCAATGTAATGACATTATAAAGAAGCCAAAAACTACGAGGGTAAGGGCCTGTTCAGCTTAACTGATAGGAGCTGAATTTATATACGCTGAGCTGAATTTATAAAAGTTAAACTTATAAGAGCTGCATTTATAGTAGCTGAAGTCAGTGCAGAAGCTGAACTAGTATGAGTGATAATCGACTTTACAATAGTAGAATCTTATTGAATTGAGTAAGATTGGGAGGATCTTTCTCTATAATACCACCTCGTATAATTGAAGATGTCCAATTGATTAGATTTAGTGTTTAAAGAATTTGAACGTTCTGGCCATACCAACATGATGTACGTTTTTTTTCTTTTTTGAAAGATTATGTATAGAAACTGTTTAAGTCGATTGATGCTCATGAGTTGTGGACCAAATACGAGGTGTGGCCAGGCAACGTGGTGACATTTTCGTTCAAAAATTTAGGCCAAGGTATTATCCTCGGTTGGTGCTTGATGAAGTTAGGGATTCAGTATAAATCGGATTTCTTTCAAGTTAGATCAATTTTATCCGTTCTAAATTTCTAATAATCAAAGTTGAAACTTGAAACTTGAAACATAGGAGGGTGAATATTTTGGATCCATACAAAATATTAAACAAAAGGATGCTTAAAAAGGAGGGATTTGTGTAATTTAATTTTTATTTTTATTGTAAAGTTAGTTAAGTAGACAATGATCTAGGGAGTGTTAAATAAGTACAATAAGTATAGTATTTCAAAATTTCAATATAAAAAAATACATATACTCCGTAATTGTCTAGGTACATAAACCACTATACATTGTTCTTTGTAGTGGGCATGCTATACATCCCAAGAAGGTCTAAGAACAAAAGTCTTGGTAATTCATTGTATACGTGCAAGTTATGGTGGTAATAATTTTTGACAACATAATTCTTTTTCTTCATCTTTATTTTTGATATTGTCATTTTTTGGATTTCAACAATGCATTGAATAATGAATGGAGTTTTGAATTAATTTGAAAATTAGGATAGATTAAGTCCTAAGAATTAGTTGATAGGTGAATTAAATATTTAAATTTTAAAAAATTGTAAATAACTACCTTATTGAATACATTTTTCTAAAGTTACCACATTTTAAGATAAAATTCTAAAATTACTACATTTTAAAAGCATTTTTATAATATTTTGCTACCAAAATACGTTTTTGGTGCTTAAAAAGTTTTTTTTTTTTTTGTTATAGAAAACTAATGGAAAACATCTTTATCATCAAAAACGTTTTCAATCTAAAAGAATTTGGTCGCAAAGTGTCACGGTCCGGGTTTTCGCTACCGAACGTGACGCGCACCCTTGTCGAACACGGGACAAGGATGCTAGCAACGGGGGCCAAGACTTGATGGGGGATCGCCCACAAGTACTTGGCAAGGGTCTCGGAGTCGGGACTCGGGACTCGGGGTCGAGATCTCGAAAATTCCTGTCGTAATTATCACAATCGAGGTCTCGGAAGGCAACGTTCAAGCAAATGTATTAATCGTAAGCAACAACAAAGCAATATCAAGGCTTGAGTACAAGGAGGTTTTTCATTGACAGGCTCCCTGTAAAGAGGGAAATTTGCTTGTACAAGACTATTGGTAGTAAACATCAACGCCAAGACGAGAGCGTATACTTTTCTAAAACGCCTAGAAAACTAAGAAATACATAAAATCCCGAGCCAAGATTTAACATAGAGGATGTTAACTTGTCAAGGTATCTAAAAAGTACAAAAGTTACAAAAACTAAAATGCGGAAACGTAAAAACTACGGGGTCAAAGTGCGGATCGTCACATTCTCCCCCACCTAATTTGATGCCGACCCCGAGAACAGCTTCATTATTTGACACATCTTCATAAGAACTTCCCCATTCAGCGAGAGAAAGTTGACGCTTGATCTTCGTTGATGTCGATCCGGATGTCTTCGCGACTCCCCATCAGCAAGAGGTAGTCGAGCTTCGTCTTGAACGGATGTTGGCTGACTTGTCTTCGCTTTGAAGCTTCATCAGCTCGGCTTTGACTGCTCTACTCACCAAGTCTTGAACTTGATGGTCTTCATGGGGACGGAGTTGAGGAGTCCGCCTCCTTCTTCGATTCGCCTTACGCCTTAATGCTCGAGGAATCTCCCAATCCTCATTCCCGACACACGGAAATTCATGGGTCTTCTGGGCATGATCAACGTTCGGCTTCACGGAAATGAGTTGGCACTTGTGGGAATCCATCGATGAGATCCTCCCGCCTTTGGGGTCGGCGACATCTGGCCCTCTAATTCAACCTGTTCGCCCTTTTTGGACTCCCCCTCGTGGAGGCGAGGAGGAGCGCTGCGAGGTCTTGTAACCTGCAAAGTTTTGGCCTTAGGTTCCAAGGAACCCTCAGCCGATCGTAACAATTTCGACACACCAGCTGGCTCCACTGAGCAGAGCGGCATGTCCCTTCGTTGAGGGGCGCCATCACGCGCATTCCTCCTTGTGTTCCTGGCACCGAAGTCCCTCGGTCGCCCTCGATTTGGCCCCAACCCAAGTTGCATTGCCGCTAATCGAGGGTCCTTCTCTTTTTGGTCCAGCGTCACGAGCTTGATCACAATGGGGTTAGGACCCATCATGAAAAGGGATTGAGTTTGCGGCACGACCACAGTCTTTGTCCGCTTCAGGAACTCCAATCCGAGGACCAACTTGGAATCATCCATCGGTATCACCGTGAAATCAAGTTGTCCCTTCCAGCTTCCGAGTTGCACGGGAGTGTTCTCAGCCATCCCGCATATGTGCTTGGCGGACGAGTTCACAGCCTTCATAGCATGTCCGTCTCTCCGCTCCCAACCCATACCGAGCCTTCTGGCCTCTCCTGGGACAACATAGTTATGAGCGGCACCGGTGTCAATCAGAGCACGGGCTTGCCTCCCATTAACAAACATGTCCACATAAAGTCGACCTGGGGCCTCGTCCCCATTATCGTTATCCTTTACCATGAAACTCAGACGTTGAATGGATCCCATATGATAAATCTCGGGCTCGTAGAGAACAGTGTCTCGTTGTTCCTCTACGCCTTCATCAGGGTCGTCGCATTCAGTCTCCTTCGATAAGGCAGCGAACTTGCTCCGTACAGCATCAAAGCTCCCTTTGTGAGGGCAATCAATCATTCGATGAGGTCCCGAACAATAGAAGCATTTCATGGGCTTCTTTGCGGTCGACGCCTCCGATCCTCTCGTGGACACGGAGTTCGTCTGGCCTGCACCTTGGGGTTGATCCCTCGTTTGGCGAAACCTGTTGCTCGTAAACGAAGTCGTTGCTGCTTGTGTGCCGCTATCTCTGGACACACTCGAGTTGCCACCGTTCCAGCTGAACGTGGTCTTCTTAGGGGCTGGCTCTCGTTCATCCCGATAATCGACGAGGCGCTCAACAGCAGCCATGGCTGCGGAGATCGTAGCATGCCAATCTCTCATGATTTCTACTTGTGCCCAATCCTTCAGTCCATCGATGAATTGGAACACTCGGTCATCTTCGGACATGTAACAACCTGGTTTTTAGTCGACTTTAATTACTAAGGCGGAAATTAATTAAGTCTTAAACCAGCGTTATTAACTATACAAATAACCCAAAATATTACATCATCGTTTAAGAGTTGAATTAAACAACTCAAAATACGGAAGTTAAAAGAGTAAAGTATTATATATTACACATCTGATGATTAATCTCGTGGCCCCATCCAAAATCCAGCTCCTGGTCCACGGTAGTCCTGCACAATAAACTGATGGGGGGGTGCCCGCTGAGCGGACAGTGACTAGCTATGCTCATACTTACCCTCGATTTCAATTACTTTGGTTTATTATTATCGCTTTATAACTATAACGTTATGATAAAAACATAAACATGCTTACTACATATAGCATATAAAGACATATAAGTCATAATAAGCATGCGGTTTAAAGCGATAAATCATGTAAGCATGATAATCAGTTATGAAAGCAATTAACATATAATATCATAGCAATAGTATCACAATAATTCAACAGGATTACAATGCGATATCAGATCGCAAACAGACATACATATCGTATCATTCTCATCATGCACTGATTCACTTTAAACTTGTGGTCTTTAATTTTCAAAGATGGTACACACTGCTCTCAATTAATCATACAACAAACAACACATATCGCTACGAGCACGACCAATCGAGTAGGCTATTGTACTCTAGTCGCTTGCATCTCACTACCATAGTGCAGCAACTTACTCGACTCGTAAACCACGCCGAATACTATAGTACTTGCATCTCATCTTCTAGTGTTCGAAATGATTCGAACTTCAGATACAATCTCGTCAAGTAATCTTTACGCAGGGTAAGAACGAATGCAAGTGTCGCGCCCACTAAGAACGAAACACGGCAAGGAGACAGAACCGCAAAGCGCATAAGCACATAATGTCACGGTGGCCCTGGTAACTTTAGCGAAATAGGGGAATAAAACCCTAGTCTAGTACATGTACACTAGTATCCAATTTAAGAATGGGCTATGCTATTCATAGAAAGACCTTAACTCAGGATAATACGACTATTTCCTAAAGCCTGAGACAAAAGCCTTGGCATATTCATTATCTTGTACGACAATGGCGACCGCTACAAGACTATCTTAAACCCACTTCACTTACGATTGACGTTTTCATATCGGAGGCTCAAGCGTTTGACCTTTTATTTAACTTACTCAATGTTTATTAATTATTTGATATTTACATATCTCATGTTACTAGACTCTCTTAGTCTCGGCCACAAACGCTTTATTTGAATTGTAGGTTTCATATGATCACATAACACGCTCGCTTATTATTTGAGGTGTTGTTAATTATTAACGTTTTTAGATTTCTAACTTGATATGTTTATTAATATGTCAAATTTTATTTAAGTGTTTTTCAAACACTTTAAGTCATTTACTTATTAATTTTCAATTTTCTATACTTAGTAAAATTTTCAATTATTTTCAATATTTTACTATTCACTATTCACTACTCACTATTCACCGTATTTTATAATGATTTTTATACGTATTCGTATACTCCGTATTTTATACGTATTTTTATACTTATACGTATTCCTATACTTGTACGTATTTTTATATTTATACGTATTTTTATACTTAAGATATTTTAGTATAATACTAAACCCTTTTTATTTTCTAAGTATAACTTTCTAGTTTCAAAGTCGTTAGGTTCGTTTTGTACTTAGTGATTTTTGAAAATATTTTAGAAGTCTAGTTTTAAAAACGTTAAGTTCGGTTTGTAAAATGATCAATGATATTTATTTTAAAATCCTAGTTTTTAAAAATGTTAAGTTCGATTTGTAAAAAGTGATAATGATATTCATTTTAAAATGAGACTTAGTTAATTTTAGTCGTCTATTAACTAAAGTTAGTGAATTTCATTTTAAAATAATAGTATCGTGGATGATTCATTTTAGTCCGTATGTCCAAGTTCAACAGTCCAAATTGCAAAGGCGGTAGCACACGAATTAGTTCATTTTTATAACGGTTACTCATTTTTATCGGTTTATTATATTTCATTTATAACTAAAACGATTTATACTAAAATTCAATTCTAACAACTATTTAACTTTAGTGACTTAGTGATAAATTCATTTTGATCAAATTTAGTCAATTTTAAGTGATGATGCCGTGTGGATTATATATATGTAAAAATTGATTTATTTCTTTTAATTTCTTAATTCAACTTATTAACTACTAATTAAATTATTTTAACAATTAAACTAAAAAGTGATAAAAGCAAATTTTTGACCAAAAATAAGAGAAATGCCGTGAGGTCCTCAGGGTGGTTTCTAATTTTCGTTTTTTTCGATTTTATCGGTTTTTAGCTTAAAGTCTTTATAATTTAATTATTCTAGTTATACTAAAACGATTTAAACTAAAATGAAATTTACTAAAAATTTCATTTATATTTATGAATAGTGTTTTTCACCACTTTAAATTTCTAACTTTATAATCCTATAGATTTATAATGTTTAAGTTATATATTTAGTATTATAATTACTTATTAGTAAATAAAAACAATAAATAACAACAAACATAAAAACATTATAAATCAAAGTTTGTATAAACATGAAGAACACATGAACAACTCAAGAACACTTAAGAACACCATACAAAGTCAAGAACACAATTTGCACATTTTTCACTTAATAATTTATTTTCCTAAATTAATTTTTATAACATATTAACATCCATTTTAATCTAACTTAACACAACATATTATTTACAAAAATTAAAAGTGAAAATTTATTTAAAAATTAAGGTAAAACCGTGAGGATGAACATATACATACATATTTTCGTTTTCGATTTTTAATCACTTTAAACTCATTGTTAAAACTTAACATAATTTTTATATATAACTACAACATAACTAAAACATAATTAAACATAAAAAATCATATAAATCATAACTAAAAATGCTCAAAAATAAATTACCTACACATATGAACACTTTACTACAACTTAGTTATTATCAATATTACTTATTTATTATCATTTTATTATACTTCACATAACAAACACATACACATAAATGATGTTTAACATATTTTGAACATAAAATCATACTCATAAAACTTATAATAAAAATCAAATTAATTTTCAAAGAGGCTAATACAAGATATAGCTAGTCACCTTAATTTTGGATGTTAATCGTCGAGGATCTAAAATAAATTTTAGATCGGATTTGTCTTCACCCAAAACCCATTATCTTCACCCAAAATAATACAAGAGTTAGCTCCTAATATACCCACTAATTAACTAGAATTACTGAAGATTTATTAGAAATAATATTAGGGTTTTATTTTAATGATTTTGGGAAGAAAAATGGAAAAATAAAAGAGAGAAATGAAGGTGTAAGTGCACGACATTTCTAAGGGAAATGAATGTGATTTTGCTCTTTGTAATTAATGAGGAAGTGTTAGAATAAAATTAGGTTAAATGAATTTGTTAGATAGGTTTTAATTTTAATGAAATTTAAAGTTTAATTATAATGAAATTAGGGAACACCTTGCTCCTAATTGGCTAATAAAGTCCTTGACACTATTTGGCATTAAAAATGTCTCTTTGATGTTTAAAAATGTTTTTCACGAAATTGGTCAGTTTTAAAAAGTCGGGCGTCAAAAGCGATAAAAGTTAAAAAGTGCTGTTTTGACGATTTTCTGAAAAGTATTCATTTTATAAATTTAAGACTAAAATATTTTATTTACTACTTTAGAAAATTTTTAAAAGTGTCGGAAATGAAAATGGTCGTATTAAAGTAGTAGTATCGTATTTTGTATTTATGTATTACTATTAAGTATAACTTTAAATATAAATACAAAATAAAATAAAAGTGATGATGATCAATATAATGGTGTAAGTAATGTGTAAGAAAAATGGAAGTGGATAACTTTGACTAAGGAAAGTCAAAAGTCAATTTTTCGGGCTCGATTCTCATTTCTCGAAATTTTCGATTTGCGCGATCGCGGAAGGTTTCGAAATAAAAGATATGGTCCTAAAATAGTGTTTTAAAATAAAATCGGAATTAAAAATAAAAATAATTTTCGAAAGGGTATTAAAACAAAAATCGGATCCTAATCCTCGAAATTTTGAATAAAATTTTACAAGGTCGAAATACTTATTTTTTTCGTTGAATGTTATAGATTTAAAGAATTATAAACAAACGTCAAAAATTTAATCAATTTAAACTAGGTGTGACTTCAAATTTCGACAATTTAGAAAAAACTAGTTTAATAGAAATGAAATAGTAATTATATATTAATATATTATTATTTATTAAAAATAAAATAAAAAAAAATCAAAATGATTACTAATTTTGATGTTAAGTTTACTTTACAAAAATAAGAAGAAAAAGTGGAAGAGGATAAGATTGTTTGATTTTTAATTTGCGTGTTTGAAATTGTTGACCCGAATTTCAGAGACGGAAAAAGTATAAGGGTTCATTTTTATTTGAAAATGAAAAATGTTGGAAATTGAATTTTATGAATAAAAGGTTTTACATTTATTTTTATGAATAGTAAACATAACTTAACATTTTTGAAATTTGAAAGGCGATATAAATTTTCTGTTGATTTTTATAAAATTTTGAAATGTGCTTCTTTTTAAATTCTAAAGATAATACAACAAATTTTATTTTTCAAAATTTTTAAATTTGGACTTAAGAAATTTTAATATTATTTGGCGAAAAAATTTCAGACGTATTTTTATTATAATGAAAAAGGATGAATTTAATTTAAGGAATTAAATTCTATTACTCCCTCCGTTTCGGTGATTTGTTTACATTTACTTTATACACATTTATCGATGTGAGGAGAGAGGTAAATAAAAAACTATAAAAATAATAATATAAGTACAAAGTGGGTAAAATAAAACAATGTGATTGGTTAAGGAAGTTGGGTCCACCCCCACAAGTGGGTCACCATAGACATTTATGGAAAGTGTAAACAAATGACCCGTACACCCATAAATGGAAAGTGTAAACAAATGACCGGGACGGAGGGAGTATAATATTGTGTTAAAATAACACGGAGTGTTACAAACCTACCCCCTTAAGAAAAGTTTCGTCCCGAAACTTGATTAGAGTGGATAACTACTTGCAGTTGAGCAATGCAGTTAGAGAGAATATCAAGATTTTACGAGTTTCGATAATGATATTTTATTTTTGGTAGAATAAGACTTTCAAAAAGTTTAAATTTCTGAATTATTATAAAGGTGTTAGGTAGAGTGGGAATATTGAAGATTATAATCGTTTTATATTTACAAATGGGATATTTTGAATTAATATATAAATGTTGCTAGATTATTATTTTCCAAAATCGACCTCAGAGGGACTTTCAAAAAGGTGGGGCCTAGAAGTTTTGTACATAATTAATTTAAATAAAAATTATAAGAGTTTTAAAATAAAAGCAAATTCATTTGAATTTAGAAATAGATATAAATATTAAAGTAGGTTGAAAATAAAGATTTTAAATAATTTTAATCAATGATTTTAAATCATCATATTTTTTCCTACCCCTTAAGAAAATTTTAAATATATTTATCAAGTTCAAAAGAAAAGCTAAAGATTCTTTTTAAAGGTTGAGAATTTGGAAATCGTATTGAAAAGTTCAAAAATTTGAAAATAATCAAATTCAAAAGTATATAAGGTAAAGAATATACGATTTGAAACAAAATAATTTCAAAGATATTTAAAGTTACGAAATAAAATTTTAAGGATTAAATGAATAAGATTTAAAGATATTTTCAAAGGGAAACATGAAAGTTAATTTTAGAAGATAATTACTAATTATAAATTTACGAAGATTTGTAAATTTTAAAAGAGATAGAAGTTTAAGAGATTAAAATGTAATAAGGTTTGAAGGTTTTTGAGAATAAATTAAAAGAAGTTTAAGGAATTGACAAGCAAAAATGAAATCATTTTGCGAGATTAAGGAAGAGGAATGAAAGTACATTTGAAAAGTAGTTATTAGAAATTTTAGATTTAGGAAATTAGAGAGTTAGAAGAAAAGGTTAAAGAGGTTAACATTTTTAAAAGAGAACGAAATAAAAATTTCAGTCAAAGAGGATAATTAGATGAAGTTGTAGAATTCCTTTCTGCGATAGAAATCTTCGAGATCTTGAACGTCTCATCAGTAGTAAGGTTTTTGATGCGCCCATTTGCTGCGTCTGAGGTCTTGTCGTCATGTATTCGATTAATGACTTCGTTCTTCGAGAATTAAATTTATTACTTAGATTTTATATCCGAGAATAGTTGTTAGTTTTAATTAGTCACATCAGCAAGTAGCAAGCATACGATAATTAGTGTATTTTATTTTGAGGGAAGTAGTTCGTTATTTAAAAATCCTTAGTCTATGGTCGGTCCTTAAGGTTTCTACCCATCCTCACACTTTAAAACGATTTCAAATTATTATTTAAGTGATCTAATAAAAAGAAAAATCTAATTTAATATTTGATCCTAGTAGTCTTGCGGGTTAACATATTAATATGTTTGTACCGCCCAGGTGACTCTCGTTAGGTAAGCATAAATAGCATTAGGCAATTCATGTTACGGTCACGAGTCAGCTCTGATACCAACTGTAACAACCTGGTTTTTAGTCGACTTTAATTACTAAGGCGGAAATTAATTAAGTCTTAAACCAGCGTTATTAACTATACAAATAACCCAAAATATTACATCATCGTTTAAGAGTTGAATTAAACAACTCAAAATACGGAAGTTAAAAGAGTAAAGTATTATATATTACAAATCTCTCAAAAACAACTGAAAGTAAAGCATAAAACGTCTCGTGGCCCCATCCAAAATCCAGCTCCTGGTCCACGGTAGTCCTGCACAATAAAGTGATGGGGTGCTGCTTTGAGCGACGATGACTAGCTATGCTCATACTTACCCTCGATTTCAATTACTTTGGTTTATTATTATCGCTTTATAACTATAACGTTATGATAAAAACATAAACATGCTTACTACATATAGCATATAAAGACATATAAGTCATAATAAGCATGCGGTTTAAAGCGATAAATCATGTAAGCATGATAATCAGTTATGAAAGCAATTAACATATAATATCATAGCAATAGTATCACAATAATTCAACAGGATTACAATGCGATATCAGATCGCAAACAGACATACATATCGTATCATTCTCATCATGCAGACTCGATTCACTTCAGAAACTTGTGGTCTTTAATTTTCAAAGATGGTACACACTCGTTCTCAATTAATCATACAACAAACAACACATCGCTACGAGCCCGACTAATCGAGTAGGCTATTGTACTCTAGTCGCCAGATCTCACTACCATAGTGCAGCAACTTACTCGACTCGTAAACCACGCCGAATACTATAGTACTTGCATCTCATCTTCTAGTGTTCGAAATGATTCGAACTTCAGATACAATCTCGTCAAGTAATCTTTACGCAGGGTAAGAACGAATGCAAGTGTCGCGCCCACTAAGAACGAAACACGGCAAGGAGACAGAACCGCAAAGCGCATAAGCACATAATGTCACGGTGGCCCTGGTAACTTTAGCGAAATAGGGGAATAAAACCCTAGTCTAGTACATGTACACTAGTATCCAATTTAAGAATGGGCTATGCTATTCATAGAGCACCTTAACTCAGGATAAAACGACTATTTCCTAAAGCCTGAGACAAAAGCCTTGGCATATTCATTATCTTGTACGACAATGGCGACCGCTACAAGACTATCTTAAACCCACTTCACTTACGATTGACGTTTTCATATCGGAGGCTCAAGCGTTTGACCTTTTATTTAACTTACTCAATGTTTATTATTTATTTGATATTTACATATCTCATGTTACTAGACTCTCTTAGTCTCAGCGTCAAACGTTTTATTTGAATTGTAGGTTTCATATGATCACATAACACGTTCGTTTATTATTTGAGGTGTTGTTAATTATTAACGTTTTTAGATTTCTAACTTGATATGTTTATTAATATGTCAAATTTTATTTAAGTGTTTTTCAAACACTTTAAGTCATTTACTTATTAATTTTCAATTTTCTATACTTAGTAAAATTTTCAATTATTTTCAATATTTTACTATTCACTATTCACTATTCACTATTCACCGTATTTTATACGTATTTTTATACGTATTCGTATACTCCGTATTTTATACGTATTTTTATACTTATACGTATTCCTATACTTGTACGTATTTTTATATTTATACGTATTTTTATACTTAAGATATTTTAGTATAATACTAAACCCTTTTTATTTTCTAAGTATAACTTTCTAGTTTCAAAGTCGTTAGGTTCGTTTTGTACTTAGTGATTTTTGAAAATATTTTAGAAGTCTAGTTTTAAAAACGTTAAGTTCGGTTTGTAAAATGATCAATGATATTTATTTTAAAATCCTAGTTTTTAAAAATGTTAAGTTCGATTTGTAAAAAGTGATAATGATATTCATTTTAAAATGAGACTTAGTTAATTTTAGTCGTCTATTAACTAAAGTTAGTGAATTTCATTTTAAAATAATAGTATCGTGGATGATTCATTTTAGTCCGTATGTCCAAGTTCAACAGTCCAAATTGCAAAGGCGGTAGCACACGAATTAGTTCATTTTTATAACGGTTACTCATTTTTATCGGTTTATTATATTTCATTTATAACTAAAACGATTTATACTAAAATTCAATTCTAACAACTATTTAACTTTAGTGACTTAGTGATAAATTCATTTTGATCAAATTTAGTCAATTTTAAGTGATGATGCCGTGTGGATTATATATATGTAAAAATTGATTTATTTCTTTTAATTTCTTAATTCAACTTATTAACTACTAATTAAATTATTTTAACAATTAAACTAAAAAGTGATAAAAGCAAATTTTTGACCAAAAATAAGAGAAATGCCGTGAGGTCCTCAGGGTGGTTTCTAATTTTCGTTTTTTTCGATTTTATCGGTTTTTAGCTTAAAGTCTTTATAATTTAATTATTCTAGTTATACTAAAACGATTTAAACTAAAATGAAATTTACTAAAAATTTCATTTATATTTATGAATAGTGTTTTTCAACACTTTAAATTTCTAACTTTTTAATCCTAAAGATTTATAATGTTTAAGTTATATATTTAGTATTATAATTACTTATTAGTAAATAAAAACAATAAATAACAACAAACATAAAAACATTATAAATCAAAGTTTGTATAAACATGAAGAACACATGAACAACTCAAGAACACTTAAGAACACCATACAAAGTCAAGAACACAATTTGCACATTTTTCACTTAATAATTTATTTTCCTAAATTAATTTTTATAACATATTAACATCCATTTTAATCTAACTTAACACAACATATTATTTACAAAAATTAAAAGTGAAAATTTATTTAAAAATTAAGGAAAAACCGTGAGGATGAACATATACATACATATTTTCGTTTTCGATTTTTAATCACTTTAAACTCATTGTTAAAACTTAACATAATTTTTATATATAACTACAACATAACTAAAACATAATTAAACATAAAAAATCATATAAATCATAACTAAAAATGCTCAAAAATAAATTACCTACACATATGAACACTTTACTACAACTTAGTTATTATCAATATTACTTATTTATTATCATTTTATTATACTTCACATAACAAACACATACACATAAATGATGTTTAACATATTTTGAACATAAAATCATACTCATAAAACTTATAATAAAAATCAAATTAATTTTCAAAGAGGCTAATACAAGATATAGCTAGTCACCTTAATTTTGGATGTTAATCGTCGAGGATCTAAAATAAATTTTAGATCGGATTTGTCTTCACCCAAAACCCATTATCTTCACCCAAAATAATACAAGAGTTAGCTCTAATATACCCACTAATTAACTAGAATTACTGAAGATTTATTAGAAATAATATTAGGGTTTTATTTTAATGATTTTGGGAAGAAAAATGGAAAAATAAAAGAGAGAAATGAAGGTGTAAGTGCACGACATTTCTAAGGGAAATGAATGTGATTTTGCTCTTTGTAATTAATGAGGAAGTGTTAGAATAAAATTAGGTTAAATGAATTTGTTAGATAGGTTTTAATTTTAATGAAATTTAAAGTTTAATTATAATGAAATTAGGGAACACCTTGCTCCTAATTGGCTAATAAAGTCCTTGACACTATTTGGCATTAAAAATGTCTCTTTGATGTTTAAAAATGTTTTTCACGAAATTGGTCAGTTTTAAAAAGTCGGGCGTCAAAAGCGATAAAAGTTAAAAAGTGCTGTTTTGACGATTTTCTGAAAAGTATTCATTTTATAAATTTAAGACTAAAATATTTTATTTACTACTTTAGAAAAATTTTAAAAGTGTCGGAAATGAAAATGGTCGTATTAAAGTAGTAGTATCGTATTTTGTATTTATGTATTATTATTAAGTATAACTTTAAATATAAATACAAAATAAAATAAAAGTGATGATGATCAATATAATGGTGTAAGTAATGTGTAAGAAAAATGGAAGTGGATAACTTTGACTAAGGAAAGTCAAAAGTCAATTTTTCGGGCTCGATTCTCATTTCTCGAAATTTTCGATTTGCGCGATCGCGGAAGGTTTCGAAATAAAAGATATGGTCCTAAAATAGTGTTTTAAAATAAAATCGGAATTAAAAATAAAAATAATTTTCGAAAGGGTATTAAAACAAAAATCGGATCCTAATCCTCGAAATTTTGAATAAAATTTTACTAGGTCGAAATACTTATTTTTTTCGTTGAATGTTATAGATTTAAAGAATTATAAATAAACGTCAAAAATTTAATCAATTTAAACTAGGTGTGACTTCAAATTTCGACAATTTAGAAAAAACTAGTTTAATAGAAATGAAATAGTAATTATATATTAATATATTATTATTTATTAAAAATAAAATAAAATAAAAATCAAAATGATTACTAATTTTGATGTTAAGCTTACTTTACAAAAATAAGAAGAAAAAGTGGAAGAGGATAAGATTGTTTGATTTTTGATTTGCGTGTTTGAAATTGTTGACCCGAATTTCAGAGACGGGAAAAGTATAAGGGTTCATTTTTATTTGAAAATGAAAAATGTTGGAAATTGAATTTTATGAATAAAAGGTTTTACATTTATTTTTATGAATAGTAAACATAACTTAACATTTTTGAAATTTGAAAGGCGATATAAATTTTGTGTTGATTTTTATAAAATTTTGAAATGTGCTTCTTTTTAAATTCTAAAGATAATACAACAAATTTTATTTTTCAAAATTTTTAAATTTGGACTTAAGAAATTTTAATATTATTTGGCGAAAAAATTTCAGACGTATTTTTATTATAATGAAAAAGGATGAATTTAATTTAAGGAATTAAATTCTATTATAATATTGTGTTAAAATAACACGGAGTGTTACAGGACATGTCTTTGATCTCTAGCATACAGGCAGAGAAAGCTTTCATGTACTCACGGATGGAGTTAGTGTGCTTCAGGGTCTTCAGTTTCCTTCTAGCCGCGAACGCCGTGTTCATCGGGTAGAATTGATCCTTCAGGGCCTTCTTGAAGTCATCCCATGACTCCATGGTGATCGTTCTCGCTTGGATCTTCACAGACTTGAGCGCCACCACGCCTTGGTGTCGTCTACAAGTACATGTCATGATGTCGACCTTCAATTCCACATTGAGCTGACTTACACGAAAGTATTGCTCCATGTCGAAAATGAAGTTGTCGATCTCGCTTGAATCCTTCGTCCCTCCGTAGGAACGAGGTGGGGGTGCTTTCACCTTGCGAACCCCCGTGTTCGGATTTTGGGTGTTCGCCTTCTCCTCCAAGAGGGAGCACCGCTCGGTCAGGTCCTCCACCCTCCGGTGTAGGAACTCTATCTCTTCTTTCGCGGCTCTCATGTGGCTATCCGCCTCCGCTAGATGCTCGCTCAAAGCATCGCCTAACTCACGTAGCTGATTCTCATGGCTCGTGGTTAGTTTCGTAATCTTCGTGTCCCGGGTGTCGAGTTGCCTCTGCAGCTCGAGCACTGTGCTCTCTAGCACCGGAATCTTGTTCACGGCCATCTCTAAGGCACTCAGCCGATCCTTGGTAGAAGGCTTCTCGGAGGCATTCTTATCAGGGGCCACTTGCGGGTCTTTCTGATTTCCTGCCATCTTGGCTCTCAGCGGCTCGCCGTGGAGACCGAGCTCTGATACCAAATGTCACGGTCCGGGTTTTCGCTACCGAACGTGACGCGCACCCTTGTCGAACACGGGACAAGGATGCTAGCAACGGGGGCCAAGACTTGATGGGGGATCGCCCACAAGTACTTGGCAAGGGTCTCGGAGTCGGGACTCGGGACTCGGGGTCGAGATCTCGAAAATTCCTGTCGTAATTATCACAATCGAGGTCTCGGAAGGCAACGTTCAAGCAAATGTATTGATCTTAAGTAACAACAAAGCAATATCAAGGCTTGAGTACAAGGAGGTTTTTCATTGACAGGCTCCCTGTAAAGAGGGAAATTTGCTTGTACAAGACTATTGGTAGTAAACATTGAACGCGCACGAGAGCGTATACTTTTCTAAAACGCCTAGAAAACTAAGAAATACATAAAATCCCGAGCCAAGATTTAACATAGAGGATGTTAACTTGTCAAGGTACACTACAAGAAAATTAAAATCGGGCGACTAAAACTGGCGACCAATACTTATAGTCGTCTAATTGGCGACCAAAAATAAATTCGGGCGACTAAAAATGGTCGCCAAATTTGGCGACCACAACGAGTTCAGATTAATTAATAGCAGGAAATTTGGCGACTGAAAAGTGCAGTTGGAGACTACTTTTCAGTCCAAATTTGGCGACCACTATAAGTTCGGTCGCCAAATTTTCTACATATTTTATGTTTTCCAGCATCCCTCCCCCTTTATTCATTTGTTAACCCAAAAAACAAAACCCCAATTCGAAAACCCAAACCACCCCACCTCACCACCGACCCTTGCCACCGCCACCGCCACTCTACCGGCACATCTCGCCGCCAGTTCTCGCCGCCACTCGTCGCCGCCACTCGTCGCCGCCACTCGTCGCCGCCAGTCGTTGCCGCCACTACCTCTCTCCTCCCCAAATCAGTTTAGGTATTTTTATTTTTTTTCAATTTCTAACTTAAAATTTGTTTAATTAGTGATTAAGTTATAAATTATGATGTTGAATGTGTATGTTATTATTTGTTGTTGTTGTTTATGTGTTAAGTTAATTGGGTTTTAGTTAGAGTTTTAATGTTGAATTATGATGTTAGGGTTTTATAATTTGTGTTTATAATCTACTAATATGATTTTAATTGAGTTTGTGTTTGTTTTTAATTTTGTTGTTTTTGTTTGTGTTTGTTTCTTTGTGTTTGTGTTTGTGTTTGTATTGTGTTTGTGTTTGTGTTTGTTGGGTTTGTGTTTGTGTTTAATTTAGTGTAGTCTTGATGAATTAGTGTAGTTTTAGTGTTTAATTCAATGGTGAATTGATGAATTAGTGTAGTCTTGAAGGTGGTAATAGTAGTGTTATGTTAGTTGAATTGAGTTAAGTTAATTGATTTGAAATTAGAATCTTTTGAATTAATTTGTACATCTATGGGTTTAGTTAAATTTTGTAGAGTTAGGGTTTTCAAATTTTAATTGTAATTGAATTTTTGTAAAGTTAGTATGAATTGTTGTAAGGTTAGTATGAATTGTTGTAAAGTTAGTATGAATTGTAGTTGAATTGTTGTAAAGTTAGTATGAATTGTTGTAAGGTTAGTATGAATTAGTTTGTGTTTGTGTTTGGGTTTGGGTTTGTTTGTGTTTGGGTTTGTTTATGTTTGTGTTTGTTGACTATGGGTTTGTGTAAAACTCCGTATTAGTGTAGATTGTCAATGTGTGTGTATGAAAATGTCGTGTGTGTTTATATTCGTCTCGGTATGTTGTGTGTGGGTATTGAGCCGTGACAGGTTGTCGTCGTTGCTGCTCCTGTTTTCTGTTGATGCTACTAGATCTTGATTCTTTGATACATTGGCGTTATATTGTTGCTGCGGACGTTGTTGGTGTTGTTACGTGAAAGTATGGCTGTGTGTAAGTATTTGTCGTATTTTGTGCGAGTGTGATGTTGCTGTGAATTGGTGCTACTAGCCGAGGCTCGGGCTCGCCTCATATGCTCGGTTTTGGTGTCGTTATTGTGTGAATGGGGCTGGTTGTGAGTGTGACATAGTCGTGTGTGTGATTTGGTGTACAACCGTAAGTTTAATGACCCGTGGATGTTGCTGGGGTCGTGGTGCTGTTGTCCGAGGTCGTGTCGCGTTACTTTGCAGAGTGAGTGTATATTGTTTGTGTTTGCAACGTGTAGTGAGTGTAGGATGAGTTAGTGTACGTTATGAATACCAAACCTGAAATGTTGTGCTGTATTTATTTACTTACTAGGGGATAGCTATTATCAGTTGTTGTACTGTTGACGTCCACCGCATCCTCTGTCCTTCAGACACACCGCGTGTCGCCATGTCGTGTTTGTCTGCTTCTTGCTAGTTGCCATGATCGTTAGTAGTGCTTATCGTTGAGTGTTATGATTGTAAGTTGTATTAGTAGGTTGCGGAAAAAGGTTGTGGTAATTTATGTATAGAGGTTAGAGTACGTATTATGTAAGTGGCGTGTGCGACGTGTTGTTGTCTCTCGGGTCGCGCATCGCCACTTGTGGCCAAGGGTTCCACGAGCTCAATTTTGTGTGGTCATCATCGACAAAGTTCAGGCTGGCACGTTTGGAGTAAAAGCATAACGAGGGCTGTAATTGAATTCATTATTTTGTCTATAGGAGGGGTTTGTTTGTGCATAAGTGGGAGTATTATTACAAAATAGCTGCTGTCCATATTTTAGTTTGTGTGCTCTGCTTAGCAGGGTTCAAGTGGTGGTTGCGTAGTGTTTCTAAATGTGTGCTTACTCGATTATTTATAAGTTGCTGTGTTTTGTACGTACATTTATGAGCTATGACCAAGTCGAAATTGACTGATAAGGGTGATAGGAATTTTGTTACTCAAAAAGATGCCGACTTATATGTAAGTTACTCCGTATATAAGTATTATTGATTTTACTTTGTGTATTTTTTAACTAAGTATATATGTTTAAAATTGTTCGGTTTTATAATGTAGGGAAAGTTCGAGGAAGCCGTCCAAAACAATCCCTCTACGAATCCTAATGAAATATGGTACGAGTTACTTAAAGGATACCAAAAGGGGGGGGCGTTTATGGAATGGGATCTGCTGCACCGATTTTCTACCAACCGCCTCGTCAACGTCAATCCTCCATGAGTAAACAAAGTTACGTGCCGGGGATGGTATCTCAACTCCAAACTCAACATGAAAAGGATGGTTTACTCCACAAAATCCGGATCCTCGTCATCCTAACAATGGAGGTGGTAGTGGCGCAGCGTCTAGTTTTATGGTGTCATAAACCTTTTAGTATTTAGTGACGGATATGTATCTATAACAATAGTTTGAATGACTATTTAACGGTATTTTCTTTGTGGACAAAGTAGTATGATGGTAAATGAAGCTACTATTATTGTTATTGTTGTCGTGTTGGTTGAATTTTGATTGATAATGCAGATTTGGTTGAATTTTAATTTATAATGCAGGATTTGGGGAGTGCAAAATACCACTTTTGTCATTATATAATCAGAAAAATGGCGACTGAAAATTGGTCTAATAATAAAAATTTCGTAAAAAAAAAAAAAAAAACAGAGATTTTGGCGACTGAAAATTGGGTTTGGAGACCAACTTTCAGTCGCCAAATTTGGAGACTGAACAATTTTGGTCGCCAAATTTTGTAAAAAAAAAAAAAAAAAAAGAGATTTTGGCGACTGAAAATTGGGTTTGGAGACCAACTTTCAGTCGCCAAATTTGGAGACTGATTTTGTGGTCGCCAAATTGGCGACTATACTGTGGTCGCCAAATTTGGCGACTAACTCACCTTTAGTCGCCAAAGTCTATATTTGGCGACTAATTTCAGTCGCCAAATTTTGGCGACCGAATTTAGTCGCCCGA
Source organism: Dianthus caryophyllus (assembly GCA_023091065.1). NCBI lineage: Eukaryota > Viridiplantae > Streptophyta > Magnoliopsida > Caryophyllales > Caryophyllaceae > Dianthus > Dianthus caryophyllus. The sequence continues at coordinate 25,395,439 of CM041529.1, read as the reverse complement.
ATTTTTTTTGGCGACTAATTTTTGGCGACTAAGTTCAGTCGCCTTTTGTATTTGGCGACTGAAATTAGTCGCCAATTTTGGTCGCCCGATTACAGATTTCTTGTAGTGGTATCTAAAAAGTACAAAAGTTACAAAAACTAAAATGCGGAAACGTAAAAACTACGGGGTCAAAGTGCGGATCGTCACACAAAGCATACAAAACATCGTTTCATTATCATTAAAAATGGATTTTGGTAGCAAATTTTAAACAAAATAATTTTAAAAAGTAGTCATTTTAAATCTTTCTTTCAAAATGTAGTAACTTTAGAAAAACATATTTTATAAGACAGTTATTTACAATTTACCCTTTAAATTTTAAGCTTACTTAATGCACTTATATTATTTATGTTCATTACAACATGTAAAATTAACTAAATGATAAAACAAATTTACTGACCTAGTAATCTTCTATAAGAACGCTGAAAATATTATTAATGCATGTTCTTATTATCCGTTTCAAAGTTCATAGGAATATAATAACACACATAATAAAATCTTATGTTAATGTAACTTTTCATATACGTTAAAGTTTACTACATTGCTTCGCTAGTGAAGTACTTTGTAACAGTATCTAAAATATTTTTAATACAAAATATTATACTGTCCGTATAATACGGAGCAATATTTTTCTAAGGATCGTACTACAGTATATACCAGTCCAAAAAAAAAATATAAAGCACGGAAAAATCACTCTTATTCTCATAGTATTTTTTTTTTTATTTTGATTGAATTTATTTTAATTTGAACATGTAAGTTGTCAAAATAAAACACTCGATGATTGTTTGGGTCAAAATTAAATACTTATAGCCTAGGTAACACAAACACTTCTCCTAATCAACGTGTTCGTGTCGGACACTGACACAAGTCAATACGTATCAAACACTTGTAAAACCATGTCTTTGATTCTTAGTTTTAAACAAACGTGTCGGACACGGCGTGTGTTTTATGGACACTCTACATAATGCTTGATGAGCCTGATAATCTTGATGATGTTGGTTGTCTTGATATGCTAACCTTTTCTTTAATTTGACGAGTACAAGATTGAAATGGTGTCTGTTCGGGGTGATTTTCTCACTCTAATCGTATTAGTATTTTGGGTTTATTAGTATTATCCTTATTAAGTATTTTTGAAGTATCGAGATTGATTATACGTGTTGGAAATAGCAAAGGTGTAAATAACGCAAGTAAAGAAAAGACACACGGAATTGTTTACGTGGGAAAAACCCTTAGAAGTAAGGGAAAAACCACGGGCACCAAGCCAGGAGAGGATTTGCACTATGATCAGGACAGAACGCGCAGAACGTACAGAACTTCCAGACTACGAGTATACAATCGAGAGTAATTTCAATGAATTTAGAGTGTTGAGTATGAGTTTTGCAGTAGTTGATTCGTCCCTTGAGTTATGATTGCTTCCTTCTTATATAGTCTTCAAATAACGGTTACTTTAGCCACTTAATTGCTCCTAGAATCTTGCTAGACAATAAACCACCTCCACCTTTCTCTCCTGTAACGTCTGGGGGGTGTAACTGCCAACATTGAATGAGGATTATTCTCTTTTATTGTTGCTTGACTTAGTCCTTGCTCCAACGTCACTTTACTTTCTCCTTGGTGGGCTTCAACTCCTTTGGGCCTCTCTTGACCTCAACCATTTGGTCCTTTGACTTTGACTTCCCTTGACCACACCGACTTGGGCCTTGACTTTTGTTGACCATTTTTCCTCTCCTTGACTTGGGCCTTTGTTTTGTTCCTTGGGTATGGACCATGTGAATATTTTGGTCCCAACATTTGCCCCCCCATTTCCTCAGTCTCCTAGCCTGGTCTGGAAGTGAGGAAATGTATTCCCATGCAGGGTCCACCAGATCGCGATTCAGGATACACTGTCAGCTCAGGATGGACGGCACCATTTCGGGGCCGTCGATCTTGGAGATCAAGGTCGTCTGGGTGGCCGGAGGCGATGTCACGTTCTGATCTTGAAGTTTCAGTATCCCTTAATTGGCTCTTTCCTGGAGTCCCACAAGTCAGAGCTTGCAAGAGTCCAAGATGCGGTTGAAAAGTTTGTTGGTCAGCGCAGGCCGGACAGGTCATCATTGCAGAGCAGGACATGATGATATCCAGTCTGTGCGAGGAAGCTCAGGACTGGTCTGAACACGAGACCAATAACCTGGCCAGGACTGAGTGCGAGAGAATCCAGACACATTTTGCCGGCCAGGACTGAGTGTGAGATCCTGGGGAGCCTAACTGTGTGAGTCCTACAGGGGACCTTGATTTGCTAATCGGAACTTTGATTTTGTTGGGGGTTATGCCCCCTACTTGGACATGCATTGTTTTGGAATCATTTTGTCTTTGTAACCGCCAAGATACCATAGATGGTGGTAGTGGCTTTGTTTTTGTTTTATTTTATTTTGTTTTGTTTTGTAGATTTGTCATGAGTCTTTTTTGTTTTGTCATTTGTTATGGTGCGCACAAATTTTGTTTTGAATTTGTCAAGTAGCATGCATGCGTTTGAAAGTTTAGGCGACCACACCTTGGGGTTCTCTTTACGAGCACTACATCCCTGTCCCGTTTTTGCAGTCGTACAGGGGCTGATGCCTTTGAGTTTGTATTTGCTTTGTTAGTCTGTTTTACTGATCTGCTGCACTTGTATGCTCTGCGTGTCTATTCTGCGAATCTGTTGTGTGTCTGCTCTGTCAGTCCTGTCAACACAGATTTGGGTCAGGACTGACCGTTGGCGTTTTTGCCAACGGCCCTCCGACGCTCAAGTCAGTAATGATTCTGATATGAATAATAAATTACGTATGACAAAGTTTAGAGATGAATGACCTACCAGGGTTCAAGAATCATTTTACCTTCCAGGGCTCGCTGTATGTTTGTACCTTTTTCTGCTAGTATGGGGCTGTCCTGGAACCTTTTCCTCTGTAGGCTGGACTCCTGCGTACTACCATGTTGCTATCCTGGCGCCCTGTCCTGAACATCATATCCTCTTCTACTCTGATGTGTGCTAACGCTTTGGCCTGCACATCTTCAAAGGTCGCACAAGGGTAACGGGTTAGTTCAATATAGAGTTCAGAATCTCTTACCAGACCTTGCCTGAATGCCTCTGTTGTTGTGCCGATGTCACATTTCGGAATGGAAATTTTTTCTTTGTTGAACCTGCATGCAAACTCTCGAGGATTCGCCCTCGCTCAATGATCCCGCATGCATCGCCGTCCGCTTCTCCAACATTCTCGGCCGCGAATCAACATTGAAGAGGTTGATCAGATCCGCGAAGGTTTTGATACTCCTGTTCGGCAGGTTGATGTACCATCGCAGAGCCGACTCGCTGGGTAGAGCCAAACCTCTTACACATACAGGCTTCACGTTTCTCCACGGGAATAGCCGCATTGATCATTCTTTGTTTATATTGTGCAACATGCTCCTGGGGGTCTGTTGTCCCATCATAGAGTTTCAGGTTTGGTGGAGTATACTTTTTGGGCATCTCTACCATTGTTATGCAATCGTCGAAGGGCGAATCAGCGTAGCTCGGCTGGCCACTACATTGGTGGGCGATCCTGGAAATTTCCGCACTGACTCAGGAAATTTTACTGTAACTCCCGTGCCATGAGCTGCGTGACTGTGCGGTTGTGATCGCCTCGGTTTCTTGGTACATGCGTTTGCTCTGGTGGGCCACCACCTCCTGCAGCGTTTTCGTCGGGAACCCGTCCAGAACTCTCAGGAGTACTCTTGGATCCTGCACCAGGGGAGAAAATAGAAAAGTCAATTCGCTTGATCACATCAGAAATAGGAGTACCTGGTTGGATCTGAGATCCTGAAGCTTTTGTCTTCGAGGATGTATCCACTTGCTTTTGTTGTGACCTCGGCTTCCTTCAGCGTGCGATCTCTGCCTGGGCTTCCCGCTGCGACTTCTTTGGGCATCCAACGCAGCTTTCTTGGCTTGTTCTAACTCTGCCTGGAGTTTCTGGAGAAGTTCAGTGTTCTGATCTGCCATCTCTGATTCTTCTGAGCGTGAAAGTGTTTTTTTTTTTTTTTGAGATATGAAAAGGGGTTTTGATGGATTAATAAACTAATATCCCCACAGACGGCGCCAAACTGTTCGGGGTGATTTTCTCACTCTAATCGTATTAGTATTTTGGGTTTATTAGTATTATCCTTATTAAGTATTTTTGAAGTATCGAGATTGATTATACGTGTTGGAAATAGCAAAGGTGTAAATAACGCAAGTAAAGAAAAGACACACGGAATTGTTTACGTGGGAAAAACCCTTAGAAGTAAGGGAAAAACCACGGGCACCAAGCCAGGAGAGGATTTGCACTATGATCAGGACAGAACGCGCAGAACGTACAGAACTTCCAGACTACGAGTATACAATCGAGAGTAATTTCAATGAATTTAGAGTGTTGAGTATGAGTTTTGCAGTAGTTGATTCGTCCCTTGAGTTATGATTGCTTCCTTCTTATATAGTCTTCAAATAACGGTTACTTTAGCCACTTAATTGCTCCTAGAATCTTGCTAGACAATAAACCACCTCCACCTTTCTCTCCTGTAACGTCTGGGGGGTGTAACTGCCAACATTGAATGAGGATTATTCTCTTTTATTGTTGCTTGACTTAGTCCTTGCTCCAACGTCACTTTACTTTCTCCTTGGTGGGCTTCAACTCCTTTGGGCCTCTCTTGACCTCAACCATTTGGTCCTTTGACTTTGACTTCCCTTGACCACACCGACTTGGGCCTTGACTTTTGTTGACCATTTTTCCTCTCCTTGACTTGGGCCTTTGTTTTGTTCCTTGGGTATGGACCATGTGAATATTTTGGTCCCAACAGTGTCATTTGGTGATGATGGTGAGATTCGTGAACTTGGTGAGTTTGATGATAGTGCATCAGGTAATGATAGGAGTACTTGACGAAGTTCGTAAGTTTCGTTGTGATAGGAGTACTTGACGAAGTTCGTAAGTTTCGTTGTGTTCTCAGTTTATTTTGCTCTTTCGGCTTTCACATTATCTTTCGTTGTTCTTCGTATTCATTGTTCAGTATCTCAAAGGCCAAATCCAAATAGATTATCGATACTCTCTCTCCAACCGAATTACACCTAATATGTACTTTGGCTAAAACAATAATCAAAGTAGAATTTTATCTAACACAATTAGTTTACTATTTTTAACTTAAATTATTACAAGACAAATCTTATTATAAAATCGTCCCATATTTATTTATCAAAGAAAAACTGTGTAACCTTATAAGACAAACAATTTTTTGCTTATAATTTTATAAAGATAGTTGTTCCTTTTTTGTCGAACATGAAATATATATGGGCTGGATTCTATGAGAAATATATTTGGGCTGAGCATTTACCCTCGTGGCTATTTTATAAATGGGCCTTGAATTTGGGCTGCTAAATTATTATTATTTTTTTTAGTTCATAATTTAAGGTGTACCATCTCCCAAATTTCAAATTTACAATTTTTTGACTAACTATTTTCACTCTTTATTTTGTGGCTTGAAATGTCGCGTAGAACAATGTACAGTTGTACACTAAACTCCTTTCGTAAACGAGGTGATGTTTTCCAGACGGTGCTAAAGGGTGTCTCGAAGAACCGAGATGAGGTTTTAAGATGGGCGAGGGGCGGTTTTGGTGCTAGCGACGATTAGTTAGGCTCAGTTAGGGTGATAAGGTCAAAAATTTTGAATGACTCACATGATGTAAATTTACAAGAAAATAATTTAAATGCAAACCTAAATAATTAGATGACTCACATGAAATATTAAGATATATATATTCGATCGATAAATTTACAAGAAAATCCGGGGATAATACATTGGCAAAATTTTTGTTCTCGAATACGACCTATAATATTAACATAAATCAATAAATAAACCCGAATTACATTCATTTCCTAATTTCGTTCTATCGACTAAAATTTTGTTCATATTACCGTCAGCAAACTTTCGAGGAGTATTACACCTAACTTGTATCGACTAAACGTAAATCAGTCTCATTTCATGGACACGTTCGATCGATTAAAATGTGGAAATGCACCTCCTTAGACGAGGCATATTATGCTTCTTTCTTTTCGTTTCTTCCTTCCAAATTTGGGCTATATCTTGTGCAATTTTCGTGGCCTCGGATGATGCACCGGCTAACCCTCTTCTTGTAAACCCGACTGCGTATAATCCGCTTTTCCCCTTCCATCCACATGGGAACGGCGTGTTTGGAAAACCGTTCTTGTTGAAGAATTCACCCTCCTAATAACAAAAGAGATTAAGAATATGTTAGAAATATATTTCATTCACGCTTCTTTTATTGTAAAATATCGTAAATAAAATGTGTGACTTCTTTTTTCAAAAGACGGTAATATTTTGACTTATTAGTCATAGAAGGTGATATCGAAACTCAGTAAAAAAAAAAAAAAATACGGTTTCAAAAAACAGAAGAAACAGGGGATATAAGGTGTCTAACCTTGAGCCAAGAAGGAACATTACTCTTGTAACCCGTAGCCAAAATCACTGAATCGACCTCCATTTTTTCGCCATTTTCAAACTCGACACCATTAGGCGAAAACTGCTTGATTCCAGGAACGACCGTGATATTTTTCAATCGAATTTTAGCCAAGGCGCCGATGTCCAAAACAGGTGTTTTCCCATGCTTGTTCTTGAGCTCAAGTGGACCTATTTTGGGCCTCTTTAGTCCATACTTCTCGGTGTCACCGAGTAAAATCCATGCGAAAAATAGGAGGATTTTGTCTACCAACCAAAGTGGTAGCCATTTCATTAGCAACATTCCTAACTCGAACGTCGATTTTCCCATGATTTCCCTAGGAAGGACGTGCACCTGTCGATAATAGCGACCATTTTTATTAGTACTCGATTTATTTGAAAGTAGTATTTATAAAGGTATACGAGTTTGTTTTATTATTATTCACTAAAACAGATGAAATACTCACCGAGCTTCGACAGACCATAGAAGGGATGGCATTGTGGTTAGACAAGTCGAGGCTAACTTCCATGCCGGAATTACCACACCCGACAACAAGAACCTTCCGGCCACAGTACGTGTCACCAGACTTATACTCGCTCGAGTGAACGACCTTCCCGTTAAAGTCACCTAACCCATCAATCTCTGGGACCACGCACTCAGCGTTCTCACCGGTGGCTACTACCAGCCACCGGCAGAGGTACTCGACCTCATGCACAGAGTCTGTGCCTGAGGTCGAGACCCTCCAGAGACCTAAGGTCTCCTCATACGCAGCCGACTTCACACACTCGCTAAAATGCGGGCTGATGTCGAAGTGGGCTGCGTACGACTCCAGGTACTCAATAAATTGCTTTTTGGACGGGTACTCGGGGAAATTCTCAGGAAATGGCATTTTGGGCAATTCACAAAATTGCTTAGGAAGGTGTAGCTTTAGCCTATCATAGGTGCGTTTTTGCCATAATGAGGCTATACAATTCTCTCTTTCTAACACAACAAAGGGTACACCCTTCTCTCTTAGGGAAGCTCCTACCGCTAGGCCCGATGGGCCGGCCCCAACAATTACCGGCCCATTTACCCAAACCCGTCGTTTTGGGCTTGGGCCTTCTTGGGATAGTTTAAGACTAAATATCTGTTCCATTTAACTCTTATTTGGTTTTCTTTATATTTTATCTGTATTTTCGGTGGTGTTTTTAAACTGCTCCTTAATTCTTCGGCCTAAATAAAATCACTAGTTGGTTATTGTTTGTATAAGAGGAGTGTTTGGTGTTGTTTTGTTGAATGAATGAATGAATGATATGATGAGAAAATAAAGGGTATATATAGGGGATTAAAGGGAAAGGAAGATGCATGTGAGAAAGGGAGTTATAGTAGTCATTATACTAGTATTAATGATTCTTAGTTTGGGGCTACCTATTTCATATTTTTTGCATTTTTAATCTTCATTTTTAATCAAGAGAATAATGATTTTTTAAATTTTAAATGGAAGTGCTTTTGGAGGATTATTTTAATTTGATTTAATGTTTGTTTTCTTTGTAATATGGATAATGTGAAATCTTTTAGTTCACTCTCTTCACTTGGTTGTTGTGACAATGAAATAGGGAAAAATTTGAGAACAACTTTGTTCAATGTAAGAGTTATTAACCTAAGTTACTATATTTAGCAACTATGTACAAATTAAATTTAGGTTAGTCTCATATTATAGGGTGTACGTTACATTAAATATATACTATGAAGTACAAGACAAATTAATTAATTGTTTTAGTTATGCTGGAGGTTCGATAATAACATTATTAAGAAATAACTATTTCACGCCCAATTAATGTGTTACATAATGTTATTAGGAAGAAAACTTTGAAAGGCGAAGCACTATATATGAGCAAGTAAACTACCTGGTAATCTGTTTTGAGCTGTAAAATACAAATGTTATGACATATTCGAGATATCGAACTAACATGATCGATCGTGTAAGTAGCCTAACATATTAGAAAGTATTTACTTAGTTTACCATAAACAACACAAAAAGAACCATTATAATGCTAAATATTATTCTCTATTTCTCTTCTCTTTTTATCCACTTTCATCGCCCTCTTTTCTTGTTTGGGCGGGAAGATATAAAAATTGTTCATCAAAATGAGGACATTTAAATTGAGACGGAAAAGGTACTTCGTGTTTCATATTAGTTCAAACGAGAGTTCCTTCAACTTGTATTGGATAGAACTTTTTGTTTTGAACAAATGATAGGAACTTAAATATTCGTTAACAGTTATGAGACGAATTTGAATAAGACGAATTTGAATAATATTATTAAGATAAAATTTGAATTGATTTGATGAGACTTACTTATCGATCGATTTGCATCATCAACTAACTGTAAACTGGTTACTGAAAACTCAACGAAAGTGATTGCATAAGTGGCACGTTGACTAATGACACCAAATTTGCGGTTTTGAAACCGTGGGAGTGAAGGTGATTGAGACAGTCAATGTGTTATTTGTCTTATCCAAAAGCTATCCAAGTTAAACGACTAAAGTTTCGGGTGAAGGATTAATATGATGTTACAAACGATATCGAGTTTTCGACTACAATCTATGAAATCCAATGAACTCTCTCTACAAAATCATATTGGATCCACAGCCTAAGCTGGAAAATTTGTATCATGAAGCAGCGATGTAATAGAGGCGGGTGTGCAGAAGCGGTATATTTTTTCACTAGAGATCTTTGTTTTAAGGAGAAGAAATTCGTTTGGATCTTTATAGTTTTGTTTTCGATTAATTTTGTTATCATTTGTATGCGCGATATAATTTATTTTTAATGAAATTAATCTTTCTCTCAAAAAAAGCTATCCAAGTTAAACGACTAAAGTTTCGGGTGAAAAAAAAAAAAAAAAAAACCCACTCCCTCCCATGTTCGTTCCATTACTCGTTTTAAAAGTCATAGTTTCGTAAATTTGAACGTACATAATACAGAAGTTATTATGTAGAATAGTTATTATGATACTAAGACGATATTTGCATTTCACTAATTCTTGTGTAAGTCAGGACTTACAATAAATTATTGTAAGTCCGCCTCATTTGTACTCGATTATATAGTTTTTGTACTATTTAAGTGATAATTATGATTAATTGTTACTAAATCTTTTTAGTACTTCTGTTAGTGACTTTAGTAGATTTGTTTCATGTTTTTTATCCCTTTAACTGCAATTTGTAGCTTGGTCTCACATTAACTTAGTGTAAGTTCAGCCTTACAGGAGAATTACTGTTTACATTTGTTACTCTCTCTTATTTAATTTAGACATTTGTTTACCCTTCTATTTTAGGACAGTGTAAACCCTAGCGTTTTTTTATGCCTTACAATAATTTTTAATCAAATATTTAAGCTAAATAACATAGGTAATACTATTCTCTTCCTTCCAATCATTTTTAAAAGTATTGGAAAATATTTTTGCATGAAGAAAATCATCAATTTGCGTCTCTTCCCATAATAGAATGGTAAACAAGTGAATGGTTCAGAGGGAGTATTAAATAATTTTTCATAATATTTTATTTACCTAAAGAATTGCATATCATCAGAGTCGAATGCGGTTAAAGTAGTGCATTGGATACCACGTAAAAGAAAAGTGGAAGTAACATTGTTGAAGTGTTGAACAATGGATAAAAAGAATGCAAGTGGTAAAAAATAATTAATACTACGATTTGATAGTATTTTAATTTATCTGTATCAGTGAACTATTTACACTTTTTTTTTTTTTTTTTTTGTGAGAGATTAAGAAGATTGTAAACAAATTACTGGGTACTGTTATTTTTATCTTAATCACTAGGTTAAATATCTTTAGTAATATTATTTATTGGTAATACAATAAGTGGCAGCAATGAAACTAGCATATCATACAATTTAGGCCCTGTTCTTTTCGGTTTTTTGGAGCTGAACTTATAAGAGCTGAAGTCAGTGTTAATTAAAGTTTAGTGGGGCTTATATGAGCTGAACTTATTAGAGCTGAATTTATAGAAGCTGAGGTGAAAGTATAAGAGTTGAATTGAATATTAAGAGTTAAAATTAAGCTTAAAAGAACGAAGGTCTTAGTTCTCCAACTTTAAACCTAATACTCAGTACTTAAAATTTGATCGATGTGAAAATTTGATTCGTATAATGATGATTATAACAAGAAGATTGCGTATGCATTTGGTAACCAAATTCACAAACTACTAGATGCTATAGATTGATTTTGTGTATGTAATCATGAATTAAACCACTATTATTATTATTAAGATAGTTGTGTGTAATTTGTGGAATTAAGTGTTAATTAACTTTTTACCGCACAAAATTAAGTGATTTAGTCAATGGCACAATTTATCTTGGTTTTGAAAACATAAAACATGCTTGTGTAGCACTAATTAAGTAGTGCAATTGAGTCACTAACTTCAAATGACTAATAAATTGTTGACACAAGCGCACATTATTTATAAAATATTTTATTATCGGCATAATTTTTAACTATAGTCATTTGAAAATAGTCTATATATGTTAAAAAAAAACGCAGGGGTAAGCTAAGATTACGTACATTCAAGAGCCATTGAACACATGGGATAATGTTGTTGTTGTATCATTCGTTATATGCGTATATATACTATAATGAGATGATTATGACTAAAATATAACAAATAGTTAATGATTAGTATTTACACATTCCTCTACGATCATTTTTTCTATTAATACATTTAGTTGCATAATAGTAAAAATTATAAATAATTGTTACGTACAAAGTATAATGAAAAAAAATAAAATCAAACAAGAAATAATTTGAATGAGTTTAACCCATGTGATACCTGTCGATTGTTTTTTTTTTTTTTTCTTTTTTTTTTTTTTTTTTTTTTTTTTTTTTGAAATTTCCAAGAAAACATATGTAAACTATTTGTTTCTTTATATTCCATTTTAAAAGGTCTTAGGATGATCAAAGCTTGTTATATACGGAGTATAAATTGTTTTTTTATTTATTATATTTGTTTCTTTATATTTTATTTATCTTATTTTGATTATTTTATAAATTGAACACAAAATTTTACACCGCGCATACGATGATTAATGTGAGGAGAGCATGTGCATGATGCACATGAATGTTAGTAGAATGTTTCTCGTAAATGTTAAGCATAGAAGTTCTCTACTTTCGATCACAAGATATTATATGAGATTAAGCTAGGGTTTCACATTCCTTGATTTGCAAGTAATAATCTAGTTGTACAATCATTCAGTTAACTCCTAATTCCAATGCAATTAATTTTTCATACGCCATAGCATTCTAAACTTCCGTTGGAAGTTGAAATTGATACTCGTATTCTTTCATAGGGAAATCTTAATAGAGATCGTCTTTCATCAAAAAGTAATTGACGAATTTTATGATGTATAAAAAGTGATAATATTTTTAATGTGACCAATTGACCATTATTAGTAGGTGTAAAAATGGTCATGTTAATATTAATAGGTGTAAAAAGTGATAATATTTATGTAAAAAGTGGTCATTTTAAATGGAGTCATTATTAATAGGTGTAAAATGTGATAATATTTTAAATGTGACCAACTGACCATGATACAATAATGGTCACGACCTATCTAAATGTAGTTAATATTTATGTATCAGTATCAGAAAGCTCAGTTCTTTACTATATAAGTAAAGCACCGTCTATTCACAAGACATTCTATAATTCTTACTACACATGCTCACATTAATGATCATTAATTATGGATTAAACTATGATTATAATTGAAAGTTTATTTAGGAAATAATTTTTAAAATTCATATAATCGTTGTTTACTTTATAAGTAAAAAATTGTCTTTTCACAAGACATAATGTATGTACTTCTTATTACATGTTCACATCAATGATAAAATTATTAATTATGGAGTAAACAACAATTATAATCGAAAGTTTATGTAACTATGTAAGTAATAATTTTTAAAAGTTATATAATTAATATGATAATATATCAGAAGAAACACATTGTCATACAATGGTTTCACGTAAAAATTTGCAATGAAACGATTAAAAAGATTATAAATAATTAGTATGGGTAATGGGTTATACGGAGTATAACTTACAGTGCATGCATCATGCATGACTTATCGATTTTGTAGGGATAAGTTCACTTTTTCGTCATTCCTTGGCAATTTCCAACTCCACAATACTATGCAGCTTGTGTGAAATTTCATAATAATAATAATAATAATAATAATAATAATAATAATAATTGTCAGAAACAACTCAAACAAAAATTTGTTAAAATATAAAAAAATTAATAAGTAATATACTCCTATATTAGACTTCAACCAACCAGTAGATTTATGATTTTGGTTGTTCGATTTGACACTCTATTATTAGAGCACCGCAATTCCTCAATTCTAAAGTGAAATATTTAGCACCAAATATAGCGTGTAATAAATTGCGTTCACATTTTAAATTCAAATGACAGTCGTGTGTGTCTGACAATAATTTCAATAATATTAAGTCTAATACTTCTAATTATTCATACCTACTTTTCAAATTTGCTTTTTATTAGTTCAACTTCTTTTTTTAGTTTTTTTTAGTATTTAACTCCTATTTAGGTAGCTAACTAAAAGCCTGAATAATCATATAATCATGTATGATCGTTTTATAAATGATTATTATTCTTTTCAACTTTACCTTTTCTAATAAAGTCCAATAATACTTTATTATAAAATATAATGTTGTGGCCTTGTTTGATGATTTGTACTTGTAATATATCTTTGTGTGTTGTTCCAATTGTTCAAAAGAAACGTTATACAATGATCTTATTGTACTAAAAAGTATTCTATTAAAAGCTTAAAATGATTGTTTTTTTTATCCAAAGATCGGCAAATACAATGGCCGAAACTCAGAGTCTTTTCTTATACATAAAAATAATATTTTCACATACTTCATTCCTCTATGCAATCATCTAAAAATTGTTTATATTTTCTATATATACCTAATTATAGGTTTGATATTCCTCAATTTTCTATTCAGAATATACTCCACTTACTCACACAAGGGACAATTCATTAGTTCGACAGATTATATTGAACTACAAATGATCACCAATGTGATCTCCATTACTGATGGACAAATATGTTTGGAAACGCAGGTGTAGTCCATAGCATAGGTCGAGACAATATCTTACCCTTAATGATCGAGAAAAAAAAAACGATCTTGGAAACAGGGAAAGGGGTCTCTACAATGACACTGTAGGGACTAATATATTATTAGATTCTTGTATCATTTGACTCATTACAAGAAATCAGAAAACAGACGAACATATTATGTGACGGCATAAAATAATCGTCAATTTAATTAAAATTGTTATACAGCGTCCGTCGTCGTATTTTAATCAAATCACATAGCATAGTAGCTTTCTATTATGGACTGATTTTTAATAAACTCGTGAAGTTAAGCAAATAATTTAGTTTAATTTGATTTGATTTGATTGATTCCAAGAGTGGTGAGGAAGGTATAGCTAGTATATAAGTGGCTAGTTGTTCATACTAGATACTCACTAAGCAAGCGCGTAACCGTTGATAAAAATGGGATTTAATTAATTTTTGTGGAAAAAGTGGCATCAAATTCTACGAGTATGGGTAGTCACGCGTAGAGGTGGCAATCGGGTCAGTCGGGTCGGGTTTGGGTCGGGTCAAGTCGGGTCGGGTCATGTCGGGTTCGGGTCATGTCGGGTCAAAGTGCCCTTTCGGGTCGAGTCGGGTTCGGTTCGGGTCGTCATCGGGTCGGGTCATATCGAGTCAAATAGTGTATCGGGTGAATCGGGTTTGGGTCGGGTCATTATCGGGTCAGCGCCATTTTATCGAATTATTTCAATTTTTAACCACTAAAATAAGTATTTTGATCATTATTTTATTTAATTAATTCATTATTAAGTCAAATATATCATTCTAAATAATAATTTGCTTTAAATCCAATAAAATTAAGCTTAATAATTATCGGGTCGTCAATTTAGTCGGGTCGATATCGGGTCGGGTCATCATCGGGTCAGATGCAGGTGGGTTAGATCGCGATTATCGGGTCATGTCGGGTTCACGAATTAGATCAACGGGTCGGGTCGGGTCGGTTCTCGGGTCACAATATTTTCGGGTCAATCGGGTCGGTTTTTGCTCGGGTTCGGGTCGGGTCACTCGGGTCGGGTCAAGCTTGCCAGCTCTAGTCACGCGCATCATAAAAAGTTTTATCATACATAATTAGTAAACAATTACGAGTAATTTTATGATAAAAAGCCCTTTTTAAGCCTTTGCCAACTATTCTTCGTTTTGCAGAAAGTCGTTTTGTCGGTTCCTATATTATTATTATTACTAGTATAGCACCCGTGCAAGCACGGTGTGCAAAGCTTTGTTTCAATACGTTTGGTGGATATCATTATTTCATGAATGTATAATTTTATTTGAAAATTAGAATGATGGTAGTAAATGTTAAAAAGTATTGCGTATAGAAAATAATCAATGACCGCAGTTTCATAATAATCAAACATCATATTTTCATACAGAAATTTGTGCCTAATAATTACATTATCTTCTGTCAATAATTATGATTTTCGTCATCTGAATTTAAGTACTTGTTACATATGCGACATTATAATTTACGTAATTGATTTTTCATATACGGATTTTACTCTCGTGATATACTTTTTTCATTTGTTTTTCCACAGTTACCCTTTTTACTCCCACAATATACAATTTTCTCTCTTTTTTTTTCTTCAACTTTTCTCAATCAAAATTAAATCAAGTTCTCAATAATTTAATTATGAATTGTAATAATCGATTCAATCACGTAATAATCTATTCCAATTTCAATTGATCTTAAATTATCAATTTCTAATAGTTTTTAATTGATTTAATTATTCCGTAGAACTTAAGATTATAATTTGAATAGATGGTGTTGAAAAGCGGCACCGACAAAATTGGCTGATCGGTTGCAAGTACGACGTGCGCGGGTTGCCGGTGCGGTGGTGGGAAAGTGGGCTTGGGTGGGGGGTCCTACGTACGGCAAGTTGATGTTGCTGGTTGTTATTATTTTTCTTTTTATTTTTTTTTTTAATTTTTTATTTTTTTAATCAATAAGTTTAATACAAACACGACTACTGTCGACCTCTCTCCATAGCAGCTGCCGCCTAGCCACCATTGTCGGCGCCGCCTCTGCCAGTGCCGCCTGTCGGTGTACTTCTCGCCGCAACCCATCAATCTCGCAACTTATTCAAACCCTACCCTACTTTTCAATTAAATCTTTAAAAAACAATTAAAATTTAATAAGTCAAGACCAAAATTGAAATTGAAATCGATTATTAGATGATTGAATCGATTATTGCAATTTATGATTGAATTATTGAAAAGTTAATTGAATTTTCATTGAGAAAAAAGAAAAGAAAAAGAAAAAAATTGTCTTTCGTATATTGTAGGAGTAAAAAAGGGTAATTGTGAAAAAACTAATGAAAAAAGTATATGACAAGAGTAAAATCTGTATATAAAAAATCAATACCCATAATTTAACATAAACTTATATTTCAAAATATTTTATCGAAATTTGTTTATGGTCTTCAAATATAAAAATATTTCATCACATTATTTTTGGTGTCAACATTTCATGTCAATATTTACCTTATTTATATACTTCCCACCATTCCATTTGATTGTATATCTTCGATATAACATATAAAATAAAGAAGTAGTCACTTGAGATCTAGTTTTGATTGTTTTTCGAGTGCATTATTAATATCAATTTTTATAATTTTTTGTAATACGTACTCCCTCTCATTTCCTTTAATCTTCCCACTTTCCTTTTTGGACCCATTTTATTTGTTCTTCCCCTTTCCTTTTTGGTCCAAATCTTATGGTTTCCATGTTTTGTGACCCCACTTTTTTTTTTCTCAACTTCTAATCTCCACCATACAATCCTTTTTTCTTATTTTTTCCCCAAAAAACTTGTGGGAAGATCAAAGAAAATGGGAGGGAGTAACTAATGATATGAAAAAAAATGTGTATTGGATTACGTGCAAAGGAAAATGTATAACAAATTCTTGTATAAAACGGGTAATATCCGTTTCACACAAGAAACGGGTCAAATAATTGAATAAGACAAAAGTTAAAAGTCTTGAAATTAACAAAAAATTTGTCTTTTCTATTCAAATGTCTAACTATTTGACCCGTTTTACATATGAAACGGATAATCCGTTTTATGAGAGACTAACTCAATAGCGTAAAACATATATGATGTTAAACATAGAATCATATAATCGATTAAGTTAAGACTATACATATGGCATACTTATATATTTTATGTAAGGAATATTGAAAACTTAATTTCAAAATATATAAATGTAACGTAATATTTAGATAAAATAAAGTAATATGTTTTGTGAAATTCTATCGAGTAATTAATTTAATAAAAAAAAATTATTATAATAAAGGTAACATTAATTAATAAATAATTTCGATTAATGAAATACTTATTATCATATAGGAATGGCCATATTTACGAAGCTTAATAATGGTAGCTATTGCGTTGATTTATTTCCTAAATTCACTCATTTGAATATTTGATTACTTCACATTTACATTATTTAATTACTCCACTTAACATAATGACGTCATTGTCTCCTTAAATATAGTGCATATCTTCATGATTGAATAGTTTCCTTAATTAATTTATTAGAGCATGTATTTCAGTATTTGTGACTTGGGCGGGAATTGATGAAAGCATAGTTAATGGCACTCTTTTATTATGTTAATATAGATTATTTTTATTCTTTTTATTAAAGAATTATAAACATCGTTAACACAAAATTGGTGGGCAGCTGGGAAATAATGACACGACCCGAAAACACGGCAAGAACCAGACAGGAAATTAATGGGTTTGGGTTAAGGCATTGTGACCCATTTATGTAAGTGGGTCAACACGAACACGACACAAAACTTAAATGGGTTGGGTTAGGGTTGAGCTCTTTAAACACGAACCCGACACAAATGACCCATTTAATTTAAAAAAAATAGTCATTATTTTAAAAAAAAAATATATTTAGAACTTTACAAAAATGGACAAAACACGAAAACACGACACGAACCCGTCACGAAATAAATGGTTTGGGTTGAGGCACAATGACCCATTTATGTAAGTGGGTCAACACGAACACGACACGAAATTTAATTGGGTCGGGTTTGGGTTGAAGGATTCGTGACATGATTACATATGACACGAACAAGAACACAACACGACCTGACCTGTTTGTCAGGTCTATTTTAAAATTGATTAGACGAGAAGAGAATAGTTATACCCATGTTATTTTACTTTACTTTTGGATCAAAAATTATTTTAAGACAAATAAAAATGTTTAAAATCTGTTCATTTCTAAAATAGAAAGTTAAATAAATGATTGAATCAGAAGGATCATTAGCTAAAGTGAAAGATTATATAGAGTAATTTTGAAGATGTTTGACGTGCAATTTTTCAAAAGCAAAAGCCATTTGTTTAACTTTAAAAGTTACGAAGTCAAATAATACTGAGCAATTTTTTTTCGTAATTGATTTTTCATATACGGATTTTACTCAAGTTATATACTTTTTGTCATTATTTTTCCCATCCTACCCTTTTTACTCCAAGAATATACAAAATTCTCTCTTTTTAATTTTCTACCAAATCTTAAATCAATTTAATTCAAGTTTTTAAATTTTCAATCATGAACTTCAATAATAAATTCAATGAAGTAATATTTGTAGTTTAATTTCAATTTTGTTTAAATTATGAAATTTTATTTTTTTTTCAATAAAATTAATTATAAGTTTTAATTAGGGTTTGTGGGGGAAGAAGGTGGGGTGGGTGGGTGGGGCGCGGTGGTCCGGCGGTGGTCCGGCGATGGCCGGTGAAAGGGGATGGCTACCAGCCTACCATTATTCTTCTTCCTTTTTTTTTTTCTCTGCTACTACGTATGCTATACCCATTTTTTTTATTTTTTTTTTTGGTTTTTTATTTTATTTTTTTATTCAATTATTTTCCCTCCTTGAGTTGCTCGCTTGCTGCTGCTACGTGACTGCGCCCCACCGCCGGACCACCGCGCCCCACCACCGGACCACCACGCCCCACCGCCTGCCCCACCTCTCTACCCACCCCCACCTTCTACCCTAATAAACCCTAATAAAAAAATATAATTAAATTTACTAAAAATTAAAAAATTTAAACACAAAATTGAAATTAAACGACAAATATTACTTCATTGAATTTATGATTGGAATTCATGATTGAAAATTTAGAATTTTGAATAAATTTGATCCAAGATTTGGTAGAAAATTAAAAAGAGAGAATTTTGTATATTCTTGGAGTAAAAAAGGGTAGGGTGGGAAAAATAAGGACAAAAAGTATATAACTTGAGTAAAATCCGTATATGAAAAATTAATACCCTTTTTTTTTATTTAGCTAATTTTCAGTATATAACTATCAAGGAAATTTTGACCTAGTGGTTAAGGTTGAGGTACACGTGACAATAGGTCACAGGTTCGATTCCCCCTCCCTCGTTGTATTACCCTTATGGCTCATATTGGACAAAAGAAAAAGGTATATAACTAGGTTTCTATTGTAAATGACAAGATTGCATAGGTTCTTATCAATTATTTTTGTGCTAATTTTATGGGTAGAAAGGAGGACCGAACCCACGTATGAAGTCGTCACAAATCGGGTTCTGTTCTTTCATAATATCCTAACTATTTTCTAATAGATTGTAAATAGAAAAGTCATTTGTTTAATTTTTGGGTAACACTACAAGAATATCTATTACGGGCTACCGCAAACTGTCGACTGAAAATATTAGTCGCCAAAAGGCGACCGAAATATCGAGCGGGCGACTGAAATTAGTCGACTAGGAATAAAAACGGGCGACCGAAATCAGTCGCCACATACGAAAGCGGGCGACCCGTCACAAACGTTGACTGAATCTTGACTTTAGTCACATTTTTTCTATCGGAATAGGCGTCACAAGTCCGTCACAAATGCGGTAGCGACGGGTAATCCGTCACAATTTTTTTTTTGTGACCATATTCGCAGTTTTTTTTAGTGGTTTCGAGCGGTTTATCGGGTCGCGTCAGATTCTGACAGCTCTAGTGACATGTAATTTGCCATAAATAGTAATGTGTCTAGATTTCACAACGACAACAACTTGCATGAAAAAAAAAAAAAAAAAAAAAAGTTTACATCATTGATAATGTCAACACTTGCTAATCTTTTCTCACTTTGTTTATAGCAACTTAACAATGTAATTAAAGACTTTTTAATTCATGATTTTCAAATATAATTTCGTATTTATCATCTGATAAAACTTTAATTGTTTTTTTTTTTTTTTTTTTTTTTTTTTTTTTTTCGATTACACAACATGACATTATAATGATACACATACAACAACATGATCCACAAGACTGACTATCTGACTTATTGTACAATACATTATAATCCAATATCGAAGACGATTATATATAACTTTGATATTCACACCTAGTCACACATATATACTCTCAATTTTAAGTGTCTAGGGTTTTCTCAATAATATTTAAGGATACTTGTGACATATAATGCATGTGTGTTGGGTCAATGTTGACATACATAAGTTGATAACATGGCTAGGGAGCATTAGAATAATTTAGATAGAAGAGTAGTCATCATAAAAATGATAGGCAAAGTGCATTCAACTGAAAGCAATTGCTCCTACCAAAAATAGCAACTACTCAATATATATTATCTTTGGCCTACATCCCATGCAATTCTTTGATTAATATGAATGTGACATTTTATCTCTCTTTTCTTATATTCAAATAAAGATATATTGCTCCATTTATATCGATCGACATCTTTTAAATTTTAGTTTAGTTTTGTAATTCTAGTAATTGTATGTGATCAATATTTGATATTTTTAGTTCACAAAAAAAAAGTCAAAAGAAAAAAAAAAGTAGTTGTTCGACTGGAAAATGCAATGTGTAGAATTTACTTTGTGAGCTATATGTATTCGACTGATTAAGAACGTTTACACTTGGTTGAAATGTAGTACGGATGAGTATATATATGTTTGTATGCAATAACGTTTTTACATGATAATAATAAATTTGTCATTTTATATTTATATGCTACTAACATTAAGCCTAAATCTATTATCACAAATTATAAACAAACATATTTTACTTAGCACATAACTCCACTTAAAGATATTCATTATTATTGCAAATCACCTATTTTTAAGAAGATTTATAAGGAGTATTTAACTAATAATAATGAGAATTGATTATACAAAGTTTATTTATTAACTTGATTGTAGTAGAACCGTCTACATATTATACGGAGTAATTTATATATTTTTAAATTCTCCCAATTCTTATAACGTATGCGTATTTTAATAAATATATGGCGTACATAATAAAAAGGCAAAAAAAAAAAAAAAAAAAAAAAAAAAAAAAAAAAAAAAATCTACCATATACGGAGTATAATAATAAACTTTTTGCAAATAAATATCTTATATAATTTATTTTTTTCAAATAACTACCCTATAACGCCTTTTTATTCAGATTACTACCCAAATGTTACAAATCTTTTGTATATCACTACCAAGTCACCTGAAAACGGTCTAAAAATTCAAAAATTCCGATAAATTTGACATAAAAATACTCAGTTTACCCTTACTAAATATCTTTGTTATGTTGGGGAAGCCAAATAACGAGTGACAAAACGGTCAAAAAAAACATTTTTTATTTTTTTGTTAAATGAGATTTTCAGGCAAAGTGTACCATTTTGAATAAAAAAAAAAAGACGTTATAAGGCAGTTATTATTTGTAAAAAAAATTATACAAGATAGTTATTTCCAAAAAGTTAATTTTATAAGGTAGTTTTTTTGTAATTTTGTCTATTAAAAATGTCAAGAAAATTACAGTAAGGGAGGGATTAAATATCAGTGGTCGTTTTTTTATTTGTAAGTATGAATTAGTTTTTTTTTTTATTTGTAAACAAAAAAGGGGTTATAGCCAAATGAATTGGCGATTTGCAAAAATGAGGCAAAGTGAATAGCCAGTTGAACTGGCTATTCCAAATAGCCAGTTGAACTGGCTATTGTAAAATTTTTTTGGGTTCGGTGCATGTTTGCATGCATGCAAAATGTTTGCAGGATGCTTTTTTTTTTTTTTTTTCATGCAAAATGTTTGCAGGATGCTTTTATTTTTTTTTGATGCAAAATGTTTGCAGGATGCTTTTATTTTTTTTTTTGCATGCATGCCTGTGTTGTTATGTCACCCATTTTCCATTATCTTATATAACACCCCTCCAAGATCACTTCCTTCGTAAAAAAAAAAAAAAAAAAACTTAGTTCTTACAAAAAAAAAAAAAAAAAAAAAAAAAAAGCTCTGGTTAAAAAACTTAGTTATAACACCCCTCCAAGATCACCCATTTTCCATTATCTTATATAACACCCCTCCATTATCTAAGTAAGTGTTTTTTTACGTTTATTTGTTGTTATATGTATAATGTATTTCTTATTATGTATTACTTATTATTTGTTTATTATTATGTAGTTTTTAGACTTAATCTGAACTACCCCTATATGAAATGTATTTCGTTTCTTATTATGTAATTTTGCCTTCTCAAATTATTCATTAGAAATGAATTAAAGGATATATAATGGTAAAACTATGTGTATTAAGGCAAACTGGTCCAAATTTAGTATTTAAAATGACGGATGTCAATAAAAAGTACAATAAAAATATTGGACACATAATTATTAACTAAGCTAAGTTTTTAGTTGTTATGATTCATGCGTAATTAGGTAATGTTTTTGAGAGTTTGTATTGCAATATATTTTGAGAGCATATTATTTGGTGGTGGTGATCGACTATTCTTTTCAACTGTAGTTGTAACGTACAGAGGTTTCTAATTAGTACGGAGTATTTTTTTTAAAATTGTTTGAATTATATATGGCTTGAAATGGATATATTTGTAGGGATAAAAATGTTCTCATTGACTAAAATTATAATGACAAAGTAAGAAAAACAAAACAAAATATATTTTAAATTATATGGAGTACATATTAATTCATTGTCCAAAAAAACTACAATAAATTAAATATTCTAATTCAAGTCACTACATCAAAATAAGATTAATGACTTTATTTAACATTCAACATAATAGTGGGATTACAAATGCCCATTCTTTGTAATTGTAACTAATAAAACATACGCAAACTTATTACTCATATAACATAAACATCTAGATGTCCACAAGTGCCTGCACCACCTAAACAGAGTAAGACTAAAATAAATAATTAGTTTCCAAGTGATTATAGTGATTATATGTTTCAAAATTTAATCAAAGTAATACGGAGTAGTAAACTAAGCACATCACATATCAGTGATAATTGATCGAAATGAAATAAAGTTAATGAAAAATTAACAATTGATTAAGAAAAAAATACATAGCATTAGTTTTGATTATTGATAAGAAAAAGTCATGTAGTATATAAACTAGCTTAGATCTCGTGCATAAATGCACGGTTATTGATATTATATTATTCTAATTAATAAAAATATAAGCAATAAATTATTTGAAGAATAATAATATAATAATTAATTTAATGAGATTATAATGTTACAATGAAAAAATAAAGATTCTCTT
Source organism: Dianthus caryophyllus (assembly GCA_023091065.1). Classification (NCBI taxonomy): domain Eukaryota; kingdom Viridiplantae; phylum Streptophyta; class Magnoliopsida; order Caryophyllales; family Caryophyllaceae; genus Dianthus; species Dianthus caryophyllus. Next base: position 25,372,258 of record CM041529.1, on the reverse strand, counting down.
AAAAAACAAAAAGGTAAAATATATAAAATACGTAAATTTTATTTTTATAGACTTTATTTGTAAAGCTTATGCCTATCATTTATTTTTGATTAAAAAAGAATAATTTTTTTTTTTGAAATAGTGAATAGGTTTAGTACTTTACAGTAAGTTATAAATTTAAATAACAATAATGGATAATAAATATATATAATACTTATTTGAAAGTTTAAGAATAGGAGTTGGAAATAAAACAATAGATTAAGTTGCTTAGTTGTCGATTTTATTATAAATTAAAAATAAAAAGTAAAATATTAAAATAAGTAAGTAATGAATTTAGTACAAATATTATATTGTTAATAATACCAACATTTTATTTTTTTATGCATAAAATAAGTATAAACATGATTATTGTAGATAATGAATGTAGACTTAAAATCAGATTATATGAGAAATGATGTAAGCATTGAGTTTTGGCGGGAAAAAATTGCACAGAATCGCGACATGTGGCATTGATGATGTCAGCGAAAACTGTCAATTAGTATAATAAAGATTAAATACCGCACCACTACGACTCTACAGTCTCTACCTATCACATATGACATATACGGAGTATATGATAAATTTTTAACATGATATCGTATATAGTGTGATATTTTTGATTTTATAGATATAAAAGTGAAAATCTAATAAGAAAGGAATAGAATAATACCGATAACTCCGTCCGCAACACAAATATTTCATCGATATAAGAGCACCAAATATTTAGTTAGACAATACTTTATTGATCATATTTTTCTGACGCTTGTTTACTTTTTTGTACCCATTTTTTTGTGGTTGTTACGTTTGTATAAGAAGCTAATTCATATTTAAATCTTTTACAGTTATGGCATCTTCTTCTTCTTCCCAGCCTAGATGTTTTCAAGGCCCCCTCAATGATACAGTGTTTTGTCTCCAGGCAAATCATATATCCGCACAAGTTTTTAAGTCTAAACGTCCATCTAATGTTGTCGCCTTAGCACGTAGAGCGGACGGTACTGTATGGAGCGAGTGGTCAAATGAGATGGACATTTGTCAAGGAACGGCAAATTATGTCGCGCAGATGGGATTTGGGACATTTTTCAAGTTAGGAAACATGAGAAACGACCACTCTCTTTTGCATGCACTTCTTGAGAGATTTCGTCCCGAGACCCACACATTTCACCTTCCAGTAGGTGAGGTGATGATTTCACAATCCGCACGGAGAGAGGTTATTGTATGCGGTATGATTTATATTTAATTTAATTTAATTTATTTTGTTTAACATTATGTAATGCGTATTGTATTTAATTTAATTTCATTTATTTTGTTTTTATAGAACCAGCGTTTGACTGAGCTTGGAGGTGTAGCTGTGAGCCCTTGGGTAGATCCAACTGCTACCGTGCGACCTACTCAGGTCATGAGGAACCGTCACGAAGCAGATGCCGAACATGAGATTCCACCTGCGAGACAACGGAGACATCGTCGGACACGCGAAAAGGCACGGGCAACTCAACAAGCTTACAATGATCAGCATCAACACCAACACCAACAGGAGGTGGTTGTTCCCGAACAATCGTTCCAGGTTCCGCAACAAGATTTTCCGCAGCATCAAGTCGAACAAGGCGGTTTCATGGGCTTGGAAGGGCTTGACTTGGATGATTTGAACTGGGATCAAATACAGAATGCTTTTGGTGAATTTGGTGGAGTCGGTGGTACTGGAGATGGTGGATACGATCATTCTATGCCGGCACAACCTCCTAGCGGTGGCGGATATGATGGATTGGTGACTGGCACTACCTACCCTAGTGGTGGTGGTGGTTACGAAGGAGGTATGATCGGCACTACCTACCTTAGCGGTGGTGGATATGATGGTGGTATGAGCAGCACTACCTACCTTAGCGGTGGTGGTTATGTTGGAGGTATGAGTAGCACTACCTACCCTAGCGGTGCTGGATATGATGGTGACGATTTGGATTTGAATTTGAGTTTGAGGCCCTCTGAACAGTCTGCGGTTGTTGATGGTTCGCAAGGTGTGTATAGGACACCCGAACAAGAGCGTAGGCGTCTGACCAGACCCGTTGGTCGTCGGGATAGTAACCTACATGTAAGACCAACCCAAGGCATTGGTTTTGGTACTCGTCCTAGACGTATTTTCTCACCCGAAGCAACCGATGAGGATGACTAATTTATTTTCGCATTATGTATTCGTTTCCTTTGTAATTGACGTTATTGTATTGAGAACGTTTTGAATTTTAATTATCTCTTGTTTATTGGCATTCATTGTTGGAGAAATTTGAATATTTAGTTTTTTTAGTAAAAGAAATTTGATGTTGAAGTGTGAAGATTTTGCTGAATTAAGTGTCCTTCTTTATAGAGTTCATTTTTTTAATATTGCAAAATTAAAGGAAAACCAATTAAGAAATTTAAAAAAAATGAGTGAATGTTTAGCTTAAAAAAAAAAATTGTGAATGTTTGAATATTTTTTTTTTTTTTTTTTTTAGTGTTGTATTCGAAATGAATGTAGTAGCGTAAAACGACGATTGAATTTACAGTGGAATAGCTAAGAAAAAGATCAAACTACCTATCCTAAAATAGCCAGCTAATCATTATTTGGAATAATACTAACTAACTATTATTTAATAAGCCAGCCTAACTGGCGATTCAATTTTAAAAAAAAAAATAAAAAATTATAATAGCCAGTTCAACTGGCGAGAACCACATTGTTACTCACCAACATCTTTCCAACCCCCTTAAACTAATGTGAAAGTCAGGGAGGGAGTAGTATTAATTAGCTCTAATATAATACAAGAAGCATAGCATAGTAAATAAGGTAGGGTGGTCCAATTTAGGGCAATTTTATTGGTCCATGCCCTTACACTTAAGTGGTACACAAGGTATGTACCATCGTAATTTCCAACCTCTAATTGTCAAATTTATGCAAAATTCCATGTGAATTTCCCATGGTTGTATTTTTGGTCCATTTTATTAAGTTATATTTGAAAATGATTGCTATTTTTTTTCTTCTCATTTTGATGTCGCGATCTTCTCATTTATGTTCGATGTGAAGTAAATTCTAACAGAGAAAATTAAATAGATTTAAAACCGTGTTTGAAACAATTTCGGTCATGTTCTCTATAGGGAGCTAGTACTTGTCAATTAAGCAAACTAACGGAGAGTTTTACTGTTTATCGTGCTTGATTACTTTTCTAATTTCACATTTAAACCGCGTACAACTGTCACGATAAGATTTATTTTCACGATATATTTTCTTTTGTTTGATTGTTAGTATGAGTACCTTTAATACTTTTAGTTTCACATTCAAACCGTGTAAAACTGTCACGATAAGATTTATTTTCGAACTGTTTGATTGTAAGTATACTTTTTAGTACTATTTTAATTTTAATATATACAAATGTGTGACATGTCCATGTAAAATGCAAAGAATCAAAACCGACAAGTATGTTAGTTTGCAAATTGCTAAACCCTCATTTTCAATTCTAAAATAATACTTCCTCCATTTCATTCAATTCTATTATTCTATACATTTACTTTTTGTACACTATTTAAAAGTGAAGAGAATATTCGATATATCGTCTAATATATGAAATAAAAAATAGTCATGTGAGATTTTGTTTTAATTGTCTTTTCGAGAGCATTATTAATATTCAAATTTCATATTTTTCGAAATTATGTAATTAAAGATATAAACAAAAGAAAACGTGCATCGACATACATGCAAAAAAGCAAATGTATAGAATTGAATGAAATGAAGGAAGTACGCTTTTTGTTGTTATCCAGCAGAAAATATACGTCAGTAATATAAATTGCTCATATGGAACTTATATTACCAGCAAATCTTAAGCTTAATACCCCTCAGTTAGTACGAATGAAAAAAAAAAAAAAAAAAAGCGTGAAATGTATCTTAAGAAAAAGTAAAAATAAAATTATCTTATACGCCCAATTGGTATATGTTTAACTCGTTTTAAACTTAAGACGAATATGCCAGTCTTGAATGCATATTTGTGCAAATTCAAATTTGAAAGTGTTTCTCGAGTTTAACACATTTTCGAATATTTACTACCAAATATATTACGATACACATATACTAAGCATCTCAAACATGCGACTAAAATACTCAAAAGTCAAAACAAAGAAAAAGAGGTAAATAAACAAACATATTTTTCATTACTCAAATAATTCCAATTACAACAATATTTCTTTACTATATGAGCATGTTTTCCTTTGTACACAAAATCACCAACCCGTAATTCGGGAAATTCAAACCGATACACCCTTTCGGGTTTTAGCCACTTCCATCCCGAGAAATACGACAAAACCGACCCCACACTCTACTAATATCGAGTGCGGAAGAAACGAATGAAAATCCCAAAAGACTTTTCTAGGATTGCAATACCAAATAACAAAAAAATAATAATAATAAAAAATATATATGATAGTAAAAAAAAAAAAAAGGAGTAAAACTACTACTCCCGAGTTCGAAACCCCTTTTTAACTAATTTTAACTTTTAAATTTACAAATATATGGGGGGGTGAAAGAATTACCTAAATCTATCACCACACATGATGAGACACCAAACAAATTAATAAAATGAATACATAGTTTTATAAATATAGAAGTGGATTTCCACCTTTATCCCGAAAACGAGTAATGAGAGGATGACGGGTTGCACGTCAGGAACCTCACTCGTGTAAAAATTGGAAGTCGAGGTTCTCGAGAAGTTCCTCGGCCGGTTTTACGTCTAAGAACTCCTTCGCTTTCATTGAATTTGAGATATCATCGACCGAGAAGGGAATGCTGCGTTCAACATCCTCAATATGTTATTTTCATTGGCCCAAAAATTCGATGAACAGAGAAAATTTTGACTAAAATTGTACGTAAATGTCGAGACATTTACTAGGTTTTGGAACAGAAATGTTACCTTGAACTGTCGTCCAACAAAAAGGAATTTCCGACAGCGTTGTTGGAGTCTTCCGTCATTAAGACTCTCATGCTGGAAATCACCTGTAGGGACGAAATAAAGGGTCTAGTCGTCAAAGCAATTTACGATAAATAAAGATATAGATCGAGTATTGTAGGGAAATAAACTTACATCGGGTGACACACTTCGAGTGTTATAATTGTCATCCCAATACAAGGTGCATATTCTATATAGTTGCTGCACACTCAGCACCTGAAAGATACACCGCAGCAATATTCAGAACACGGTTGTCCATACGCCATGAATATCACGATTTTCGTATAATTAAAACCCCTAGAAACACACAGATGGAAGGCAAGGACTTACAGGGCAGAGATCGTTGGTAATTTCGTCATAAGAAATCCTGTACTTCTGATGTATGACCTGTTAAAAAGATTTACGGGTTGTCAATACTACGTATAATTAGACCTTCAGTGATCAATTCATTTTCCGACAATCACTACATTGTAACAAAATGGATAAAATTCATCAAAAAACAATTGTACATACCAGGAAGCCAACAGCTTGCCTTATGTGCTTAAGTTCATCCCACGATGTACCTGCATACTGGAGACGATAACATAGTTTACAAACATTCGTACATTTTTGAAATAAGAACGTGAAACCGTCTCGTACAAAACAATCTGTTAAAAAGGAGGTGGCTTGTGTGAAGTCATGTCTTTACGGAGATGTAGGTAGTCGTAGAGTTGTTACCTCTTCCTTTGCTTGGGCACACCAGAGTTCTAACTCTGCTAATCCAGCTTTCACATATTCTCCATTGCTAAACGTACAGCATTCACGACGTAGTAGGAGACTGCAACGCGGAAAACAACCTCGTTGCGTCTAGTGAAAGTGTAAAACCAAATATATAAACAAACGTATAAAAAGTGGAACTAGGACATGAAAGTTACCTATTGAAGAGTTGCACGTTGATAAACGAGAATATTTGAGTAAATATTGTCTGACACAGGACCGGAGGTACCTAACCACAGCAAACACCAAATGAAGACGGTGCAAAATTAGATTTGAATGATGTTGGATGATTACAAAAATCTGATATTTCAAAGATGATATGCATACATAATTCTCTTTCAGCATCTTGAGAAGGGAGTTGAGGCACTCGATGATGTTCTGCCAGTGATTTGCAGCAGAATCTTTGCTGAATGATCTACCCGACCTGAGCACAGCGCCCTTAGATGTTCTAGGCGCCTGAAATCAAAATTGGCGGATGTCAGTTCGAGAAAGGAGGAAACATTAAAATATACAAAGCTACGAACACCTCGCAAAAAAATGGAAATGGGAATTGATATTACCTGAATGCACAAGGAAAGCAGTGAAGACAACTCCCGTTTAACGTTGTCACGAATGATACCGTAAATCTTCTCTAAGTAAGCCGTGAGCTGCTGTTTAAAAAGTAACGCTGGGTATTTGGCCTCCACTTGCTTTACAGCTTCGAGGGCAGCTGCTGCAGCAAGGCTCGTCGAAGGGGAAGATCGAAATCCCTGGCACATGGAAGCGACAAGTTGAAAATTAACCAAAGCACAAAAACGTTGGTCCACATTACGGTAATAATAGAGCAAAATCTGGAAGGATTGAATACCATAGTCATTCTCCCGAAAAGAGATGTCGGGGGTGGTGGTTTGCGTTGTGCTGTAGTGGTGCCGGAAGCTTTAAGGCTACGTTGGAGAAGAAAGAGCAACGCTGATGTATTCGATAGCCAATATGCCATTGTTTCATTGTTGTCGTCTTGATTCTACAACACGGCAGAGACCAATCAAATGACAGGTACATCAGTATTATTGACAATCAAGGCACAAATAAAACAAGGATAAACTAAGGAATATAATAATTTCGAAATAAAAAGTGTTTCTATTCTCTCTCTGAGTTTATAGCAGATGTATTTAACATCTGCAGATAGTTTTAGGAAAATAGAAAACTATCTGAAGAGAATACTTTCCTAATGTTCTACACTCCGTAGTACTCCCTCCATTTCAATGGGATAGCCCCATGACCCCACTTTTTGTGAGGAGAAAAGTGGGGCCATGGGGCTATCCCATTGAAATGGAGGGAGTATAATAGAGCGAATCACGAACGTTTTTCACTGGATAAAAAGAGAGTTTTCCAGTTTTCATAATATTCTCGAATATCCATGACAAGGGTGAGATTGAATCAAATGAAGAGTTGACTGCTCGGTTTCCACATACCTCGATGGCAGAACCAATCATCTGTATGAGGCGATCAAACACGCTAGTCCTTTCTGCTTCAAACGACTTCCAGTGGAGAAGGCACTTGTAAATTGTGAATGCTGCTACTGGTTTACCTTGACTAAAACCAATATTTTTGGTCACACAACTTACAAGAGCATCGAGATTTTCCTGCATAGTTTTCACATTTCTAGTTAGAATGAGCACATCAATTGCAGAGCTCTACTATTTAACCACGGAAGAATTGAAAAAGCATACGTGTTGACGTTCAGATTGAGATTTGACAAGTTTGCTGTCAGTTTCAAAGTCTAACTTCTTCACAGGAGATGCACTTTGAGGTTCCTACAAAAGAATAATTAAATAAATTTAGAGCATAATAATTGACGGAACGGAAGGGCATAAAAAGCAAGCAAAAGAATAGAAAAGATAGAAAGGTCCATCATACATCAACTTGGGAATCTTCGCTCGTAAGGTGACCGTTAGACAATTTCTGTGAATAAAAAAGTAAAATAGAAAAGGGATTTTATTAGTTAAAACATGGAAAGTAGCACGAGTTTAAACAAAATAATCACTATACAGAAGAACGAGTGGCGAGAGAGGATCTGAACTGATGATACTGGAGTAATTTCGGAAATGGAGTTAGGTGGTGCATTGAGCAGTGACTGATGCTGCCGAAGGATCTTGTTTTCGGATTCCATGTCCACCATTTTCTCTTCAAGCCTGTACAAAGTTGATAAGCCTCAGAGAAATGCGCAGGTCTAAACCAGACTCTAGAAAGCGTGCTATAAACTAAATCTGATTCGCTAAGTGCAGAACAGAATTAGTAGTATAAGAACCTTTGCATAGCTGTTTTCAGACTTATCATCTTTGATTCTGCTTCTGTTGCTTGTTTCAACCGCTCCTCGCTAAGTTTGCTCGTTTCTTCAAATTTCTTCTCTGTTTCATCAATTTTCTTTTCCAATGAGCCGACTAGAGCCTGTAAAAACAACGGTATAAGAGGTGAAGAAAACTTAAATTTAACCATCATATGAGAGGTCTTGTAAAATTACGGCACCAAATAACATGACTGAATAATGTGTACACATAATGACAAGTCTACAGAAAAACCAAAAAAGTCATGTTAAAAATTAACGGGGTAATTAACCTTGAGTTGTTCATTCTCAGAAGTAAGCTTCTCCACCATGGCACTGTCAACGACTCGCACTTCCTGCAGCACTGGTACTTGTTCGACAACTTTCTTCGCAGCCTCACGCTCCTTTACCAGCAACTCCTTGGTTTCCTTAAATTGAAGCTCCATCTCTTGCAAAGCAGTTTGTAGCTTGGTTGTTTCTTGTGTTTTAGCTTCCTCCAGATCAGCCTGCGAAATGCATAGTCTCAGATCATGGTTGCCTAATTCGTAGTGCCCCCGAACAAATGAAAAATACGCATGCATGATATATCGCGTCAACCAAAGTTTAGAATGATATTATAGCGTCAACCGAAAACTGTTTCTAGAGCTGTACTGACCCTGATTCGTTTCTCCAGCTGCAAGCGCCAAGTAAGCTCCTCCACCTGCTTTTCCAGTTTATTTTTGGCAGCTTGGAGGGCTCCCGTCTCCCGTGCAGCCTGCAATTTCCGGAAAAATATCAGCCTATAATTAGCAGCAGATCAATAGATCATATACCAACAATGCCAACAGACAAGAAATTATCTAGAAATTTGATTTTGCCACGTTACTTTAGTTCCAGAATTTGTTCTCTCATTCACAGAAATTTGAACTTGGTGTAAAATCGGCTCAAAAAATAAAATAAACAATTAATAGCTGGATTTCAACATGAAAGTGAGTCCAAGAACAGAAGCAAGAACATTAATATTAAGACAATGCATGTAACAAAAAATATAGATAGGGAAACAATGTAGAACAATAGAAGAAAAAGTAATCACCATTTTAAGTTTGCGCAGTTCTGCACGAGCAATTTTACATCTCCATGCACACTGTGTACTGATGGCAGCCTTTTTCAATTTCAGATAACGTGAGCGAGCTAAAAATTCGCGACAATGGCTCTAAAAACAAGAGAAACATTAAAGTCAGTTGCTGTTACAGAAACCCAAACACTTCTTCTAAGCTGCTAAGTATTCAAAAACACAACCACCTACAATTCCTTTAACAGATAAAAATGACGAAAATATACAGAAGATGGTCGTAAGCATTGCAACGTTAGCATCAAATCGTAAAGTAACCTGGATAACTATTGCAGCTCTTGACTGTCTTCTGAACCTAATTTCATTGCGAGCAGTCATCCCACGCATACCAGTTTGAATGGTGACAGCCGAGGAATACAGCTCCATGTAAGATTTACGTTGAAGATGCATCCGCGAAAACGTTTGAATCTTCAAGGAAGCAGCTTCTTGCCTTAGACCCTCATACACATGACGAGCACTTTCTCCTATATCATAGAATTTACATTAAGCCACTAACACTCCCAATTATAAATATAGTTACACTTAGTAAGGAATTTGGATGGGATATTAGAAACAAAGGGGAGATGAGTGCATGGATGAGGTGTGGTGTTTTCCTTCCTATCTTTCTTTATTTGAAAGCATTTAGATTCGGCTCAAAGTGGGCATGTCAATGAACCAGCACAACCAAAAGCGTAAGGCAATGGTTGGAGGCCCATGATCGTCGTAATACACTGACATGTCCCCTTGCAGAATTGGCCTTTGGGCTTGAAGAATGGATGCAACTTCAGGCATCCCCATACTCGGTGGCCGATGCTAAATTTCACTATGGAAACGAGGTTTTGACACCATGTCAAGGAACCAGCTCCATTAAAAGCATAAATCAATGGTTGGAGGCCCATGAGCGGTTTATACACTAATAGGGCAAATAGATTTATTCATTTCCCTCTAAACAAGTTAATTTCAAAACAAAACAAAACAAAAAAAAAAAAAAAGTTTCCCACTCTTATCCTTGATTTCCTACCATACGAACAGTAAGCTAAAAGGAAAATGGCATGCATGCTAGGAAGAACGGTGAATACCTCTGCATATAGCTTGTATCTGAATAGCAGACCTTCGTAACGATATGAAACTTCTGCGTGCCAGATAAGAACGGACTTTTCTTTGGATGATACCAGCTGATCGTCCTAAGACCTCAGTTCTCCGAGCATCTAAATCTGCCATTTGCCCAGCCCTGAGGAAAACCTTTGTCTTACCAATCTGCATAAACAGTTTGTATCACAAGACACAAGGCTCAGCTACCTTATACAAAAGTTTAGAGGACCAATTATAAAACAAGCGTAAATCAATAAGTCAGCACAACAAATTAAATACCTGGTAGCCATCCAGTCCTACTTTCTCGAGAAGCTTCTTACATGCCGTTACTTCATCACAACTAACATCAACAAATAAAAACAGTCAGTGTTTTCATCGTTGCTCCTAGTACTATCTTTTTGTCGAGAAGGAAAAAGGTACCTTCCAACCAGCACCTCTGGTGCAAGAATTCCAAACCGATCCAAAAATTCAAAAAATGGCTTTCTTGTAGGGTACCCTGCACAACTAATCCGAATAGCCTCCATGACACCCTTTGGAAAGAGTAAACAATTAGTTGAAACGGTTTCAGTTGAGTGTCAACACGGGAACAAAAATAAATATATTAGAGAATATTTAGGATACTAGGAAATAATAAAAGTACTCCGCATTATATTAGATAATAGAGATATATATTAGGAGATATATCATATCATAATATTGCCTAACAAAATAGGATGTCATTGCCTCACCCCACATCGTAGCTGCTGGAGGACATTCTGATTCTCAAAAATCGCTGGCTTTAGAAGATTGTTCGGCTTCACACAACGGATGTAATGTGGTTCCGTTGCACTTAGCGTCTCGAGTAGTGAAACCAATTGTTGCTACATAGATAAGATGGAAGAAAATCAGAAAGCCAGTATCGTCAACGCTTAATAAGTGTACTGATTACATAAATGCAAGAACGACATTACCTTAAAGCGAGTACCTATCGATGAAAACTTTGACGACTTTGAGGACTCCTCAGTTGAAGTTGGAAATAAGCTTGATATGAAGTGACATGTTGAAGCACTTAAGAGAGCTTGGTGTTCCGCCACGACATAATCTTTGTTCTTTTCCAAAAACTGCTCTGTTTGATAGTTAACCTACGAAAACAAACAACACACTAAGTCACAGAGACTAGTATCGCTGCATATGGCATACTGTAAGAGCTGATACTTACGTCACCAGCATAGTGGCAAATAGTGAAATCGCTTCGAGCTAGTTTGGGCTTCGTGAACCGTTTGTGGTTTTTAAATGTCTGGTAAAGCTTTTGAGCAAATGTTTCATGTGTTGATCTCGGGAACATGCTACAGAAAAACACATTTAAGTAAGATAACCAAGTACTCTCTCTCATCAAGACCAAACGGAATCAAGTATACACAACCAAGAAAGTCAACCCCACCACTTACCAGGCTTCATCCAGGAGGGCAATGATTCCACCGGGTTTCTGAAAGCGAAAAGAATCGACATAACATGAGTTGCTGTTTAACAGATTGTACGACATAGGTAGAAAAAAATTATACGAGTAGACATAACCGAAATCTCACCGAAGATGGATAAATACTAGGTCTCCCTTAAAAATTTCCACTAATTCAAAAAAAACTTAAGTTTTAGTTGTATACCTACCATAACTGATCTAGCAAAATCGAAATGATATAGCTGAGCCACACTATTGGCGCAAAACATATTCAAGCTAAGGCAAAACTGAAGCGTAAAACGAAAAGTATTAGACCACTAAAAATTTTCGCAAAGATACACTATATTTTTCAGGGGATGGCAAAGATACATTATTGGCGCAAAACATATTCAAGCTAAGGCAAAACTGGAGCGTAAAACGAAAAGTATTAGACCATTAGAAGTACAGAAGTGCGCATTCCATCTTAACAAACCGTGTGGTCAAGGACATTTATTATGATCAGCTTAAATCTCAAACTATTGAAAAGGTCGTAGATACCACTTTTGGAACATCACAACACGTGTTGGAACTGGAAACCAACCTTTTCAATTAGATCCAGAACATCTTGATTATCAATAAACTCAATGTAGCTCCAATTGATTTCTTCTTTTTCATATTCTTCTTGTTCCATCTTGAACACATGCTGCACAACAAACATTTTATGTGTTAAAGAATAAATGTAAACATAAAAGCAAAACCTGTCCAAAAAACTTATGCCCATCGGAATAAACCTGGTTAAAGTGCTGCTGCAGCTTCTCATTGGTTAAATTGATACAGAACTGCTCAAAACTGCAAAGCATCAGGCAACATAGTCACAAACATATGCATAGAACAAAATTCATATTAAACGTAGTCACAATCATCAGCGTCGACATTATTATTCCAGTGCCTACAACGATGGCGCCAAAAAAAAAACAGAGAAGGAGGGCTAGATACATGCGTCTACTCAGCCTTTCCCTTGCCATAACAAAGAGGCCATATATATTGCGTCTAAGGGCCTTTCCTTTGCCATAACAAGGAGGCCTAACACCACCTTTCCTCATTTTCTGTCACTACATTATTCAACTTCTCGGCAAAACAATGTGTCGAGTACTAGAACCATAAAATCAACTCTTTAGCATAAAAGCCTAAGAAAAGATTACTATTGATCTGTATATCTTCAACACAAGGATTGCAAGGATTGACCTAGAATGCCTGAATGCCTGAATTATCTTTCTCGCTTATTAATAACCAAGGTGTGTAATAGTGAAGCACCTGTTTGTCTTGAAGCTCTCGAATCCATAAATATCCAACACTCCTATAATAGATTTTGAATTAGGGTCTTGACCGATTGAGCTGTTGATTTTATCCACGAGCCTACAACAAACAAGAAAAAAAAAATTAATACCAAACCGGAGCAAACTAGTTGAGTAGGTTTTGCATGCAGCTTCTAACAGCACGGAACTTCAATAAAAAAAAAATTCCGTTAATACTTTTCAGAAGCACGCTCGGACGCCTTACCAGTCAAACAGTCTTGAGTACACGGTTTTAGCCAAAGCATCTCTACTAAGTGCAGCAGATTCTGGATCCAAAGATTTGGTAATAGTCTCATCACGCGTAACCATCATACGTTTACATAAAGAGTCTTCTAGTGCTTGTGCATCACACCTGAACAAAATCAACCAACACATTCCAAATTAACAGGCTCCATCTTCGACATACTATGACTACTTTTCCTAATTTCTTTCCATCTAACTTTTGAAGTACTACCAATCAACAAGACATTCTCACATGAAAAGTTCAGCGGCTGTTTGCAAATGGAAACGTGATTTGTCGTCTTTAGGCTCCGATGAATCTATTTCCTTTCCCTTAGTAAATTCAATGTTTCCCAAATGAAGAACCGCAGCTACAACCCGAAAAATAGCATCCTGAAAATACAAACCGGCTTAGAGTCAATCTTGTCCAGGTATTGATCACTTCGAAATTATTTAACGAAGGGTGGAAAAACGGGTGTACCTGCTCTTCAGAACTAATTCCAACAACATCCATCGCCCTTCTCGTTGCAAGATATTCCTTGCCATCATCAAGCCCTTCTAACTCGAAACAATTTGATTGATTCAGATAATGAAATGATCTTGGATTTCCAAGCTTGTATTTCTCAACAACCTGAAGCAATGAAAAATTTGTACAAGAACTTGATTATGTACATGCAAATGAATCCAAATGTAATGGTAATGAATTCTGATTGCTGGCATAGTAGGACTTTATTTACTATAACACTACTCTCATGATATTATAAGCTTATGGAATTCACCTTCCTCTGTTCTACTCAATTGTATGTGTTTCTATTTATATATATATTTTGTGTCGGTAAAGACATTATTATTCCCGATTTTACTTTTCATTGACTACATAAATAAAGCGTATTTGATTAATTACATTGATCAAAAGTAATCTTACCTCCACTTGCTTTACCTCACCTAAAACTTTGTGCAAAAAGCAAATGTTTACAATTGAATGGAACCGAGGAATTATAATGTTAAGGTTTAATCGTTTTAAGTCTTGCCTGGATTTAGAATTAAATACAGGGCATGAGTTTTTGTTTTGGCATTACATTCAGTGGGGAGAGAAAAAATCATAATCATGGTCGACTTTTATCAATACAATGGCAAAGAAAACAGATTAACAGAGAAGACATCACAGCCATATTACCTCAGATGGTCCAGCACAAAGCATGTAAAAACAGTGATAATTTCTTTCGGGGTCCGACGCTTGGCACACACGTGATCTTTCCAGCAAATATGTTCTAATAGCAGCCCCCGAAATACGGCCTCTCTGGTCAAATTGAATCTCCACAAACTTTCCAAAGCGACTACAAAACCGAGTCTATACATGAGCAAAATGAAGCTACAAGAAGTTGATGAACCTCTCAAACAATAAAAGCTAACCTGGAGTTGTTGTTTCTGACGGTTTTAGCATTGCCAAAGGCTTCGAGAACTGGATTCGACTGCAACGGATAAAATAAAAAGTGTCATTTAAAAAAAAAAAAAAAGCTAAATATGCCATAACAACCTAAGACGAATTTGATAAAAAGAAACAATAGTTTCACACTTCTATTGGCTATGTCTAGTGATCAGGAGAACGGCGTGGAAAGTGAAGTGAAGTTAAAATGTCACATGAAACATTATTTACCTCGAGAACTTTTTGCTCGACACTTCTTCCCTCAGCTGCAGCTCGACCACCCATATAAGCAAGATATCGCATGAGTTGTTTTGTGCTTTCTGTTTTTCCAGCTCCACTTTCACCACTCACCAATATTGACTGGCTGATACCTTCATTCATCATAAGTCTGCAAACAAATGGATAATCATTTTTCCGCGTGAAGACCAGGAAAGATTCTATAATGCCTTTTTTTGTCACTACAACTATGTAAAGAAAGTAGTACACCACATAATTCCTACAATGCCTACGGAACTTCAAATTATTTATCGACGTAAAAGTTTGTTTATGTCTAGGAATCAAAATAATTAAAAGCTTAAACCGGCATTGGGAAACCCAAGATCGGTTTAACACTGCAATAAGCCCCCTCGCATGAATGTCACTTGATGTGTGGACGCAACGTGAGCCCTCCCATACTTGGTGCTTTACATACCACTATAGAATGAAAGGATGGTGAGATTCGAACTCGTGACCTCTAGTCACAAGGCTGTGATTCCATATTAAAGAATCAACTCATCCAAAAACTTAAGGTAATTTTGAGACCTGATAACAGGTTTATATACCTTAACAAGCCCCCTCACGCAGCAACTCATAAGTGTCATCAAGTGGGTAAATGCTTCACACGGAGGCTTGTAGGCGTCAAATACGTATAAACACAAAATATTGTTTACAGTGTGACAAGAGGGAAGAGAGACTTCCAGAGATCAAACTTGAGACCTTAGGGAATGAGGCTTTGATACCTTGTCAAGGAGCCAACTCAATCAAAAGTATAAAGTGATGGTTGGAGCCTAATATTGGTTTCATACTCTAACTGTTTCCTAATGTTGTGTGAGGATTGAGCATTCTAGTTAAATATGCTTTCTCGAATAAACAAAGTGGGAGCCAAGTAAAAATAATTCTCCACCTTCGCACATTTTATTTAGGAATGAGGATATTATTAAGTCATAAAAGATCATAAAAGAAGTAAAGGGTACTATACCGGTAAGAAGCATCGGCGATTGCAAAAGGATGCGGGCTTAGCTCACCAAAACCTACTCCCTTGTATTGTTCCATCATATGTATGTCGTACAAGTGAGGTAGTCTTGTAAAAGGATTTACAGCTATCAATATGTTGCCCGTGTATGTCTGCGGATACATAATCGTTCACATTCAGTTAAAGAGACAGACATTTCACCGGCAAATTAACAAGTCATAGTCGAAGTATAAAGCATCATATTCAAGGTGATAAGATTATTATTAACTCTTAAAACAAGAAAAGGTGATAAAGGCCACTGATTGCTTAATAATGAAATGGGTGAAAAGGGCTTACGTATATTTCATTTATGTCGTATCTAGATTTTAAATTCTGCAACACACCAGGCTCATGCAGATAAGCCAACCGAGTCATATCATCAACCCCACATTGAGGGGCTTCTGGATCTTTAGGATATGCATTTGAAGCTTGCACCACAACCTACATACAAAGATAAAGAGCAATCAATCACAAAGAACCAAATATTTTGTGCAGAACGAAAAGTTAATTCAGATATCAGTACTACGAATTCATTTTGCATCATAGTTCAAGCGAACTACGAGTAATATTTTACAAGAAAGTGGGCTGAGATGCTGAGCGAAGGATAAGGAAATCAAACGAGAGAATTTATACTTCGTGCACTTAGCTCATCACAACAAAAGGATTTTGTAACTAACCGTTTTGCCTGAAGTGCAAAGAACCTTCAATTTATCACCAATAACCTCGACAACTTCACCATCAATCCAAGCAACATCAGGGTCCTCGACCCAAACAAGAGTTCCAACAGCAAGACTGGCCAAACCAGCCTGCACGTACGAACAATAATGTAAAATCACCACTTGGATTAACAGCTTTCATTTAATACATGCACCATGCGACGCACAAATCCAGGCTGCAAATTATATGCAGCAAACACGTGAACAGCTTAAGCATCACGACATATAACTAAAATGACGTCTTTGAAAAGCGGAAAACGAGTAGTAACTAGTTCTTCTTCACTCTGCCTGCAGTCTACTCCCTCAAATCCATCCATTTCCTTAATTTGAATTTTAGCACAAGAAGTTTACTTACTTTGCACTATAGAAGAAGCAAAGATCAGCATACTTAACAGGTTCTATGTAAAGAAGTATCTTAAGAAATGACAGTTCACCTGTGCCTTCTTAAACCAGCCACCTCCCCTAACCCCTTCCAATCTAATATAATGCAACGAGAACCAAAACAAAGAACGACGAAGACAAGAAAAGATCTTTTCTAATGAAAAGTGAAACAGAGTTCAACACACTTGCCACATTTATAATACTGAAGTCTGCTCTCTGAGAACTCATTTGAACTCGGCCTTACTCATAGGATACAAATCTACACAGACTTCTATGAGGTTTCACTAACATTTCAGCATTGTCTACATTATTGGAAGAACAAATTTGTGCAGCATGAAATTGAATACAAAGTGAAACTAGAAATGAAAGCAACAAACATATGCAATAACAAACTTCAAGCATATCAAAGTATCAAACAAAATATGCAGACACATTGCTCAAACACAAATTCTCAAAAAAAAGGCGGTCTAAGGCTTACTCTTGCTCAGACACCATATAATGAACATTAAAACAGCATTTTTTTAGGCAAATGTAAGCTATAATCAAGCAGTAAATAAAGAACAGATCGGTCAAACTAAGTCAATGTGCAGCATAAATTATTCAAATTAATTCAACCAAAAATCAACCACCAGTTAAATTAACTGAAAAATCAACAGAACTAACCAAAAAAAAAAAAAAAAAGCACACAAATTCATCAATGAAGCAACATTCATCAAACAAAATTTATACAAAAACAATAATTAATTAATTAATTACCATAATGCTAATATTTGGATCAAAGTTCCCCTTGTTGCTCTTCAAATTACTATCAACACTTCAACAACAACAAAAACCCCACTCTAATCAAAATTAAAACTTTAATTTTTACACCTTAATTAATCTCTCTTTAAAAAACCCCCAAAATAAATCAGGAAAAACCCAGATCAAATCACCCCAAAAGTTTCCACCTTTCTTTATAATTTGCTGAAATCAAATCTACCCACTTGCATTAAACTCTTGCTTTAAATTTCAAACCAAAAATCAAATCTTTTTATTAATTTCTTTTTGTATTAAAATTTTTAAAGGAAAACCAAAATGCAAGTAATGTTGTGAGCTTCAAAGTTTCAATCTTTTTATTACTTCTCGCAGAAAAATAAGGTGAGAAAAGAGAGAAAGGGTGTTGAGAGAGGAATGTGAATGACAAAAAACATTAAAATTTGCTTAAGATTAATTAAACCCTGCTTAATGTAAAAAGGGTAGTTGATTGATTTAATCAATTAATTAATAAAAATAAAATTATTATTTCCGATAATAACTATTATGATAATTATATTCTTATTTAGGTGGAATTTATTTCTTATTTTTCTTTTGGGTTGACATTTTTCTTGCTTCTTTCCTTAGTTCTTACTACTTGGGATTTAATTTTCATTTTAAGATTTTAAGATTGCATTACATTAAAGAAATATGATTAAGAAATGTAGGGCCGACTTTTAGGGTGTTCAACCCGTGCAAATGAACAGGTCAGAGGTACAGTTGTGTATATATATTTATCATATCGCTTCATTTAACATCAAGAATACTTAAGTGGTATAGTGATTTGCTAGTTTAGTTACGTGTTAGAGGTCAGAGGTTCAATTTGCATGGACTGCATTTGTGATATAAGAATTAATTTATTTAATTTCATCTCTTTTTATTTTTTAAAAATAAATTTGACAATTTTATTTTTTTTGATGCTAGAAAAACATGAGCCTTACTGAAAGTTAAAACGGATGACCCGGGTGAAAAAAATGACTATATATATATATAAGGGGCCCCTATATTAAAGGTTTGCACAGGGCCTCGAAATTTCAAAAACGGCCCTAACGAAATGTAATTACAGCTTACATAATTACTAGGATTAATATGAGTCAATTTTTCTATAAAAATTTCAGCGTTAAGATTAGAAATTATTGTAACAAAAAATATAAAGGACAATAATGAATCTTTGCTACCGTCAAGTGATAGGATTCACCATAATACCTTCTCATCTAAGACATTGTACATAACAAAAATGTGATCCAATTATCCACCAAAACTGAATCCTTACAAAATTATTTACTCCATCATTTTAAGTTTTAAATTGGGTTATACTATTATCATACAAAGAAAATAGAATGCAACACAAATATTTTTCAAGAACGGTATATATTCTTAAAATTTTAAAACAAATAAAGTAGACAAATGTGGCTAAAATGAAATATCTAGAGATATTTATAATAGTCACCCTAATATTTGAATCAATTTAAAATTAAAATAGACTCGTTATAAGAGAAATCAACTCATTAATCAATAATAATAATAATCAGTAATTCTCCTGTAAGATTGAACTTACACTAAGTTAATGTGAAACCAAGGTACAAATTGCAGTTAAAGGGGTACAAAAACTTGAAACAAATCTACTAAAGTCACTAACAGAGTTACAGAGGTACTAAAAAGATTTAGTAACAATTAATCATAATTATCACTTAAATAGTACAAAAGCTATATAATCGGGTACAAATGAGGTGGACTTACAATAATTTATTGTAAGTTCTGACTTACACAAGAATTAGTGATAATAATAATGATGATAAATAATTAGATCAATTATTATCTTCATAATTTGGAATGTTATTATAGTAGATTTTGTTTGAAGGAAAATATTAATACTACTAATTAGGAAGAGAATTAAGTCGCATCATTAAGAAAAGCCTTCTTATCTTCTTCAAAGCATAAATGAGGATGCAATTACAAAAATACCCCTATAATTTATGGGTCCCACAAAACAAAATTGTTTGCAATAAAATAAAAATAAAAATAAAAATGCAATAATAAAATCAGACACATTTGAAACTAGTACGCGGATCAGTAGCCTCTTCGGTCGGTGGTACCGTACGCGTCGTTTTCTTTTTTTCTCAATTAATCCGTGCAACATAAATGTATTGCTCCGTATGAAAAAAAGAAATTAAAGAAACAATTCACGTGAATAATCTCAATTACTCCAGTAATATTTTTTTATTTTTTTTTGGTAGTAATTACTCCAGTAATATTTATCTTTCAAAAGTAATTTCAATTTAAAATAATTACAGAATAATCTCAACTATTAAAATTATTCCAATAATATATTTAAACCATTTAACTAGCCCAAACAGGCTCAAGATAATGTTAAAACCGATTTAAAAAAAAAAAATCACTCTATTAATCTATCTAAAATTAAATCGGTTTGTCCTTCTTTTGTACTTATTTGAAGTGGTTAAAATTTGTAAAAGTATATCATTAGAATATTTTCAATAGTTGGAATTATTCAGTGATTATTTTAAGTTGAAATTATTTTTGAAAAATAGGTGTTAGTTGAAATTTATACTATAAATTTTTCCAAAATTTGAACAGAAGGTATATAAAAACTCTGTTTAGGATAATTAGCTGAAAATGTAGTTGAAAGTTAAAAAGTTAGTTGAAAGCTGAAAATATAGCTGAAACTGAAAATGTAATTAAAAAGATAACGAAAATAACTAATGGCCCTTAGTCAAACCTTGTAATACCTCTCTTTTTATCAACACAAAAGGTCTCAATTTTCCTTTCAAAAAAATAAAATAAAATAAAATAAAATAAATAACGGATAAGTTAGCTAAATTTATTATTATATTTTTTGGTAAACAACATGAAACGATAACTGAAATAGAGTAAAATGACGTAAAATTGCATGTTTATTACAGAGTACTAGAGTAATAGTTGTTGTTATTGTGCGCTATAATTGTTATTAAATTACTTTTAACAATTCATTGTATTATTATTTTACGAGTCAAACTCTACATAAGCAACACGATAAATATTATACGTGTTACTACTTCTCAATTTATATTAAAAATAGGGATATTTTTCGCGGTACTCTCTAATTTTGTCAAATGACACATCATTACACATGGTACTCTGTTTTTAGATTTATTCACATGACGCCCCTTAAGGCCTTAAGGACCGTTCTTTCCAAATTTATTTTTCACTATTTCAGCTTGGGCTTCAAATTTCACTTCTGATTCGCCTGGCCATTATCTGGGCCTAGCCTGTTCGATTCAAATTTCCACTTCGCCTGGGCCTGGGCCAAGACAACTATATTATTTAATTGAACTTCATTCGCCTGGCTCACTTTATCTGGCCTGGGCTCACAAATTTCATTTCTGATTCCAAATTAATCTGGGCTTTAGTTCAGCTTGATTCACTTAAAGTCCGAAAGAACAGGTTCTAAGTTATGTTTTACCGACCTATATCCCCTTTTTTAATTTTCCCTCCAAAAATTTATTTACACATCCCTTTTCGAAAAACTTATTCATTATGTTATCACTCATTTAATTTAGTCATTTGTTTACATTTTTATTTTGGGAAAAAATAAATATTGATTAAATAATTATTTGTTTAGAATAATTTAATTTAGTCAATTTATTTTTCTACCAAAAGATAAAGTTAAACAAATACTAAATTTAATATGGTATATGCTATCGTAGTTTCGCGTGCAACTATATTAAAATTGCGCAATAAAATGACACGGAGTACAAAAAGTTGGATAGATAAGAAGATTATATAAATAGTCTACAAGACTACAACTCTACATTGACAAAAAGAGTACGTCCAAAATAACACAAATTTTTATTTAAGACGGGTATATTTGTCTTAAATTAAAACGGGTAAAATATCATAAATAAGACAGAATACAAGTAGATAGAAAAGATGTAATCCGTAATACATTTGTTTTTTTATGTGCAAGTGGGAGAATATTCAACCCGTCTTAACTCTTACGTACTTCGTAAGACTTATTGCCAAAACAATGAGGATGCTTGCAAAACTTCAAAGGAGTAAAACGGTGAAAGTTGGTTGATTAATTAAAATTTAAATAAAAAAAACGCCGTAATAGACGGAGTCAATGATTAAAAAATAAAGTTGATTACAACACAAAACTGGCTTTTTTGGGTTCACGTGTTAGACAGGTTTAGCAGAATCAACATTACGATGTCATCAAAGACGCCTAATGTACTTTAACAAATCCAAAAAAAATACTCGTTCATTTATACGGTGTTATACTCTTACAAGTTACACCCTAAATGACATGTCACATGTAGTTAAAAATTAAGAATTAGGAATTGTCAATTTTATTCACCAAGTCTAATATTACAAAACTGTCTCATATTGTTGGTGATTTGAGTGAATTGTTAGATTCCCGTTTAAGTGTAGTCGGGATTCAGTCAAAGTAGAGTAAATTTGAACGGTAATAATTTATGTTCGGGAGTGTGGTGTATACACTTATATAAGAACATGGTTCAAATTTACGGTTTTAACTTTTAAGACAAGTGCAAAATTATATAATTAAAATAATTTTGGTTAAAGAATTGAAGGAATGAAGCATTTTTAATAGTTACTGGAGTTGTATATATTATATTAAGTTAGTTAATTATCAATAATTCTATAGTATTATAGTTGACAAAGGTTGTGAGCGGTGACCCTGAGGTCACAAGTTTGATTCCAGCCTTTGACAATTTGTTTTGGTGTAAAGCCGCCTCCTTCTTAATTTACTTTTGACGCTAATTTTTTATTTGTCTCGGAGCCGGTTCATCACCGGCCCCCGGGTGGCCGGGTCCGGTTCCGATCACTGTTATTCCGGGCTTTAATTTTGCCAGTTATTTTATAGTAATTGTGAAAAGTCATGTCTCAAAAATATTTATCAGAAATATTTTATTTCATTAATGTACGGGAGAAGCATATAAATATACTTCTTCATTCATGATTAAAGATGGAGAAAATCTAAAATCTTTAAGGCTTTGAAAACAAACACAAAATACTTCATTTTTGATACTCTCGGTTCTATTTGCTGTGAACGAGAGGGTTTAATTGTTTTATCCTGCGAGGGATTTTGTGATACTTGGGGCAAATGTAAGGGTCGAAAGACTCTCAAAGGAAAGCGGTTACGCAATTCGATCATTATTCAAGTAATTCTTACATGACGGTTATTTCGATGGAGTACCGAGACCACCGATATTTCTAACAAAATTCTCACAAGAGGTTATCACAGTAATATTATCATAAATCTTCTCACGAGGCAATATCACTATTATTATTAGCAGTCTGACAACTTTTATGAGATTAGTATAACTTAATTAATAATATTATTTTATGATATATGGAGTGAAGTTTTTGATAAATAAAATGTAACTATTTTTACCTTCCATGTGAAAATTGCAAATTTCATCCTTTTTTTTTTTTTTTTTTTTTTTTTTTTTTTTTTTTTTTTTTTTTTTACCATTAAAGTACTTTACTAAATTACTTGATTTTGTTTTATTAAATTTCTATAGACACTCTTATTAAGGATGTTATTCATTTATTTTTGTTAATCAATTACGTTTATATGCTATGATATATGCGAGCTGTTCGGTGGTTTCTTATGTTTTTTTAACAACTTATAGGTTCCCAATAATTTAAAAAATCAAATTATTTGAAATTCAATGTAAACTACTAATTAATTAATTTCGGTTAGAAATACTCCGTAACATAAAAAAAATTTGAATATAATGAAATTACATTTAACTTTATCATTAAATCCTTCATAAAATCCTAATTTTATCGTATAATGTGTGCTATTTCATTATTTATATTAAACGATGGGGTTAAAATGCTGTATTCGACCATATAAAGTCAAAGGCTCTGTTTGACAAAATTAGCTGAAAGGTAGCTAAAAGCTGAAAATAACATAAGTTAATTGAAACTCATTATATTGTTTGGTAAAACAACCTGTAATAATAGCTGAAACAAAGTAAATTACGTAAAAATAGATGATTATTAGTTTATGAATGATGATAAAAGGATATAATAGTAAACAAACTTGTAATCAGCTAGTTTATTGTTTTAATAAGCTACCTGAAGTAGCTTTTTATTTCCGCTAATTGAAATATTTTCAAGTGAAACTTACCAACACTCCAAATAAAACAGGTAGCTGAAATTTAGTCAAACCAAATAAGCTAGCTGAAATGCGTTACCAAACGGAGCCTTATGGACAAAATGGAGTGAGTATTTTGTATATGGATTTCGTACTCCCTTTGTTTCAAATTTGTTATAGTTGACTTTTTTTGAGGGAAATTTAAGAGAAGTGTAAACAAATGACTGAGACAAAGAGAGTACTTAAAATAGAGTAATCTCCAGGGTGTTATCAAAATTTTATATTCTCGATTACCAGGCCAATTGGTAGCAGCGACAATGACGGTAGTCGTAACGCCTCGACTTCAAAATGAAGCGAGAAAATAGATGGACAATTTACTTCCACGGGATTTTCGGACGATTTCTTTCAACAAAATTAAGATAGACATATGACACATATCCAAGAACAACCCTACGACTTCAATGCTCAATATATCTACCCCATCATTTGTACGGAGTACTATTTCATTAAATTACTCCGTAGCTACTACTCCATATAAGAGTATAAGACCGTCGAAACAAAAAAAAAATTTAAGAAAGGGAGCAAATAAGTTTTATGTCGTGGACTAAAACGAAAATGACGAGCTTATAAATACGATGAGAACGTTTATGGAAAGTTTACCGTAAGTTTTTCGTTGCAAAATCATTCGATTTGTAGATTTATTGTTTGTCACAAAACCCGATTACAAGAAAAAAAAAAAACAAAGATCTTAAAACCCTGTCTAAGTAGCTACCTGTTTCCCCTTCTGACTGAAAAATTGTTCCAAACGAGGATCAGTAAGACGTGGGAGACCTGTCCGCGCTCCTAAATCTCGGCAACAACTGCTAGCCTGCAGAGATACGAATCAGAAGAAAAGTAGTCGATTGTGCGTTATTTGTGATCTTTAAATGGTAAATTTACTATAAGTGAAATTGATCTGACTCACCACTTGAGCAGCAAACGGCAACATGATTTCCGTAGGCATGTCTGTACAAAGAGCTGCAAAGCAATACGACAGGATTAACACGTTAAACATTTACATCTTTCTGTTTCACAATTAAGTCTCTCCATTTCGTGATTTTTTTTTTTCATGTACCATAAAGAACTGATCCAACGAAGGCGTCACCAGCACCAGTTGTATCAATAAGCTCTGATGGCGGTATTTTTTCAGCTGTCCCCACAAGCAATCTTCCAGTCAATTCTCCAATTTCACGCGCTTTTAGCTTCAGAACCGTCTGCGAGCGGAGAAGTCAGGCAAATAAATAGATCAAAGCGGCTTAAAAATCTAATTTTCACAGGTCGAAACTTACTGAGGAAATGCAAGAAGGGGAAGTAACACTGCAATCTTTCCTCTGATTTAAGGATGCTAAACACTCGTCCACGTCCATGTCTTCCAACTCGTCATCGTTTGCTGCGCAGAGATTAGCAGATGATTCCAGTCCGCTGACTGCGTAATTAAATGAGTAAAGGGAAATTCAATTGATTTGTCGGGAATCAATCTAACCAACTTGAGTTCTCTGCAGCATTATACAGCCTTCTTCACCAAGGGTCACAACCACGAATTTCAGCTTTGGCAGTCTCGTTAACATCGAAACTAGTGCACTTGGAATTGACGGTGCCATTGTCCATGCCTATACAAAAGAGGGTAGAATATAGAAATGCTTCGCTATGTTAATTTAGAACTGTAAAACTGACGAAAATACTTCTGTCATAAAACTCATAATATTGATCAGTTAGAACAGTTTCGGTATTCATTCATACCTGAGGATATTTCGCTGAACAAATAGCATAGTCTGCCATATTTAAAAGATTATGAAACCCTTCCTCCCCCATTTCAGCATCGACTAATATCGGTATATTTCTACGACAGGCCTGTAAGAAAAAAAGGAAAGGAAAATTACGTCATGGAATTGGAAATGAGAGTGCCGTTTTTTTTTTTAGTAAAATATTATCGAGTTGATTCATAATATTCAGCATAATTCATGACATTCGTTTCACCAGAGACGGGGGAAGCCCTCAACCAAATAAATTCATCGATTAGTTAGGTAGCAGAGCGAGGAAACGAGTGAGTTTTACCTCTTCTGCAACAACTAAAGCAGTTTTAAGTGAAAGTCCGTCAAAATAGACCAGGCGAGCACCGTCTAAAGCAGAAGATAATTTTGCGGGCGTGAAGTCGTCAGGCGTCATAGGAGGATATCCCGGCTGATAGATAGCTGTACGAGTTTTCCTGTATATGCATCAGAGGAAAGAACGATATAGTGAATCAAAGTAATTATAGACAAGAAAACGACAATTTAAAATAAGATGAATTGAAGCAAAGATCTCACATTTTACTATCAACAATGAGGTAACTAAACATCGAGCGCCCTTCTTTGGATACCTGCAAGGAACATCAGTAGACTTTTATACACGAGGCGCTGTGTTTAGTCAGTTTACAGACACGTAACTGTGATACTTTATTCAACAAGAAAATAATTTAATTTACACTTTAAAACATAAGTAGCACGGGAAATAGATAAAAAATCACCACTGTGTAAGAAGTATCGACACCGTCAGCTTTGAGCTCCTCGAGCATGGCTCTTCCTTCAGAATCATCAGCAACCTATTGACCACGGAAATCAGTGAGCATAACTTAGCAGTTTAGAACAAATGCACAATGTAGATTCTTATGAAACCAGTATACGTAAAATTTGTTGAGTGACGTAAGTGGAACGATAGTTACCTTGGTAATGATTCTTGGTTGTAATCCAAGGCGAGCAGCGCAAGTTAAAGCATTCCCGACATTACCTCCCCCTTGAACCTGATAACCGACGACAGAGTACCATAATAACATACGCGGTCGATAACTAGAAATACCACTCACTGTGCTCTCTTTTTGATCTAGCAAAGCTTACCCGACCTGAAAAACCTAATTTTACAATTGATCTGACCCGTAGGCAAACATACAAAACCAAATACGACTCGAATTCTAATTCGACCGACCCTATCCTATCTAACCAGTATAAAGTTGATCGCGTATTAATCCGTATCCCTAAGTGAGTTAATTACAAGCAAATATGTAACACCCGTCTCCTAATGAGCATGTATATAACCCTATTCTGGTCCGGTATGGAATGAACTTATAATTGTGGAATCGACTCGATCATCAAATTCTAGATTATAAGTTCATAAACCTAACCCATTCCCATTTTTGGCGGAGGAACAAATCTACTAATTCTTTGATTCCCACATCGACAAAGTAAGAAGGTTATCTTAAAGTATTCAACGACGACAACAGCAACAACAACAATAATATATTATTATTATTATTATTATTATTATTATTATTTTGTTCAATAACTTAGTTCAGTTTAGTTCTAAAAAGTCAGAAATAACCAATAATAAGAGATTCAACTAATAACTTGAGGGGAATAACTCAACTTATTATTATACCATAGGGTTTTCAAAGATTACTACAGTTGTTTTAATTTGAAAACGAGGGGGTTGAGTCCCCGGGTACATGCATTCCCGCACCACCACATGTACCATGTAACGAGGGGGTTGAGTCCGCAAGTGGTGTGCTTTTTATGGTTTAATTCTTTTTTAATCCAGGTGGGATTTGAGCCTGATACCTCACACTTTGTTGCACACTTCCAGGTTAACCCAAATTTCACCTTACCATTTGGTTAAAAACATATTTTGTTGATAGAGACATTATTGACGAGTTTTCTATATAGCAAAATCAACCAAAAAATTCATGATTTTAATCCCCAAAAACATGTTTAGGTAGCTAAATATAATACCGAGTGTAAAAACAAAAAGCCTCAGTTCTAACCAGTAGGCCGCCATGACATCCTCGGTTATTACAAGGGAGGGAGTTCTTACTTATTATATTTTATCAGTTCAAATCAAATCTGTCCAATTCAATTCAACTCGATAATAAATCCAAAAGATCAAACATGGGCTAAATTAATAAAGGTTATTATTATTATTATGAACAACTGATCAAGTGTATGTACCTTGTAAGAAGTACCTCGGACCTTCTCGTCAGGTTTCGGAAAATCATCAACCATGACTAGGTAGTCCATCGACGCACCACCGCAACCCACCTGTTATCACAATTTATTTAAATTACAAATACAGGGGTAATAATAATTATTATAATGATCACATTTTAGTTAAGAAAATTATACCACCGTATGATTAGCAAGGAGTGGTGAAAGTGAATGATGACAGTACACCTTGACCCTGCTAACACAAATATTGAAGAAAACAACATGTCACCAAATATTATTCAAATTAATCATGTTTCATTATTAAATATAATATAATAACATAATATTACTCGTATTATTTATCAGTATAAATAACATGCAAGTGATGCAACCCATTAACCCAAATAACCCGAACAAATGCTCCATCCGATCAATCAAATTGTTACTCGGTCACATTTTAACTAGTTTTGCGAGAGAAATTTTAGTCAAATGTGTTAACAATTTGATCGATTAGACAGTATATAAGTAAGAATAATAAAAATAAAAATAAAGTGGAAGATGTATATACGAATTGAAAACCTGGTTTTGTGTGGATAATTATAACATGCAGGTGAAGAAAATTTACTTGGGAAACATTTGAGATTGAGGGATGTTGTGTTCATCACACACAACATTTTTTTTTTTTTTTTTTTTTTTTTTTTTTTTTTTAGTTTTTTTAAATTTTATTTTAAGAGTATGAATTTGGTTGTGTACGTATATGTGTAGATGATGACTGATGAGGAAAATGGGACCAAAAAATTGGTGGAAAATGAATCACATGATAATGTTGGTTTACTCTTAGCATAATTGCACTTGGTTAGCAAATTTGGATGCCTTCATGGCCTTTCCTTGATATAGTATCACGTATTCTCGTGAGACCGTGTTATTCAGTGAAATACAGTAATCTCTTATGAAAAAATATTAATAAGATAATAAATAATCACTTTGTTTCGTCTCATAATAAATTACTCCGTATTCTAATACTGTCTTTCTTTAATCACATTTATTTGTAGTATTTTTTTTTCTTGCTAGTAGGAAAAAAACTACATATAACGACGTAACGTTGTCAACTTTGTATATCAGGTTTGGGTAAAACCCTTGCATAAATGTTCAAATAGAGGGAGTATTTAACTTGCAATTATTTAACTTAGGGTGCTTATAGTACAAATAACACTATTAATTTTCTTAGTTTATAAACATTAGCGTCAATAGTTTATATTTTTCCTTAATAGTTTTCCTTAGTTACTTTATTATGACCCATAAATTTCGTCGGTCTAAATTAGTTTTCAAATTATTTTGAACCGATCTTACAATCTGATAGCAAGGTCATTGTGTAAAAAACGGAGTACTTTATTTAAGAGTCCATGAATGATTGACAGCTTAATTGGGCATGATCAGTGTCAATCAAAAATTGACTAAGCATGTCACTAAAGGATGAGCACATAGTTCGCAAGTTTAATCCGATCTGAGTGTTCGACCCAAACCTGAGCAAATTCAACTTAACAAATCCCGAACATGTTGCAACCCAAAACCAACACGTCCGATCATTTTAACCTGACACAAGACCATAGCTCAACACAACTTAATAATAAGTAACCTGAATAAGACCCAAGTGGACCCTAATACGAGTAACTTTTAAAAAACTGAATTTGTAAGAGCTTAGCATAATTTTAACCGCTGAAATTAAGCCGAAAAGAATATAGCCTTATTACCCAACCCTTCAACGTCTTTAACCCCTAAAACCTTTCACTTAGTCGAAAACCCCTCTTTCAATTCAAAAAAAAAAAAAAAAAACCCAATTTTTAGGGTTTATCGCAAAAATGTTGAGAAGAATTGGCACCAGATTTCTTTCAGCAGCAATGAAATCCGAACATCCTTCACCTGCTGCTGCTGCATCTTTTTCTTCTTCATCTTCGTCGCGTAATCCTCTTGAGGAGTTCTTCGAGGTTGATCGATCTGTTGATGATGATAAACGCGTCGTTTACGGTCCGTCTCTCTTTCTTTTGATTCTTCGAACTCCGTCATTTGTTTACCTTTCGATTTCTGAAATGTAATTTGATTTGGGGATTGAGTCCCTATTTTTAACGAAACAAAACAGCCAAATTTACGTTCATTAGGGTTTTTTTTTTTATGTAGTTTTTTATTTCATTTTGGTATAATAATTGTGTTGTTCACTACATTTATGTGAATTTGTTGTTTGTATTAAGAAATGCTTTTGTTTTTACTGTCTAATTGATTCAATTTTGCTCGCTGGTAGAGCAAACAGTGTGACGAAATTAGATTTTGTTTTTTTTGTTTTTTTTTAAAGTTCATATCGATTGTACTTCGATAAGAAAATTGGTGATTTGTGTTCTATTCGTGTCGATGGACTACATTTACAGAAAATATGCTAGGGTTATTCGAATTTTGTTGTGAATTGAGAGTCGAATTGAGGGAGTATATGCTTATATTTGATTTTTCTTGCGTAAATTTGGTTATGTCTGTTATATTGCTTTGTGAAATTACTCAGAACTTCTTGGAATTAATATTATAGAGTTTGTTTAATTTGCTCTAAGGCAAATACTAGAATTAGTCTCACTTCCACTTCATGATTTTTCGCTTATGATACTGACCAAATTGCTCATTCGCCGTGTCTAATTTCTCTTAGGGCGGGGTTGGAAAGCTAGTGAATTGCGCCTTAAATCGTGGGACGATCTCAATAAGCTCTGGTATGTGCTTTTGAAAGAGAAGAACATGTTGATGTCGCAGCGGCAGATGCTCAACGCTCAAAATCTCAGGTTTCCCAACCCAGAACGTCTTACAAAGGTAACTTTTGGGCATTTTTAGCTTCTCATGTTTCCGTCTATTGTTGTTTGAGTTGAATGAATGTGTGTGTGTGTGTGTGTGTGTGGGTATTAGATTCTTTTCCATCAGATAAAGTTAAACGTCGCTCTTTAGCCATACAACTTTGAGTAGTCTCAACTTTGACTATGTCACTTAAGACTAGCTCGATATTTTGATCAGGAAAACATTGGTTGACACTTGCACTGATGTCTTACGAACATATGTTGTTACAAAATTTTGAGTTCTAGGGTACCTTACGTCCTTACCCTTCCTTCTTTATAAATTTGAGTTTTTCACTTGTGCGTCGGGAGGAATATCCAAATATTATACGTAGCTCTCTGGCTAGTATAGAGTAATGCACGACTTTAAGAATGGGTCAATGCAACAATTTATCGTACACTGTCAAAATTTTTCCATTTTGTATCAGCGGGAAGTCCTCGGAAACTGTATTTAAGATTTATAATATGCTGCTTATACTACTACACCTAGTAATTTCTGTATTTCCAACACCATAGATAACCTAAATTGACACATATTCTTCTTATTTATTGTGACGTTTTCTCGATATTTGAATGCAGGTGAGGAAGTCCATGTGTCGGATCAAACATGTTCTGACAGAGAGGGCGATTGAGGAACCAGATGCCCGTAGATCTACTGAAATGAAAAGGATGATAAATGCTCTTTAAGTCGACCTTTATCAGCTGAAAGAGCGAATTTCAGAGTGTTTGGCGCTGGATGCTCATCACTCATGTATGAACTACTAAACCTTTTCGTCTTTGTCAACGTTTTTATGTTTAATTATTCTTCAAAGCACCTCTTTTTCCGTGCCCTTTGTTGAACGTTAGCTTGAGTGAAGAAATATTTCCAGTTTTCGACATCAAATTTCTCTGATAATAATGCTGCTGTTCTCTTTGAAAAATGATGTATACGAATGGTAAGCTTTTGTTGTCCGTGTTTTCTTTCACTGCGACGTAGCAGCATGTCGATGCCATGCTAGAGACAGTCATTAGTATGTTCTGAACTCTCTTTAACTGTTGACTGCGTGTATTCAATACTCTTCATCCTACTTTAAACGTAGGCCAAGCGTCTAATGTCTATGCGTGGACGATTGTTTATCTTCCTAGACATTACTCCTTTCGAAATCCGCAATGCTTAAGCCCAGGCAATAGTTAAACCGATTTGGGATGCCTTTGGTGCATGAGTTAGTCTTGTGAAAATCGTCTTTCACAAACAAAGTGAAAAACGAGTTTCATGATACATACAATGTGATCACATTTAGTCTGAATAAGACAAGACCAATTTTGTATCTCGGAATAATGGTCACAATATACTTAGTATCGGTCATGATGAGCTTAAATACTTGGAAGTCAATGACCATGTCGTGGAGATGACTTATATATTTAGTAATGGCAGTTCAAATTATCCACAAAAAAAGTACTTAATTTAATTTAATTTATTACTATGAAATCTTCTACAAATAATTTTCACCCTATTTTTTTGTATTTTTAATATATATTTTTATTCTACTTTGGTCACTATGGTCCTCCACTCCTTTAATTTTATACTATAATTTTCCACGTCCTTACTATTTTAATTTTGTATAAATATATCTTCTCATAGAATTCACTCCAACACATTTCCAGCCTTTTTCTTGAACTTTTCTACAAAGTTTTTACCAATATTGATTTTTTATTTTTTAGCTAAAAAAACCCTCAGAAGTTGTATCAAACAAAAGGGGGAATAAGATATGAGAAGGTTTTCCAAATTCGACAACAATAATTTTAAGCGTAAAACAGAATACCCATTTTATGATAAAGATTTTTGCCATGAAAATGAGCAAAATTCTGACATTATTGATGAACAAGTGGAAAAAGGAGGGGTTATTTTGAGGAGAAATCTAACGGTTTCGTCATCTACGACAACATTGAGGAACGGTAAGAGTAACGAGTCTATAAAAAGAGTTTTTTCACTCCGGTCGTCGTCCGTAAAATCTGATAGGTATTGCAGGATTATTGATCAACCTAAAATTGTTTATGATCGTGATTACGATCATAATTATGATTACGGTGGTGATTATGGCTGTCTTAATCATCATAATGATGATGATTATGATGATGAGTTTGACGTTGAGAGTCATGGGTCAATGGAGGAGAGAAAATTTGTTGGCAAAAGGAATGTTGGATCTAAGGTCGTCAAGGCATGTAAAAGACTTTTTAACCGTTAAAAATGTTTGAGAGACTATTTTTCGGGAGATTTAGCGAAGGTAATTAAGGTTTGTAAAATCGTTAAAATGTATCCATCAGACGTACTAAGTTTAAGACGATTTTTCACGAGACTTATCAAAATTCGAAGGTTCTCGATGCTTGTAAAAGACTTTTGAACCATAAGATTTGGTAACTAATACTCCGTATGTATTGTATGTTATCTTATGATAAGAAAACGAAAATAGTAGACGACACGGTTGTATGCATACGTAGAAATGGCTAATTACATTATTCATGATTCCTGATACAATCTCTCATCGTTTTTATATGCGTCTTATACTCTTGTACCATATGTTAGACTTTCATATTCGTACTTATATCTATACATATTTTACACCATTTTGACGAATTGAATTAGATTTTTCACGTCACACACCTACAATTCTACATATATATATGAAGAAGAATTGATAAGTTTCGTCAAACACTTAGTAAGTGGGTAATTATTAAAGACATTATTACAAGCATAATTTGATTGCTGACGAGACAATATTGTCGTATATGGAGTTGCATTTCTCGGTAGAACATTTAGGATAGATAAATTTACTAGTTGTGGTCTTGTGGATCACAATAAGACAAATAAATTGGTTAAAATATGTCATGCCACAATGTTTAGGAAGAAGATTCCCTTAGCAGTTAGTCTCAAGTTTGAATTCTTTCGTCCGTTATAATGACTTTGCGTTTCCTTTTAGTGTAGTGGTTACTGGTTAAGACGAAAGTATTCTGGTAATAGGTCTCAGGTTCGAATCGTCATTCCCCTTATTGTAATGCGACTCAGCAGTGCGTGCTTCGATTGACAAAAAAGATAAAAATAAAATATTCTTATGTCATTTAAGATCATATTTCTGAAGTCACTTTGTTTTATTTAACATTCTTGTGAATTATTAGCGACTCATGCGTATTTGGTAAGTAGGAGAACTGATGCGAAACGACAATGGAAGTAGACATAATACGGTAGTAAAACGGTAAAGAGATAAGCAGACACTAAGTTAGACCTACATCTTCATGAAGTCGGAAGGAGGGGACGTGGTTGGATTAGGACCCGTGGGAACTAATCTTTTCGTCTCAAAAATATTTTCATGGTAATTGGGGGGACTTGGAGGAGACGTGGCTGGATTAGGCCCCGTGGGAACTAATCTTTTCGTCTTAAAAATAATTTTATGGTAATTGGGAGGATTTGGAGGAGATGTGGCGGGATTTGGACCTGTAGGAACTAACCTTTCAGTTTTATAAGTATTTTCATGGTTGGTAGGAGGATTGGGAGGGGACACGGCCGGATTTGGACCGGTAGGAACCAACCTTTTTGTTTCATAAATATTTTTGTGTTTACTAGGAGGACTCGAAGGGGATGTGGCGGGATCTAGGCCCGTGGCAACTAATCTTTTGGTCACAAAAGCATCTTGGAGACTGATAAGGAGACTTGGAGGGGACGTGGCTGGGTTCGGACCCGTAGGTACTAACCTTTTTATCTCAAAATTTATTTTATTGTTAGTAGGACTCGGAGGAGATGTAGCTGGATTCGGGCCTGTAGGAACTAACCTTTTTAAATAGGCCTTATTGGGGTTAGTAGGGGGACTAGGAGGGGATGTTGTCGGGTTCGGGCCAGTAGGAACCAACCTTTTTGTCTCAAAAGTGTTCTTGTTATAAGTAGGAAAGCTCGAAGAAGATGCGACCGAAATTGGACCCGTAGGAGTCGAAGTAATAGGATCGGGTCGACGAGGGACTGTTCTTTTATTTGTGAGTCGATGTTTGTAACACCATATGAACTATCAATGATATGGGCATGTCTTTCACTATTACAAGTTGTAAATAAGAAAAAGAGAAATAGTATGTCATGCAATTTTATCTTGATTGAATCCATGGTTTTTTTTTTCTTTTTTTCCTTTGAAATTGATGAGCACTTGCGAATTGCGATACTTCGGAAATGTGGCTGTATTTATATATGTTTTGTTGGCTTGAAATCAATAATAAATACAGTCAACATTTCTATAGATATTAATATTAATATATTATCATTATTATGGAGTATTTCCATATTAGTTCGTCTTGTTTTATTTCCGTTTGAGATACTCCGTAGTATTCATGATATGAACATTTATATACAAAAATATTTGTTTATATAGAATGTATTAGTATCGTACTCCGTGTCATACTTAACATGAAAGTGATTTTCAGAAACCCAAGAACTCAATCGTATGGATAAGGAAGAAAATATATAGCCACTTTAATTTGGGGTGTAACATTATCATAATATCTTCGTTTATAAACAGAAGTTTTTAAATTTATTATTTAATACTGTACGGACAATGAAAACTAGAAGCAACAAAAATAATGTCGTCAAGTATGTTCTAGATGTAATGATGAGCGTTAGGGATGTTATTAGGCCTGGATGTCATATAGGCTCCCCCATACCCGTACCCACCAAGAAAAACCTCTATCCATACCCGCCCTACCACCCATGGCGGGTACAAGTTTTCAAACCCGTACCCGCCCCACCACCCATGGCGGGTACGGGTAAGCGGGTATTATCTTGGGTATATGAGTATAAATAATATAAAAAATGGTTATATGAAGCGGGTATTATGCGGATATGCAACATCCACCCCCGCCCCATTACTCATGGCGGGTACAATTTTAATACCCATACCCGCCCCACCATCTGCGAAACTTATACCCATCCCCACCCCAACTGGGGCGGGTGCGGGGCGGTACCCACTAATACCCGCCCCATTGACATCCCTAGTATACTATTCAGCGTCCTGATTTAGCACCCTAGCTAGGGATATGTTCTAGACTAATACGAGTACAATTTTCGTATACTTAACCGATATGGGACCTTACATGTGAAGATACTTCACACGCCCCCTCACATGTAAGATCATGTACAACCATGTGCTCTGATACCATTTTAGGACCACAAACGAACTTGGACCATGCCCATAACTAAGTAAACTGTAGTTTCGGTTTCCTGGCCACAATAGCGCTTTATCAATTTAAACAATTGAAATGCGTAATCAAATGGCCGAAGGAGAATAAACAGGTGAACGAATTCACGGCATTCTAGGACAATCCCGACTGGTCGACTAAGCGCTGTGGCGGTCTTAGTTGTCATTGGAAAGCGTGCGACGATGTAATTTATGTGTATCGTTACGACGATAAAAAATTTGTGAAAATGATGGATTAGAGTAAAATCAATTAAAATTAGAGTCTCTAGTATTCGGTATTACATATTTACATATTTATTGTAATGTAATGCATATCGTTGTAGTATTACGTTTTTCAATTCATGCAATGTAATGCTCTTTAATAAATTTGTGTTATTTTGTTCCTATAATTAATTGAGTAATTCTATTATAAGGTCGTCTCATAGTATAAGACACACTATATTTCAATAATATTATTAATTCTATTTTTTTTTTTTTTTTTTAATATTGTAATTTTTCTTATCACTCATATTCTTTGATTATAACTTTAGTCAGATGATTTATTTAACACACGTCAATATCATGTTTGGCCGTATTTTTATTGAACACTCATACACTATATACGTCGCTGTAAATTTACAGTTATTTTGTTCAAACGTAATCGCGTTACATATAAAAAGTAACGTTATTATTCTTCAAAAGTAATTATGCCTTGGTTGTTTCATACTGATTTTCACCGCATGAAATTTGTATATTCATATATGGAGACTGAAGTGGTGTGTCAATGTGATTTAAATAATTTGTTTCAAATTATGCAAAAAAATACCAATTTTATATTATTGTTACTATGTATTTTGTTATGATAATAGAGACCAATATAATACTCCCTCCGTCCCGGTCATTTGTTTACACTTTCCATTTATGGGTGTACGAGTCATTTGTTTACACTTTCCATAAATGTCTATGGTGACCCACTTGTGGGGGTGGACCCAACTTCCTTAACCAATCACATTGTTTTATTTTACCCACTTTGTACTTATATTATTATTTTATAGTTTTTTTTATTTACCTCTCTCCTCACATCGATAAACGTGCAAGAAAAAGATATATAAGGATTTACGAGTTTTTTTTTTTTTTTTTAACAAAATAATGCTTAAAATTAAAATAGTTAACGAAATAAGGTGGAGTTTAAAAAAATTATCAAAATTGGGTCCACGTAGGATCAGATAAATCTCAACATCAGATTATGTACAAAGGCACTAAATCATATAGCGCCTTGAGACTAACCTACCAACAAAGGCGTTAAATGATGTAGCGCCTAACTTAGATACACCAAAAAAACTCATTTTTCTTTAAATAAAACAAAATAATAAAAACGGATTTGGATTCGATGAAGTTAAAACTTTGGTGAAGTTGGTGAAGTTTACTATATATAGAATTAGAATATTATTTACTTCTCTTTTTATGTGAGAAACTATCTTGTAATTGTATTTTTCTACCTAATTATAGCAAACTTCACCAACTTTACACATTTTCAACTTCATTGGATCCTCACCCAATAAAAACAATTCAAGGCGCTCAATAGTATGGCGCCTAAACTAAATGAGGAGAAGGGGGAGGGGAAAGGCAGCGTAAGGCTCTTTACTTCCCAACAATCAAGGCGTTGCATAGGATAGCGCCTTTTTTTTTTTTTTTTTTTTTTTTTTTACCATGAGTTATATTGTACGGAGTAGTATACGAGTTAATTTCTGATTCAGCGCCTTAGTACGTAATCTGACCTTGAGATTTTATCCGATCTTACATGGACTCATTTTTGTTAATTTGTTTAAAACCCGCCCTATTTCGTTAATTAATTTGTTTTCAAGCATTATTTTTAAAAAAACCTCTACCAATATATACTCAATGACTTGTCCTTAACCCGTCTACAAAAATTGAAATAACGGGCTAATCATAAGTCACATTACTTCCTACATTAAATACATTCTCCCAATACATTAGGATAGATAAATTTACTAGTTGTGGATCACAATAAGACAAATAAATTGGTTAAAATATGTCATGCCACAATGTTTAGGAAGAAGATTCCCTTAGCAGTTAGTCTCAAGTTTGAATTCTTTCGCCTGTTATAATGACTTTGCGTTTCCTTTTAGTGTAGTG
This sequence comes from Dianthus caryophyllus, assembly GCA_023091065.1. Lineage (NCBI taxonomy): Eukaryota > Viridiplantae > Streptophyta > Magnoliopsida > Caryophyllales > Caryophyllaceae > Dianthus > Dianthus caryophyllus. The sequence continues at coordinate 25,334,149 of CM041529.1, read as the reverse complement.
GTTACTGGTTAACACGGAAGTATTCTGGTAATAGGTCTCTGGTTTGAATCGTCATTCCCCTTATTGTAATGCGACTCATCAGTGCGTGCTTCGATTGACAAAAAAGATAAAAATAAAATATTCTTATGTCATTTAAGATCATATTTCTGAAGTCACTTTGTTTTATTTAACATTCTTGTGAATTATTAGCGACTCATGCGTATTTGGTAAGTAGGTGAACTGATGCGAAACGACAATGGAAGTAGACATAATACGGTAGTAAAAACGCTAAAGAGATAAGCAGACATCAAGTTAGACCTATAACTTGATGAATAAGATTGACAAACTAAGATCTATTAGCAACAATTAGGAATCGCGTCCTAATCAATTACTAATTTTCGATTATCGCAAGAATTCGAATTTCGCAAAAAAATGTAACCCACATTTTTTTTGAGAAACACAAGTCTTTATTTCATCAAAATCTATGCCTAAATGAATTACAAGTTCCATTATATATAGGAGAATATTTAACTAAATGTAAGTTATTCATCTACAGTATACGTATCACATATACGTATTAAGAACTTGAAGGAGGTATGGTCGTATTTGAACTTAGTGGAATTCGTCAATTACTTCATAAGCATATTGGAGGGAGAGGAAGGAGGGGACGTGGTTGGATTAGGACCCGTGGGAACTAATCTTTTCGTCTCAAAAATATTTTCATGGTAATTGGGGGGACTTGGAGGAGACGTGGCTGGATTAGGCCCCGTGGGAACTAATCTTTTCGTCTTAAAAATAATTTTATGGTAATTGGGAGGATTTGGAGGAGATGTGGCGGGATTTGGACCTGTAGGAACTAACCTTTCAGTTTTATAAGTATTTTCATGGTTGGTAGGAGGATTGGGAGGGGACACTACGGATTTGGACCGTAGGAACCAACCTTTTTGTTTCATAAATATTTTTGTGTTTACTAGGAGGACTCGAAGGGATGTGGCGGGATCTAGGCAGTGGCAACTAATCTTTTGGTCACAAAGCATCTTGGAGACCGATAAGGAGACTTGGAGGGACGTGGTGGGTTCGGACCGTAGGTACTAACCTTTTTATCTCAAAATTTATTTTATTGTTAGTAGGACTCGGAGGAGATGTATTTGGATTCGGACTGTAGGAACTAACCTTTTAAATAGGCCTTATTGGGGTTAGTAGGGGACTAGGAGGGGATGTTGTCGGGTTAGGGCAGAGGAACCAACCTTTTTGTCTCAAAAGTGTTCTTGTGATAAGTAGGAAAGCTCGAAGAAGATCTGGCCAGAAATTGGACCCGTAGGAGTCGAAGTAATATGATCGGGTCGACGAGGGACTGTTCTTTTTATTTGTGAGTCGATGTTTGTAACACCATATGAACTATCAATGATATGGGCATGTCTTTCACTATTACAAGTTGTAAATAAGAAAAAGAGAAATAGTATGTCATGCAATTTTATCTTGATTGAATCCATGGTTTTTTTTTTTTTTCCTTTGAAATTGATGAGCACTTGCGAATTGCGATACTTCGAAATGTGGCTGTATTTATATATGTTTTGTTGGCTTGAAATCAATAATAAATACAGTCAACATTTCTATAGATATTAATATTAATATATTATCATTATTATGGAGTATTTCCATATTAGTTCGTCTTGTTTTATTTCCGTTTGAGATACTCCGTAGTATTCATGATATGAACATTTATATACAAAAATATTTGTTTATATAGAATGTATTAGTATCGTACTCCGTGTCATACTTAACATGAAAGTGATTTTCAGAAACCCAAGAACTCAATCGTATGGATAAGGAAGAAAATATATAGCCACTTTAATTTGGGGTGTAACATTATCATAATATCTTCGTTTATAAACAGAAGTTTTTAAATTTATTATTTAATACTGTACGGACAATGAAAACTAGAAGCAACAAAAATAATGTCGTCAAGTATGTTCTAGATGTAATGATGAGCGTTAGGGATGTTATTAGGCCTGGATGTCATATAGGCTCCCCCATACCCGTACCCACCAAGAAAAACCTCTATCCATACCCGCCCTACCACCCATGGCGGGTACAAGTTTTCAAACCCGTACCCGCCCCACCACCCATGGCGGGTACGGGTAAGCGGGTATTATGCGGGTATATGAGTATAAATAATATAAAAAATGGTTATATGAAGCGGGTATTATGCAGATATGCAACATCCACCCCCGCCCCATTACTCATGGCGGGTACAATTTTAATACCCATACCCGCCCACCATCTGCGAAACTTATACCCATCCCCACCCCAACTGGGGCGGGTGCGGGGCGGTACCCACTAATACCCGCCCCATTGACATCCCTAGTATACTATTCAGCGTCCTGATTTAGCACCCTAGCTAGGGATATGTTCTAGACTAATACGAGTACAATTTTCGTATACTTAACCGATATGGGACCTTACATGTGAAGATACTTCACACGCCCCCTCACATGTAAGATCATGTACAACCATGTGCTCTGATACCATTTTAGGACCACAAACGAACTTGGACCATGCCCATAACTAAGTAAACTGTAGTTTCGGTTTCACAACCGATAGCAGTTTCTATCAATTTAAACAATTGAAATGCGTAATCAAATGGCCGAAGGAGAATAAACAGGTGAACGAATTCACGGCATTCAAGGACAATCCCGACTGGTCGACTAAGCGCTGTGGCGGTCTTAGTTGTCATTGGAAAGCGTGCGACGATGTAATTTATGTGTATCGTCACGACGATAAAAAATTTGTGAAAATGATGGAATGGAGTAAAATCAATTAAAATTAGAGTCTCTAGTATTCGGTATTACATATTTACATATTTATTGTAATGTAATGCATATCGTTGTAGTATTACGTTTTTCAATTCATGCAATGTAATGCTCTTTAATAAATTTGTGTTATTTTGTTCCTATAATTAATTGAGTAATTCTATTATAAGGTCGTCTCATAATATAAGACACACTATATTTCAATAATATTATTAATTCTATTTTTTTTTTTAATATTGTAATTTTTCTTAACACTCATATTCTTTGATTATAATTTTAGTTAGATGATTTATTTAACACACGTCAATATCATGTTTGGCCATATTTTTATTGAACACTCATACACTATATACGTCGCTGTAAATTTACAGTTATTTTGTTCAAACGTAATCGCGTTACATATAAAAAGTAACGTTATTATTCTTCAAAAGTAATTATGCCTTGGTTGTTTCATACGGTACCTCACCGAAGAATTTGTGTATTCATATATGGAGACTGAAGTGGTGTGTCAATGTAATTTAAATAATTTGTTTCAAATTATGCAAAAAAATACCAATTTTATATTATTGTCACTATGTATTTTGTTATGATAATAGAGACCAATATAATACTCCCTCCGTCCCGGTCATTTGTTTACATTTTCCATTTATGGGTGTACGGGTCATTTGTTTACACTTTCCATAAATGTCTATGGTGACCCACTTGTGGGGGTGGACCCAACTTCCTTAACCAATCACATTGTTTTATTTTACCCACTTTGTACTTATATTATTTTTTTTATAGTTTTTTTTTTATTTACCTCTCTCCTCACATCGATAAACGTGCAAGAAAAAGATATATAAGCATTTACGATTTTTTTTTTTTTTTTTTTTTTTTTTTACAAAATAATGCTTAAAATTAAAATAGTTAACGAAATAAGGTGGAGTTTAAAAAAATTATCAAAATTGGGTCCACGTAGGATCAGATAAATCTCAACATCAGATTATGTGCAAAGGCACTAAATCATATAGCGCCTTGAGACTAACCTGCCAACAAAGGCGTTAAATGATGTAGCGCCTAACTTAGATACACCAAAAAACTCATTTTTCTTTAAATAAAACAAAATAATAAAAACGGATTTGGATTCGATGAAGTTAAAACTTTGGTGAAGTTGGTGAAGTTTACTATGTATAGAATTAGAATATTATTTACTTCTCTTTTTATATGAGAAACTATCTTGTAATTGTATTTATCTACCTAATTATAGCAAATTTCACCAACTTTACACATTTTCAACTTCATGGGATCCTCACCCAATAAAAACAATTCAAGGCGCTCAATAGTATGGCGCCTAAACTAAATGAGGAGAAGGGGGAGGGGAAAGGCAGCGTAAGGCTCTTTACTTCCCAACAATCAAGGCGTTGCATAGGATAGCGCCTTTTATTTTTTATTTTTTATTTTTTATTTTTTTGTTATTTTTTTTTTAACACCTTGAGTTATATTGTACGGAGTAATATACGTGTTAATTTCTGATTCAGCGCGTTAGTACGTAATCTGACCTTGAGATTTTATCCGATCTTACATGGACTCATTTTTGTTAATTTGTTTAAAACCCGCCCTATTTCGTTAATTAATTTGTTTTCAAACATTGTTTTAAAAAAACCTCTACCATATATATACTCAATGACTTGTCCTTAACCCGTCTACAAAAATTGAAATAACGGGCTAATCATAAGTCACATTACTTCCTACACCAAATACATTCTCCCAAATACATTAGGATAGATAAATTTACTAGTTGTGGATCACAATAAGACAAATAAATTGGTTAAAATATGTCATGCCACAATGTTTAGGAAGAAGATTCCCTTAGCAGTTAGTCTCAAGTTTGAATTCTTTTGCCCGTTATAATGACTTTGCGTTTCCTTTTAGTGTAGTGGTTACTGGTTAAGACGGAAGTATTCTGGTAATAGGTCTCAGGTTTGAATCGTCATTCCCCGTATTGTAATGCGACTCATCAGTGCGTGCTTCGATTGACAAAAAAGATAAAAATAAAATATTCTTATATATGTCATTTAAGATCATATTTCTGAAGTCACTTTGTTTTATTTAACATTCTTGTGAATTATTAGCGACTCATGCGTATTTGGTAAGTAGGAGAACTGATGCGAAACGACAATGGAAATAGACATAATACGGTAGTAAAAACGCTAAAGAGATAAGCAGACACCAAGTTAGACCTATAACTTGATGAACAAGATTGACTAACCAAGATCTATTAGCAAAAATTAGGAATCGCGTCCTAATCAATTACTAATTTTCGATTATCGCAACAATTCGAATTTCACAGACAAATGTAACCCACATTTTTTTTGAGAAACACAAGTCTTTATTTCATCAAAATCTATGCCTAAATGAATTACAAGCTCCATTATATATAGGAGAATATTTAACTAAATGTAAGTTATTCATCTACAGTATACGTATCACATATACGTATTGAGAACTTGAAGGAGGTATGGTCGTATTTGAACTTAGTGGAATTCGTCTATTACTTCATAAGCATATTGGAGGGAGAGGAAGGAGGGGACGTGGTTGGATTAGGACCCGTGGGAATTAATCTTTTCGTCTCAAAAATATTTTCATGGTAATTGGGGCGACTTGGAGGAGACGTGGCTGGATTAGGCCCCGTGGGAACTAATCTTTTCGTCTTAAAAATAATTTTATGGTAATTGGGAGGATTTGGAGGAGATGTGGCGGGATTTGGACCCGTGGGAACTAACCTTTCAGTTTTATAAGTATTTTCATGGTTGGTAGGAGGATTGGGAGGGGACACGGCCAGATTTGGACCGGTAGGAACCAACCTTTTTGTTTCATAAATATTTTTGTGTTTACTAGGAGGACTCGAAGGGGATGTGGCGGGATCTAGGCCCGTGGCAACTAATCTTTTGGTCACAAAAGCATCTTGGAGACTGATAAGGAGACTTGGAGGGGACGTGGCTGGGTTTGGACCCGTAGGTACTAACCTTTTTGTCTCAAAATTTATTTTATTGTTAGTAGGACTCGGAGGAGATGTAGCTGGATTCGGGCCTGTAGGAACTAACCTTTTTAAATAGGCCTTATTGGGGTTAGTAGGGGGACTAGGAGGGGATGTCGTCGGGTTCGGGCCAGTAGGAACCAACCTTTTTGTCTCAAAAGTGTTCTTGTGATAAGTAGGAAAGCTCGAAGAAGATGCGACCGAAATTGGACCCGTAGGAGTCGAAGTAATTGGATCGGGTTGACGAGGGACTGTTCTTTTTATTTGTGAGTCGATGTTTGTAACACCATATGAACTATCAATGATATGGGCATGTCTTTCACTATTACAAGTTGTAAATAACAAAAAGAGAAATAGTATGTCATGCAATTTTATCTTGATTGAATCCATGTTTTTTTTTTCTTTGAAATTGATGAGCACATGCGATACTTCGGAAATGTGGCTGTATTTATATATGTTTTGTTGGCTTGAAATCAATTATAAATACAGTCAACATTTCTATAGATATTAATATTAATATATGATCATTATTATGGAGTATTTCCATATTAGTTCGTCTTGTTTTATTTCCGTTTGAGATACTCCGTAGTATTCATGATATGAACATTTATATACAAAAAAATTTGCTTATATAAATTGTATTAGTATCGTACTCCGTATCATACTTAATATGAAAGTGATTTTCAGAAACCCAAGAACTCAATCGTATGGATAAGGAAGAAAATATATAGCCACTTTAATTTGGGTGTAACATTATCATAATATCTTCGTTTATAAACAGAAGTTTTTAAATTTATTATTTAATACTGTACGGAGTACAATGAAAACAAGAAGCAAGAAAGATAATGTCATCAAGTATGTTCTAGATGTAATGATGAGCGTCCTGATTTAGCACTCTAGGGATATGTTCTAGACTAATACGAGTACAATTTTCGTATACTTAACCGATATGAGACCTTATATGTGAAGATACTTCACACGCCCCCTCACGTGTAAGATCATGTACAACCATGTGCTCTGATACCATTCTAGGACCACAAATGAACTTGGACCATGCCCATAGGCCATAACTAAGAGAATGTCCACTTCATGTGAATGTCCACATATTTTTATCATGATACTTGCCATTTATGAAGATATTCTTCTTAACTTCTCATTTTATAGAATAATATAACTACTTTTTAAATCTTATTAATAATGCAACAATCACAGGGATACATGGCACCCTGTGGTTATTTGTTGACAATTCAAAGTGGGCCTCCACACTATCTCATTCTCTTTTAATTTCTCTATTTCACTGCTCTTATTTAATTTTTCTCATTTAATTTAACATCTTTTAACAACATTAAAAACATTTAAAGTTTAAAACACAATATAATTTCCATAAAATTACAACATACCTAAAAACTAAAAAATATACTACATAACATCATTATTTATATATTGTATCTAATTATAGACATAAATATAAATTAGAATTAAAAATTATAAAATACAATTTTAAAAGACTAAAAAACTAAATTAAATATAAAATAAAATTACAAACTCAAATAAGAATTCTAATCATATTTTTGTAAACTGCGCACATTCTGTAAAATAAAATTTTTAAATAGAAACTTTAATTTAATAAATCAAATTACAAGATATAGTTATACTCCCTCCGTCCCGGTCATTTGTTTACACTTTCTATTTTGGAGGTTACGGGTCATTTGTTTACACTTTCCATAAATGTTCATAGGTAACCCATGTGGGAGGTGGACCCCTACCCCTTTAACCAATTACATTTCATAATTTTAAGCAAATGGGACCCCCTTTGTACTTATATTATTATTTTATTAGTTTTTTCTTTACCTCTCTCCTCACATCGATAAATGTGTATAAAGTAAACGTAAACAAATCACCGAGACGGAGGGAGTACTAAATTAATCTATGAAATTAAAATCTTTAATAGACTCAAATGAACACTAAATAAAATAAATCATGAAAATAATATGAAATAGTATATTAAATATATCATATTATAGAAAAAAAATTTATTAAGAATCTTATACAAATTTATAAATTTAGGTTTAGATTATAAAATTATGAGATTAAAATCCTATAATACATTTTAATCTACTTTATAAATTTAAAAATCTAGAAAATTATTCAAGAAAATAGAATAGGTTGTGTAAACTTTGAACAATTTTTATAACAAAAATTAATAAATCTAACAATTTTTATAAGTATTGAAAATAAAATTTTGCACGGGCATATATAACATAAAAAAAAAGTAGCAATTTGCACGGGCATAAACAACAAAAAATGTGAAAATAATAAGGGCTCAGAATACTTCATATTTGCAGGCATAAACAAATGTGACAGTAGTAAAGGAATGACTTCGTAATGCGTATGGTTCTACTTAAACTTTATAAACAACATACTTGTACAATTTGCACGGACTTAAGACTAGTAAAAATGATATAAAAATTAAAAACCAAACGTATGTGAATAAATTTCTTAAGCTTTATAAACAACCACTACAAGAAATACGAAATCGGGCGACTGCATTTGTCGACTAAAATTTATAGTTGCCAAATTGGCGACCAATTAAAAAATCGGGCGACTAAATATGGTTGCCAAATTTGGCGACCACACCTTTTTCAAATTTTTTATATCAGCCAAATTGGCGACTGAAAAAACACAGTTGGCGACTGTGTTTCAGTCGCCAAATTTGGCGACCAAAATTTATGCAGTCGCCAAAATGGCTGCTCTTTTACACACCCTCCCCTCCCCCTTAATTCATTTTATTCACAATTAAAAAAAAAAAAATTAAACCCCCAAATCCCGTGAAACCACCCCTACCCCCGTCACTTAACACCCCTTGCACCGCCGGTAACCGCCACCTCCCGCCGCCGTCACTTACCACTGGCCACCGTCACCTCTCTCCTCCCAAATCAATCTAGGTAATTTTTTTTTTTTTTTTTTTTTTAATTTCAAACTTTAAATTTGTTTAATTAGGTTTTTAATTTATAAATTTTGATGCTACATTTAGTTGTTGTTATTTGTTGTTGTTTTTGTATTAAATTAATTGATTTTACTTAGGGTTTTAAGTTGATTTATAATGTTAGGGTTTTAGTGTTGATTTTAGTTGAATTAGTTGTAGTTGAATTGATTTTGATGTTGCATTTGGTTGTTGTTATTTAAGTCGAATTAGTTGTAGTTGAATTGATTTAGTTGAATTATAATGTTAGAGTTTTAGTGTTGATTTAATTGAGTTAGTGCGTGGTAATTGAATTATAATGTTAGGGTTTTAAAGTTGAATTAGTTGTAGTTAGTATGAATTATAATTGAATTGTAGTAAAGTTAGTATGAATTGTAGTTGAATTGTTATAAAGTTAGTTTTAATTGTTGTAAGGTTAGTATGAATTAGTTGTAGTTAGTGTTTTGAATTGATATTATAGTTGAATTAGTTGTAATTATATACTAATATTTTGTTAATTGAGGTTGTTATTGTTAATTAATTGTAATATTAGTAATGTTAATATAGTGAATTGATGAATTAGTGTAGAATGAAATGTAATAATGATGATATGGTGGAATGTATTTGATGATATGATGGTAGTTATTGTTTTTTTTTTTTAGTTTAATTTGACAAATTAAAGTTATGGTTAAATTGGGGTTAATTACTTTTGATGAGTATTGTTATAATTACTATTTTTATATTGAGTCTTGTGTTGGTTTAATTTGTACTTAATATGTTATTGTGAGGTTAGTATGGTTAACTTCAAATTGTATTGGGTTACTCTTATTATCACTAAAATTATTGTATGCTAAGATAATGTTAGTATTGTATGAATTGAAATTAAAGTTAACATGTATTTTTGTTGAAGTTAGTATATATTGTTATTTAAGTTGAATTAGTTGTAGTTGAATTGATTTAGTTGAATTATAATGTTAGGTTTTTAGTGTTGATTTAGTTGAATTGATTTAGTTGAATTATAATGTTAGTTTGTTTGGGTTTGTTTGGGTTTGTTTGTGTTTGGGTTTGTTTGGGTTTGTTTGTGTTTGGGTTTGTTGACTATGGGTTTGTTTTTGTTTGTGTTTGTTGAGTATGGGTTTGTTAGTATGAATTAGTTGTAGTATGATTTTTGTCTTTGTGTTTGAGTATGAATTATATTGTAATATTGTAAGTTTTGATGAATATTGTTGAATTTAGTCTAGATAGTTGCTGTGTACGTGTTAGTATTGTTTATTTGTTTCTTTGTGTTTATTGGGTTTGTGTTTGTGTTTGATTATATTGTTTCTTTGTGTTTGTATTAGTATTGTTTTTGTGTTTGTGTTTTTTGTTTATGTTAGTTGGGTTTGGGTTTGTGTTTAATTTGTTGAATGAATTATTGTTTAGATTAAAATGAAGAGATCGGAGAGCAAATGGATGTATGAACAAAGGGTAGATAAAAAAAAACGACCTAGCGATGTGTTTATAAATGGGGTTACTGAGTTTATTGGTTTTGCAAAACAGCAAAATGAGTATCGAGCGTTAGAAAACCTTATTAAGTGTCGTTGTACTAAATGTCAAAACTTAAAATACTTTCAAGAATTTGTCGTAGAAGAACATCTTTATATGAATGGATTTATTCCAAATTATTATGATTGGATTTGACATGGCGAATCATATTCTTCGTCTTCTTCATCTTCTCATGAACTTCTAATCCAACAAAATACAACTCCCGAAAATCCATATAGAGATATAATAGTCGACATTATAGATTCCAATTATGTTACTAACGACGAAATAAGTAGAGCTGAAGAACCGCACCCACAAGTTAAAGCTTTTTTTGACATGTTAACTGCTTCTGAAAAGCCGTTATATGAAAAGAGCAAAATGTCATTGTTAGAAGCCGCCGCTAGAATAATGAAAATGAAGTGCAAGTTCAATTTACCTTTTGATTGTGTTGATCAAATTGCATCTTTGGTTGAGGATGTTATCCCCGATAACAACGTTATGACCCGAAGTTTCTACGATATCAAGAAACTACTTAAAGGTCTTGAATTTCCGCATCAAAAGATCGTTGCATGTCTTAAAGGATGTATGCTCTTTTGGAAAGATGATGCTTTGCTGGACAAATGCAAGGAATGTCAATCGGAAAGATATGAAATATGTGACACAGAGATTGTTTTGAAGGGTAAGAAGGGAAGAAAGAGAAGTAAGACTACCAAGAAACGTACGAAAAAAGTAGCGGTGAACACATTAACTTACTTCCCTTTTGCTTCAAGATTGCAACGCATGTATGCGACTGAAATCATTGCGGAGCAAATGAGATGGCACGAAACAAATCCCGGATCACCTGGAAAAATGGGTCACCCGAGAGATGCTGAATAGTGGAAGCGTTTTGATGCCATGTACCCTGAATTTGCCAAAGAACCTCGCAATGTTCGTCTCGGACTTTGTACGGATGGATTTGCTCCGTTTGGTCCATTTGGCCAATCATACTCATGTTGGCCCGTAATGATCACACCATACAACTTACCCCCTTGGTTATGTTTGAAGAAAGAGTTCATCTTTTTGGCTCTAATTGTTCCAGGCCCTAATAATCCAAAAAATCATATGGATGTTTACTTACAACCTTTAGTGGAGGAGTTGAAACAGTTGTGGGAGGTCGGGGTTGATACTTTTGATGTGTCTTTAAGATAAAATTTTCAACTACGAGCTGCATTGATGTGGACCATAAATGATTTCCCCGCCTATAGTATGTTATCCGGCTGGTCTACGGCGGGGCAAAAAGCGTGTCCTATTTGCATGGATAAGAGTAAAGCATTTTGGCTTCCTAATTCAAGTAAAATCAGTTGGTTTGATTGTCATAGACAATTCTTACCGCCAATGCATGCTTATAGGAAGAACACAAAAACTTTCAAAAAGGGGAAGGAATAATTTGACAATCGTCCCCGTCGTCTACGTGGTGATGAGTTGTGGGAGACAATTTCGGAGTACCCTTCAATCATTGATGGTTCACAAGAAGAATTTAAAGAGTTGAAAAAAAAAAAGAACGGTTGGTTAAAGCGAAGCATATTTTGGGACCTTCCGTATTGGAAGACAATGTTGTTAAGACACAACTTGGATGTTATGCACATAGAGAAAAACTTTTTTGAGCAATTGATTCATACGCTAATGGATGTAGAAGGCAAAACATGTGACACCATTGGTTCAAGAAAAGATTTGAAAAAATTTTGTGACCGATCTAAGCTTCACATTCGTAAAGACGGTTCTAAACCAGTGTCTATGTTTGCGCTTGACCGATCTAAGCTTCACAAAGCCCAAAGGAAAGTACTTTGTGAATGGTTAGGGAATTTGAAATTTCCTGATGGCTATGCATCCGGGTGTGCTCGATGTGTTGACCTTAACAAACTGAAGTTGCACGGGTTGAAAAGTCATGATTGTCATGTTATCATGGAACGACTTCTACCCGTTGCCATGAAACATCTTCTCCCGACTTCTGTGTGGAATGTAGTAACAGAAATTAGTCATTTCTTCCGAGATTTATGTTCATCAACAATTTTGGTAGATGATATGATTCGGCTTGAAAATCAGATTCTTGAAATATTGTGTAAACTGGAGATGATCTTTCCTCCTTCATTTTTCAACTCCATGGAGCATCTACCAATTCACTTACCTTATGAAGCCAAAGTTGGTGGCCCCGTGCAATATAGGTGGATGTACTCATTTGAAAGGTATAAAACAATAATTTTGAATTTACTATACTTATTGTTCTATAAAAATTCATATATGAATTCTTAATACAACTTCTACATATACATAGGTTCCTTAATCATTTGAAGAAAAAAATTGGTAACAAAGCTCGGGTAGAAGGTTCTATATGTAATGCATATTTAACAGAAGAGATTGCAAATTTTTGCTCTCTTTACTTTGAAAAACATGTAGAATCCAAAAATGATAAAGCAAGTGATGTTGATACCAATTTACCCGAGTGTTTTCGAACTCAAGGCAAAGAAGGATCTTCATCGAAGGGAGAATCAAGATATCTGGATGAAAATGAGTACAACCGTGCTCACATTTATGTCCTTTCAAATTGTTACATATTAGCGCCTTATGAAAGGTATTATGCGTAAACATTATAATCCTACATCAAACATTATTATATGTATATATTAAATATCAATATCCATTTACTTTTACAGGGAATTCATATCTGATTTTATTAGTAGACATCCTAATGTCAACGAGGATGATATATGAATTAACCATGAGGGTGAATTTGCAACATGGTTTCGAAACCATGTTATTGAATTCAATATCCATGATGATTTGATTAGAAGTCTTTCATTTGGTCCGTCGCGACAAGTGAAAACATGGAAGAGATATTTTGTTAATGGATATAAGTTTCACACTTTCGAGTACGGTAAAAATAAGGCTAGATGTAACTACGGGGTTACTATTTCATCTGTAGATGATAATGAATACTATAGGATATTAGAAGATGTCATTGAATTGTGTTACAATGGTCGTGCTCGTGCCTACAATGTTGTCTTGTTTAAATGTGAGTGGAAGGATAATTCAACGGCGGGAATGAGAGTTCACGAGCTGTGGTCGCCAATTTTGGCGACTGACTTTACCAGCAGTCGCCAAACTGTGTATTGGCGACTACTTTCAATCGCCAATTTATGGCGACCGAATTTAGTCGCCCGATTTTTTTTGGCGACTAAGCTGGGCGACTAATATTTGGCGACTAATTTCAGTCGCCTTTTCTATTTGGCGACTGAAATTAGTCGCCAATTTTGGTCGCCCGACTTCAGATTTCTTGTAGTGAACATATCCGTATAATTTGCACGGGCATAAGACTAATAAAAATGATATAAAAATTAAAAACCAAATGTAAGTGAATAATTTTTTAACAAAATCTTACTAAGAAAAGAAAATGTGAATAAATAAGTGGTTTTTTTCCCTAAGTTGAATATGGAAATTATACTCCATATAAATTGCACGGGCATAAATATCAAAATACGGCCAGACATAAAACAAATGATGTATAATTTACTAATGACAGTACAATGTACCATCTTATCGTTATATTTTTTCCTTTCATCTTTTACTTTTTCTGTGATACTTTAAAATTTTCGATTAATTATTATTGTTTGTCATATAATTTTAAACAACATTCAATGTCTTCAGAAATTATAGTATCACGAACCATCTTATTGTTGTATTATTTCCTTTTCTGTTAACTTTTTATGTAATATTTTGAAATTTTCTATTACTTATAATTATTTGTCATATAATTTCATTGTTTTAAGTGTTTGTCAGTGGATATGTATGCACATTTGATCATTTTAAAAGACTCCTTTAGTAATCCATTATACATCAAATTCATTATGCATATGTTCCTTATATGAAATTCATAAACAACATACTCGTACAATTTACACGGGGATAAGACTTGTTTTATTGTGAATACTAAATGATAACTTGATTTTTTCTTCTTTTTTGAGGTGACGTTAACTTAGTTTCCTGAAAGTTGGTTGCACTATTTCACGTTTTTGGTATTGCTTCAACACAAATTCTCATTTAAGACCACTAAACCCGTTTTAAGCTTAAGATGGATCGGGTCAACCCATTTTTCCTTTTTCTTTTTTGAAATTTTTTTTCAAGACCAAAAATTTATTTTTAAAAACTTTTGTCGAAAATCGTGTTTAAGTAATGTAAAATGGTAACATATTATATTATATTTGTAACATATTATAAAACATAGAAAATAAAAAATTGTCTTAGCATTTGTTTAATATGTTACCATAATTGTATAATATGTTACCAAAATAGGTTCGTGTTTGTAGGGTTATTGAAAATGGTAACAAAGTAATGTAAAATGGTGACATATTATATTACTCCCTCTGTTTAGAAATATAAGTCGTTTTCGTTTTTCAATGTAAGCCTTTATTTTTTATTTTTACAAAAAGTTACTTGTCGAAAAATTATAAAAACTATACTATTAAATTCTTCACGAAAAATGCTTTCATATGAGTACCAATTTCATCATGTTATCTTTTATATTTTAGGAGATATCGAAGAGAGAAGTTGTCACCTTGAAAAGTGAGAATGACTTATATTTTTGAACAGAGGGAGTATATTTGTAACATATTATAAAACATAGAAAATAAAAAATTGTCATAACATTTGTTTAATATGTTACCATAATTGTATAATATGTTACCAAAATAGGTTAATTATGTTTTAATTTTTTGAGAATATGTCACCAATATAATATAGTATGTTACCATTTTTATCAATATTGTTACCATTTAAAATTTGTGTTTTATTCGTTATTTGAGTTAAGTTTTTAACAAAAAAAAAAAAAAAAAAAAAAAAAAAAAAAAATTCAAATTTGACCCGTCTTAACTTAAAACGGGTTGACCCGTTTTATAGGAGACTAATTGTTACTTCAACACAATCAGATGATTATGGGTTAGGATCCTCTCCATTTCATGAAAAGAAATGGACATCCATTTTCTTTACACGGTTAGGATCGGATTTTGGGAAAATCTAAGGGTTGTAATAATTTGATAAAAATAATGTTTTAATGAAAGAGAGAGAAAATATATTAAAATATAAGTGTATTAGAGTGGAAATGGAGAGAAAGAAATGGAGATGATCCAAATTGGATGATTATGGTGTATTTTCTAAAGTAGAGATGAATCATCAACCTAAATTTGTTGTCTCAATATAGAATATTAATTCTTATTTTCAAAATAGCAAAAAAAATAAATAAAAAATTACTTAATTTCGAAAGGATGTTATTCAGTTCCTTATTAAAAAACGACACTACCAATACCATATTTTCAAATACGTCTACATAAATTATTATAAATCACGGGCGAATTATAAGTCATATTACTACATCACAATCTCCCCCCCTCCCCCCCCCAAAAAAAAAAAAAATTATTGAAAAATGTTGAAACACATAATACTCATAATATTAACTCTAGAATTAATAGTATGTAACGGAACATTCGAAACGACATGGATAAAAAATAAATTAAGCAAAGATACGATAAGTATGAGTTGTTCATACGGTGGTGATTTAATTTTAAGAGATCACGAGTACGATGTTAACAGTACTTTCAACTTCGTAGCTGAGAAGCATGCAATTAACAGTTATCAATTGAAATGCGTAATAAAATGGCCGAAGGAGAATAAGCAAGTAAACGAATTCACGGCTTACAAGGACAGCCTCGGTTGGACCAGTAAGCGCTGCGGTTTATATGATTGTCGTTGGGAAGCGCGCGATGACGGAGTTTATGGCTACGATTTGCATGTTGATAGCATCACGAAGAAGATGAATTGGACTAAAAATTAATTGAAATCGGCATGTCGTTGTAGTATTACGTAGTATGCATGTCATGCAACGCAATGCAATGCATTTCTTCAACTGATTTAATTTGAGTTATTTTGTTATTAATAAATCAATTGGGTTTAATTTGTGTTGTTTTTGACGCATTTGTTTTACAAATTTCTAATAAAATTACTTACGTAGTACTCCGTACTTATTTTCAAACAAGGAAAAACATACGGAGTATCTCGTATTTTCAAATCAATTTCATTTTAGTATTAAATATGAAACTACCTATGCAATACAATACTCTCAAATACCTCTTCATCAATTTTAGGATAAGGGGAAATAATTGAAGAGGTTTTTTTTTTTATCTCCCACTCATGAGAAGGTGAAAAAAAAAATATTCTCTCCATTTCATTCATTTAGCCCTATTTTCATTTTTCGGCAATTTCACTCATTTAGCCTCATTTCTAATTTTGGTTACCTTTGACAATCAAAATATCATTTTTACCCTTACTTTATACTCATTTCATCAAAATACTACACACTTTATCTTTTAAGATGGCCCCCACTTAACCAAACTACTAATATTACCCTTTACTTTTTCACTTTTCTTAATATTTGTGCAAAAAACAATTGGGCTATCTCATTGAAACGGAGGGAGTATATTTTTTTAAAATTTGTTCTCATAATAAAGGAAAGTTATTACTCCGTATTAATTTGATGTGCTTAACCTATAAATAACAGGCAAATAACATTCTCCCAGTGAAGAAAAAAACTATTGAAAAATGTAGAAATATATAATACTCATAATATTAACACTAAAATTAATACTCCGTAATATGTAACAAAACATTTGTACACGGTGATAATGTATTACCTGAATCTATACATGACTCTACGATGATGTAAATAAATTAAGCAAAGATATGATAACTGTGAGTTGTTCATACGGTGGTGATGAAATCGTAAAAGATCATGCATACGACGTAAACTGTAGTTTCGGTTTCACAACCGATAGCAGTTTCTATCAATTTAAACAATTGAAATGCGTAATCAAATGGCCGAAGGAGAATAAACAGGTGTGGCGGTCTTAGTTGTGGCGGTCAAGGACAATCCCGACTGGTCGACTAAACGCTGTGGCGGTCTTAGTTGTCATTGGAAAGCGTGCGACGATGTAATTTATGTGTATCATTACGACGATAAAAAATTTGTGAAAATGATGGATTGGAGTAAAATCAATTAAAATTAGAGTCTCTAGTATTCGGTATTACATATTTACATATTTATTGTAATGTAATGCATATCGTTGAAGTATTACGTTTTTCAATTCATGCAATGTAATGCTCTTTAATAAATTTGTGTTATTTTGTTCCTATAATTAATTGAGTAATTCTATTATAAGGTCGTCTCATAGTATAAGACACACTATATTTTAATAATATTATGAATTCTAATTTTTTTTTTTTTTAATATTGTAATTTTTCTTATCACTCATATTCTTTGATTATAATTTTAGTCAGATGATTTATTTAACACACGTCAATATCATGTTTGGCCGTATTTTTATTGAACACTCATACACTATATACGTCGCTGTAAATTTATAGTTATTTTGTTCAAACGTAATCGCGTTACATATAAAAAGTAACGTTATTATTCTTCAAAAGTAATTATGCCTTGGTTGTTTCAAACGGTACCTCACCGCAGAATTTGTATATTCATATATGGAGACTGAAGTGGTGTGTCAATGTGATTTAAATAATTTGTTTCAAATTATGCAAAAAAATACCAATTTTATATTATTGTTACTATGTATTTTGTTATGATAATAGAGACTAATATAATACTCCCTCCGTCCCGATCATTTGTTTACACTTTCCATTTATGGGTGTACGGGTCATTTGTTTACACTTTCCATAAATGTCTATGGTGACCCACTTGTGTGGGAACTAATCTTTTCATCTCAAAAATATTTTCATGGTAATTGGGGGGACTTGGAGGAGATGTGGCTGGATTAGCTAGGCCCCGTGGGAACTAATCTTATCGTCTTAAACTTAATTTTATGGTAATTGGGAGGATTTGGAGGAGATGTGGCGGGATTTGGACTTGTAGGAACTAACCTTTCAGTTTTACAAGTATTTTCATGGTTGGTAGGAGGATTGGGAGGGGACACGGCCGGATTTGGACCGGTAGGAACCAACGTTTTTGTTTCATAAATATTTTTGTGTTTACTAGGAGGACTCAAAGGGGATGTGGCGGGATCTAGGCCCGTGGCAACTAATCTTTTGGTCACAAAAGCATCTTGGAGACTGATAAGGAGACTTGGAGGGGACGTGGCTGGGTTCGGACCCGTAGGTACTAACCTTTTTATCTCAAAATTTATTTTATTGTTAGTAGGACTCGGAGGAGATGTAGCTGGATTCGGGCCTGTAGGAACTAACCTTTTTAAATAGGACTTATTGGGGTTAGTAGGGGGACTAGGAGGGGATGTTGTCGGGTTCGGGCCAGTAGGAACCAACCTTTTTGTCTCAAAAGTGTTCTTGTGATAAGTAGGAAAGCTCGAAGAAGATGCGACCGAAATTGGACCCGTAGGAGTCGAAGTAATATGATCGGGTCGACGAGGGACTGTTCTTTTTATTTGTGAGTCGATGTTTGTAACACCATATGAACTATCAATGATATGGGCATGTCTTTCACTATTACAAGTTGTAAATAAGAAAAAGAGAAATAGTATGTCATGCAATTTTATCTTGATTGAATCCATGGTTTTAATTTTCCTTTGAAATTGATGAGCACTTGCGGTGCGATAACAAATGTGGCTGTATTTATATATGTTTTGTTGGCTTGAAATCAATAATAAATACAGTCAACATTTCTATAGATATTAATATTAATATATTATCATTATTATGGAGTATTTCCATATTAGTTCGTCTTGTTTTATTTCCGTTTGAGATACTCCGTAGTATTCATGATATGAACATTTATATACAAAAATATATGTTTATATAGAATGTATTATATCGTACTCCGTGTCATACATAACATGAAAGTGACTTTCAGAAACCCAAGAACTCAATCGTATGGATAAGGAAGAAAATATATAGCCACTTTAATTTGGGGTGTAACATTATCATAATATCTTCGTTTATAAACAGAAGTTTTTAAATTTATTATTTAATACTGTACGGACAATGAAAACTAGAAGCAAGAAAGATAATGTCGTCAAGTATGTTCTAAATGTAATGATGAGCGTTAGGGATGTCATTAGGCCGGGATGTCATATAGGCTCCCTCATACCCGTACCCACCAAGAAAAACCTCTACCCATACCCGCCCCACCATCCATGGCGGGTACAAGTTTTCAAACCCGTACCCGCCCCACCACCCATGGCGGGTACGGGTAAGCGGGTATTATGCGGGTATATAAGTATAAATAATATAAAAAATGGTTATATGAAGCGGGTATTATGCGGATATGCAACATCCACCCCCGCCCCATTACTCATGGCGGGTACAATTTTAATACCCATACCCGCCCCACCATCTGCGAAACTTATAACCATCCCCACCCCAACTGGGGCGGGTGCGGGGTGGTACCCACTAATACCCGCCCCGTTGACATCCCTAGTATACTATTTAGCGTCCTGATTTAGCACCCTAGCTAGAGATATCTTCTAGACTAATACGAGTACAATTTTCGTATACTTAACCGATATGGGACCTTACATGTGAAGATACTTCAGACGCCCCCTCACATGTAAGATCATGTACAACCATGTGCTCTGATACCATTTTAGGACCACAAACGAACTTGGACCATGCCCATAACTAAGTAAACTGTAGTTTCAGTTTCACAACAGATAGCAGTTTCTATCAATTTAAACAATTGAAATGCGTAATCAAATGGCCGAAGGAGAATAAACAGGTGAACGAATTCACGGCATTCAAGGACAATCCCGACTGGTCGACTAAGCGCTGTGGCAGTCTTAGTTGTCATTGGAAAGCGTGCGACGATGTAATTTATGTGTATCGTTACGATGATAAAAAATTTGTGAAAATGATGGATTGGAGTAAAATCAATTAAAAGTAGAGTCTCTAGTATTCGGTATTACATACTTACATATTTATTGTAATGTAATGCATATCGTTGTAGTATTACGTTTTTAAATTCATACAATGTAATGCTCTTTAATAAATTTGTGTTATTTTGTTCCTATAATTAATTGAGTAATTCTATTATAAGGTCGTCTCATAGTATAAGACACACTATATTTCAATAATATTATTAATTCTAATTTTTTTTTTAATATTGTAATTTTTCTTATCACTCATATTCTTTGTGTTGGGGGTCGAATATCCGATTACGCTCACAACAGCAAGACGACAAATAAAAGGCCCAAGAGGCCCAAAAGCCCAAAAACTCTATAAATAACCCCTAGGGGGCAAAGGTAAAGGGGTTGGTTTTTCATAATCTCTCCCCACTCTCTCTCTCTCCACTCTTACATTTTCCACTTAAACTATATTTATATGATTCGGTACTGACTTGGGCGTCGGAGGCTCCGCCGGGGGCAAACCCCTCGGGCCCGGAGTTCACCTTGCAGGGCACACATGGAGCGGGCCGGGACCCTAGAGGCCACCCATGACGTCACTCTCAAGACCCCGAGTTTATACCCGAAACAATTGGCGCCGTCTGTGGGGAGGAGATAAATTACACCCATGATAACCCACAAAGAATCAAAAAAGGCCACACGAGACCCCTCTCGGCCAAACACATTAAGGAGAAAAATAAAGTCTCAACATTAGGGGAACACAAGAAAAGAGACCCGGGAGGAGCACCATTCGACCCGGGAAGAAAGGGAAGCCTCAAAAAGCAAAGAAAATAAGGTGTTGGCCCAATGGGCTGCCAACAAAGCAAATGAAAAAGAGAAAAGCAAAGCAAAAACAAAATCGACATTTTGATGAGGGAAAAGTCAAAAACTCATACCTGCACCCTCATCCACTTTTTTAAGCAAAGCAATAAAATAATAATAATAATAACTTAATAAGTGTTTCATTTGAATGTATTAGTACCAAAAAATACACGAAAAAGAAACCCAACAATATAATAATATAAATAATAATCATGGAAAGAAGTTGAAGAAAAAGAAAGGTAGTGTTAATGGAAGAAGAAGCACAAAGAAGATATAGAGAAGAAACAAAAAATGGAGCAAATTCACTGAAAAATGGAGAAAGCTACGGGGAAGAAACACCCGGGAGCAGAAAAAGACCGGCCGCAAACAAGTCGTCACGATAAGATTCATACGAGTAGCTCACAAGAGATAAGAAGAAGAAAGACCAAGTCAATAATAATAATAATAATAATAATAATAATAATAATACAACCTATAAAATAGAAATTAAAATAGTAATTAAAAGTAATACTCCAGGTCTCGGCTGCCGTATAACATTCACGGTCACCGAGTAGCTTTTCCGGCCACCATGGATTAGCCACCTCGGTCCCAGTTCCGACGACCATCCGAGACAAAAGCAAAACAAGTTTAGAGTAGCAAAATATAATGTAATAGAAAGCCAAAGAAATAATAGCACTAATAATAAAAAGAAGCCCCCGGGAAAGCAATAAGGGAAGGGAAGAAGGTGAGAAAGACCAACTAAACAAAGAAGACAAAATAGAAGAAAAAGACAAGAAGGTCAAAAGCAAGTCAACAAAATGAGAAAGGGAATAAGCTACTGAAAAAGCAATCACGAAGTAAAATATAATCCCCGGCCTCCATTAGCTTCCGGCGACGGACCACCATACCATCAGTTACGATCCCAATCGCAACCACCCTGGAGGCCCACCCACCACGGCCTCACATGACCTTGTCCCGGCCACGTAGCCTCTTCGGTCGCCGTATAGCGTTCCCGGTCCCAGCCGACATTTATTTACACCATCACCGTGCACCGGGTGGTTCCTCGCGGGGCGGATCCCGTGAGTGTCACTTCAGGGCTGTGAGGGTACGCCGAGGCGTGTAAGGAAGGTGGTGGATTGGCGTATGACTGGAACCGAGATGGCCGGGACAAAGATAGGAACGTCCCAGTCCCGGAAACATTAGGTCCGAGATCGAGGGTTGCAGTCGTCGAGATCAAGGCCGCCGAAGACCCAATCACCGTGACCAGGAGACATGAGGTCCGGGAACACTTTAACGCGGTACTTCTTCCGCTAGAGACCGACGCTGCCGCCACCGGGACCGGCAGCCCACGTCGGATTGCCTCACTTCTTCATAAGGATATAACCACCACTCTCGCGGCTCACGAGTTCGCTGTAACCGAGGCCATCAATGTGCCGAAACCAGACCGCATCTGCTGCCGCCGGGGGCACACCCGCCACCACCCTCTTCCCGGGTCCACCGTCTTGCGTAGCACTCTCCCGGCCCGAGGACTCCTGCCGCCAAGTACCGTGAACCCTACCACCGCCGGGACCGCTAGACATCTTCCCGGGAGATCTGATTTTCGACGTTGAGTTCGTGGGCAGTACCCATAAATAGAGCTACTTTACCCCAACCACCGACTCCCGGATCATCCGTGACCGCGCGACGACGCCGGCACTGCCCGCCGTGGACCGAGGGCCGTGAACCCTGGCCACCGAGGCCACCACCATAGCTGTTACTTGACTACGCCGGAGCCGCCTGATAGCCCCGGGACCCACTGACACCTGCCGGGAACGTCCACTCCGCGCCGTGACCACCTGAAAAGTCGTCGTCACCTGGAAGCCGTATCACTCAAGGAAGGGAAGCCGTCACCGGCGAGCTCATGTGTCCCTATTTCCCGGGACCGTGAACACCATCAAACCTCCGGGACCGCCGGGCACCGCCTGCCACCACCGAGACCCGCCGTCACCTTCCCGAGTCCACCATCTGCGTGTCTTCCTCCCGTGACCAATTAATGTTGCCGGGACCCCACCAAGATAAGTCTCTCTTTTCTAATTTTTGATTAGAATATTTTCTTCCCAAGTAAATGGCCAAGGATTCACTACTCTTGGGCCACTTGTGATTTAATAAGCATGCCAACATCGCAATGTGAAAAAGGCCCAAAGTTATACTCCGTATGTTTTATTTATCAAAAAATGTATTTTCACTTCACAATTTCTTGTGTGAGACGGGCCTAACGATAAATTTATCGTAAGTCCTCTCACACAAGGTAGTTACGAGTTAGTTTTTTTTTTTCTTTTCTTGCTTGTGTCTTACGTTAATTATCGTTAGGCCCGTCTTTCAGGAGAACTACTGTTTTCACTTATAGGGGACGGGGTGATTAATTTTAGCCGGCCCGTTTTCAAGCTTAAATTACATATTACATGCAATCAAGTGTAGTAAAATACGAGGTACTAATTGACTTTGTTATATTGAATTATTTTTTCAGGAGTAATGGAGACAAAGCGGTGATAAGGAAATACGAGCTACACATTTGTGACGCCTAGCCGACTTTTAATCACCCGAGACTCCATGAAAACTCCACAAGAATCACCTTATACAAAACCGCCGTACTTATATTTGTAAAGCGAGTGATCAGGATTGTTGACACCGCGAGCTTTTCCTCAGATTTTTGGTAGATTTTTGCCCAAAGATTTGTTTAGACTTCAGATCACACAAAAGTTCGCCAGTGGCAAGCGAGGGGGGACTACCCCACCCCGCTAATCACTTAGTCTGATTCAAAAATAGGAATTTTTGAAAATTTACTAACCTTTGCAGGAATGAATGCAAAGACCAGGAGAAGGGTAAGACCTCCAGGCAACCCATTGCCTACGACGGATGAACATCGCGCTGAGAGTCCATGGCCCGGCCTGACGGCTCGCGCTCTACGTATGGCTCAGACAATGCTCATCCGGGCCGTCGGGCCGGATGAGGTGCCTTTATGCAAAAGAGCCGGATGTCTATGATGGCCCACGTGCTGGCCGCTCTCACCGCATGATGTCCGATCTGCCGGCCTTGTAGTCGGTGGCGGCTGCGGACCTCCCATGGGTAAGACCTCCGAGACAACCCATTGCCTACGTACGGATGAACATCGCGCCTTGAGAGTCCATGGCCCGGCCTGACGGCTCGCGCTTCACGTATGGCTCAGACAATGCTCATCCGGCCGTCGGCCGGATGAGGGTGCCTTTATGCAAAAGAGCCGGATGTCTATGATGGCCCACGTGCAGGCCGCTCTCACCGCATGATGTCGATCCGGCCTTGTAGTCGGTGGCGGTGCCGCGACCTATGGGTAAGACCTCCGAGACAACCCATTGCTTACGTCACGGATGAACATCGCGCTGAGAGTCCATGGCCCGGCCTGGACGGCCAAGGCCGACGATGGCCTTTCCACTACCCGCCACAGACGGAGAGAGTCCATGGCCCGGGCCTGGGCGCTCTCGACTTTATACTACCAAACGTGACGGAGAGTCCACGGCCGAGACCGGGCGCCTCGCGACCTTTACACTACCATCGAAGAGACCACTAACGGCCTCGCGCTGGGTGGCTTGCTCGGATAAGACCATACTACGGCCTCGTGCTCAGGTGGCTCCAACCGCATGTATAGTCCATGGCTACGTGCCGGGGCAGCTCCTTTATTCCCGTGACGCAGTTTACTCTGCGTCACCCTAGGCCGCGCCACGTGACCTTGTCCCGCGGCCAACCTTCTTATTCCTATAACGCAGTTAATCCCGTGTCACCCCGCCGCCGCCAAGGTGACTGGCGACCGCGCGCCAGCCTTTCCTATTCCCGTGACGCAGCTTCACTTACGCCATTTAGACCGCCGCAGGCGACCGCTCCCTGCCGCTAGTCCTTATTCGCTGACGTTGCATACTCAACGCCACCCCTACCAAGGCCATGAACTCCGATCGCCGTGAGACTTCGCCAGACCGCACTCATCGCCCGACCGCACGTTCACGGACCGGCGAGACATCCCCGCCTGCACCGGAGGTACTGATGATCCCCTGGGTACATGAGATGCTCCCGCCATGACCCTCCGCCAGGTAGTCGACCGGAGACGCCACCCGCAACAACTATCGTGTAGCTTTCGATGCCTGTTTATATTTGGTCCATCATGACTAGACAACCACATTAACGCTGCAGATCTCTTCCGCTAGAGATTCATTTGATGTGACATTCCACACGTGTATCGCCCAAGGTTAACAGTTTCGCGCACTCTATTCGACGCTGACGTCCGACACCGAATCCGCATGACGCATACGAATCCGGTGGGGGCAATTGTTGGGGGTCGAATATCCGACACGCCACAACAAAGAAGACGACAACAAAGCGCCAAGAGCCAAAAGCCCAAAAACTCTATAAATAACCCCTAGGGGGCAAAGGTAAAGGGGTTGGTTTTTCATAATCTCTCCCCACTCTCTCTCTCTCCACTCTTACATTTTCCACTTAAACTATATTTATATGATTAGATCGACAAGGCGTCGGAGGCTCACGGGCAAACCCCTCGGGCCCGGAGTTCACCTTGCAGGGCACACATGGAGCGGGCCGGGACCCTAGAGGCCACCCATGACGTCACTCTCAAGACCCCGAGTTTATACCCGAAACACTTTGATTATAATTTTAGTCAAATGATTTATTTAACACACGTCAATATCATGTTTGGCCGTATTTTTATTGAACACTCATACACTATATACGTCATCAGAATTTCTGATTATTTTGTTCAAACGTAATCGCGTTACATATAAAAAGTAACGTTATTATTCTTCAAAAGTAATTATGCCTTGGTTGTTTCATACGGTACCTCACCGCAGAATTTGTATATTCATATATGAAGACTGAAGTGGTGTGTCAATGTGATTTAAATAATTTGTTTCAAATTATGCAAAAAAATACCCATTTTATATTATTGTTACTATGTATTTTGTTATGATAATAGAGACCAATATGATACTCCCTCCGTCCCGGTCATTTGTTTACACTTTCCATTTATGGGTGTACGGGTCATTTGTTTACACTTACCATAAATGTCTATGGTGACCCACTTGTGGGGGTGGACCCAACTTCCTTAACCAATCTCATTGTTTCATTTAACCCACTTTGTACTTATATTATTATTTTATAGTTTTTTATTTATCTTTCTCCTCACATCGATAAACGTGCAAGAAAAAGATGTATAAGCATTTACGAGTTTTTGTTTTTTTTGTTTTTACAAAATAATGCTTAAAATTAAAATAGTTAACGAAATAAGGTGGAGTTCAAAAAAATTATCAAAATTGGGTCCACGTAGGATCAGATAAATCTCAACATCAGATTATGTACAAAGGCGCTAAATCATATAGTGCCTTGAGACTAACCTGCCAGCAAAGGCGTTAAATGATGTAGCGCCTAACTTAGATACACCAAAAAAACACATTTTTCTTTAAATAAAACAAAATAATAAAAACGGATTTGGATTCCATGAAGTTAAAACTTTGGTGAAGTTGGTGAAGTTTACTATATATAGAATTAAAATACTCCCTCTGTTCCAGTGATTTGTTTACAGTTTGACTTTTTTGTGAGGGGGATTTGAGAGAAGTGTAAACAAATAACTGAGACAGAGGGAGTATTATTTACTTCTCTTTTTATGTGAGAAACTATCTTGTAATTGCATTTTTCTACCTAATTATAGCAAACTTCAACAACTTTACACATTTTCAACTTCATGGGATCCTCACCCAATAAAAACAATTCAAGGCGCTCAATAGTATGGCGCCTAAACTAAATGAGGAGAAGGGGGAGGGGAAAGGCAGCGTAAGGCCCTTTACTTCCCAACAATCAAGGCGTTGCATAGGATAGCGCCTATTTTTTTTTTTTCTTAACACCTTGAGTTATATTGTACGGAGTAATATACGAGTTAATTTCTGATTCAGCGCCTTAGTACGTAATCTGACCTTGAGATTTTATCCGATCTTACATGGACTCATTTTTGTTAATTTGTTTAAAACCCGCCCTATTTCATTAATTAATTTGTTTTCAAGCATTATTTTAAAAAAACCTCTACCATATATATACTCAATGACTTGTCCTTAACCCGTCTACAAAAATTGAAATAACGGGCTAATCATAAGTCACATTACTTCCCACACCAAATACATTCTCCCAAATACATTTAGGATAGATAAATTTACTAGTTGTGGATCACAATAAAACAAATAAATTGGTTAAAATATGTCATGCCACAATGTTTAGGAAGAAGATTCCCTTAGCAGTTAGTCTCAAGTTTGAATTCTTTCGCCCGTTATAATGACTTTGCGTTTCCTTTTAGTGTAGTGGTTACTGGTTAAGACGGAAGTATTCTGGTAATAGGTCTCAGGTTTGAATCGTCATTCCCCTTATTGTAATGCGACTCATCAGTGCGTGCTTCGATTGACAAAAAAGATAAAAATAAAATATTCTTATATATGTCATTTAAGATCATATTTCTGAAGTCACTTTGTTTTATTTAACATTCTTGTGAATTATTAGCGACTCATGCGTATTTGGTAAGTAGGAGAACTGATGCGAAACGACAATGGAAGTAGACATAATACGGTACTAAAAACGCTAAAAAGATAAATAGACACCAAGTTAGACCTATAACTTGATGAATAAGATTGACTAACCAAGATCTATTAGCAACAATTAGGAATCGCGTCCTAATCAATTACTAATTTTCGATTATCGCAACAATTCGAATTTCACAAACAAATGTAACCCACATTTTTTTTTGAGAAACACAAGTCTTTATTTCATCAAAATCTATGCGTAAATGAATTACAAGCTCCATTATATATAGGAGAATATTTAACTAAATGTAAGTTATTCATCTACAGTATACGTATCACATATACGTATTAAGAACTTGAAGGAGGTATGGTCGTATTTGAACTTAGTGGAATTCGTCTATTACTTCATAAGCATATTGGAGGGAGAGGAAGGAGGGGACGTGGTTGGATTAGGACCCGAGGGAACTAATCTTTTCGTCTCAAAAATATTTTCATGGTAATTGGGGGGACTTGGAGGAGACGTGGCTGGATTAGGCCCCGTGGGAACTAATCTTTTCGTCTTAAACATAATTTTATGGTAATTAGGAGGATTTGGAGGAGATGTGGCGGGATTTGGACCTGTAGGAACTAACCTTTCAGTTTTATAAGTATTTTCATGGTTGGTAGGAGGATTGGGTGGGGACACGGCCGGATTTGGACCGGTAGGAACCAACCTTTTTGTTTCATAAATATTTTTGTGTTTACTAGGAGGACTCGAAGGGGATGTGGCGGGATATAGGCCCGTGGCAAATAATCTTTTGGTCACAAAAGCATCTTGGAGACTGATAAGGAGACTTGGAGGGGACGTGGCTGGGTTCGGACCCGTAGGTACTAACCTTTTTATCTCAAAATTTATTTTATTGTTAGTAGGACTCGGAGGAGATGTAGCTGGATTCGGGCCTGTAGGAACTAACCTTTTTAAATAGGCCTTATTGGGGTTAGTAGGGGGACTAGGAGGGGATGTTGTCGGGTTCGGGCCAGTAGGAACCAACCTTTTTGTCTCAAAAGTGTTCTTGTGATAAGTAGGAAAGCTCGAAGAAGATGCGACCGAAATTGGACCCGTAGGAGTCGAAGTAATAGGATCGGGTCGACGAGGGACTGTTCTTTTTATTTGTGAGTCGATGTTTGTAACACCATATGAACTATCAATGATATGGGCATGTCTTTCACTATTACAAGTTGTAATTAAGAAAAAGAGAAATAGTATGTCATGCAATTTTATCTTGATTGAATCCATGGTTTTTTTTTTTCCTTTGAAATTGATGAGCACTTGCGAATTGCGATACTTCGGAAATGTGGCTGTATTTATATATGTTTTGTTGGGTTGAAATCAATAATAAATACAGTCAACATTTCTATAGATATTAATATTAATATATTATCATTATTATGGAGTATTTCCATATTAGTTCGTCTTGTTTTATTTCCGTTTGAGATACTCCGTAGTATTCATGATATGAACATTTATATACAAAAATATTTGTTTATATAGAATGTATTAGTATCGTACTCCGTGTCATACTTAACATGAAAGTGATTTTCAGAAACCCAAGAACTCAATCGTATGGATAAGGAAGAAAATATATAGCCACTTTAATTTGGGGTGTAACATTATCATAATATCTTCGTTTATAAACAGAAGTTTTTAAATTTATTATTTAATACTGTACGGACAATGAAAACTAGAAGCAAGAAAGATAATGTCGACAAATATGTTCTAGATGTAATGATGAGCGTTAGGGATGTCATTAGGCCGGGATGTCATATAGGCTCCCCCATACCCGTACTCACCAAGAAAAACCTCTACCCATACCCGCCCCACTATCCATGGCGGGTACAAGTTTTCAAACCCCTACCCGCCCCACCACCCATGGCGGGTACGGGTAAGCGGGTATTATGCGGGTATATGAGTATAAATAATATAAAAAATGGTTATATGAAGCGGGTATTATGCGGATATTGATAGGCTAAGTCGCGTCACCTAATCAAAAATAATCCAAACTCACTCTACTAGGTAGCAAGGGTAAGTCGGGTCGAAATCCATAGGGAGATGGTCGCTTAAGTTGGTTATTCTTAGTGATTCTAGTCTCGGTTCGAGTGTAGGATGAGTAACTAAAAGCTATAGTGCAAGGATAAGGGTTTAACGATAAGGAAAGAAGTCTAGGAAGTCGGGTTAGGCACAGGGAAGTCAAGGCAAAGGATGGTGAACGGGTTGAGTAGGTAATCGCACTTGCTAAGGATTTAGCTCGTCCTCTCGGTCTCAAAAGCGGGCTCTCGCTACTTACAATTGAGGGTCCTAAAGATTGTCTCGCGCCTCTCTTCGAACTAGTCTCTCGATCTTAAGTTCAAGGGTGCTAAAGGTTTGCTAAAACGTGATCAAGGATTCAACAAACACATTCAAGCAAAGACAATCAACGCAAGGGCAAAGACCTAACTCAAATGATCACCAAACACAACCAAAACCCAAACCCTTACTTCACCCTTCTCCCTAGATGAATAAACTACTCACGCATGATAACAACGATGATCAAAGCAAGAGAGAATAATGAAAACATGATTTAGAACAACAAGAAATGAAAATACAATCAAAATGGGAGAAGAATTATCAATACCAAAACAGAGAATTCAAGGGAAGAGATGATGAACAAAAGCAACAAATACCAAATAGTCGATCAAACTAGCATAATCCGAGTCGGGAATTGAAAATACAAGAGATGAAATTATTTAAACCTAAGTTTTCTTGAGAAACAACTTAAAAGTGTTCTAAAAATGCAGGAGAAAGTATATATGAAAATATGATTAAAAAGGGCCTCAAATAGACGATCTATTTCGAGCCAACGAAGAGTCTCAGCTGTGGGTAAGTGATCCCGACCGGGACAACCCTCATCCCGACCGGGACAAGCTTCATCCCGACCGGGACACTATGGTCCCGTTGAGTTCAGCTCAAGTCCTCCAAATGCACCAACTTCCACTTAGTTTTATTTTGCTTGTTTCTCGTCCCAAGGCATAGGGACGAGGCCTATGTCGTCCCAAGGGGTAGGGACAAGGCTTAGGATGATCATGTGAGTTTCAAATCCCGTCCCAAGGTCCCGGGACACCTTCATTGGTTGAAACGAGGCTCAGACGCATTTAAACGCGATTTAAACCAACTCGAATCACCTCCAAACTTCACGAAACTTTACGAAACTTCACGAAACCTCTCAACAAGCATCCTAAACTCCAAATATGCGCTTGTACCTGCAAAATAGACACAAAAACGCAGCAGTGCCAAATCGGAGAGAAATAGGAGCTGAAACGCGTATAAAAGCACTAGAATCGTGAAGAAACGCAAGCGACAGGGGGCTATAAGTATATATAAATATAAGACACATCAAACTCCCCCAAACCGAACCGTTGCTTGTCCTCAAGCAACCAAGCATGACAGAAAATAGAGGACAAAGCGAGCATAAAAGAACTTCCCCAACAATCACCAAACCGCAAGTAGCATGAGCAAATGGCAATCGATCCCGAAGCAACATGGGACGTATGGAAATAGCAAGCTAACGGATGAGAATTACAAGACGGCGCAGAATGAATAGCATGGCTTAAACGTAGGCTCTCTAGCAATCAAATCACGGACCTCTCGCGGTTTCCACTCTACTCAAATGATGAACAAGGCGAAGTATATAGTGACACTCACCTACTCAACTGGTGGAAGCACGCCCGCAATCGAATGTGGACCAAATCTCGCATTCCCGCACACAACAATGTCACAAAAAACGAAGCAAACATGAGGACTTACATAGGAAATGAGGGTGTAAAGGCCATAGAGAGGTAAAGGGTGATAAGGTGGAACAAATGATTATGGAATCGTGGAGCTAAGCCACTAGAAACCACTCGTGCTACTCAAGTGCTCATCCAACCAAAACGGAACCCAACTCTCATGAAAAACGGACCGAAAACAGCATATCGGTCTCCTTTACACATCAACGCAACAATAGCAACAAATTTCAAGTGCTCGCTCATGTAAAACAACAACAGCTTTCTCATTTTTGTGCACACATTTTTCTTTTCTTTGATTTTTGTGTTGTGTTTATATTCAGATTTTTGTTTCTTTTTTTCTTGAGCAAAAAGAGCACACTCACATAGTGGTTGCGGAAAACCTCATAAAAGGGTAGGGGAAACAGCAATCCCGACTCATATTCACCAAAACTCTCGAAGCAAACGACGTCAGCAAGTCGTAGCATGATCACAACCCGAAGGACAAGCACAAGAGTAAGCAAAGCGGTAACCAGCAAGGCTAGGGTAGGCTATATGGCAATGTAGTTAGCAAACTCATGTGGGTAAGGGTAATAGGATCAAAAATGAGAGGATAAAAGCAATGCAAAAACATGGTGAAAGAAATGAAATCAACTAAAGCCTCATACGCATAACAAGTGACAAAATCGTGGGAAACACGGGATAGGGGCCACACTTATGCGTGTTGATATTACGTACCCCACGAGGAGAACTACTCACAATAAGCACGGGGACCGGGATAGATGAACCGGCCTCTGGAGGCTCAAAACCTCACAATAAAAGTAGCTAAAGTCCATGAGTGATAAAGCCAAACAGTAAAAGCACGCCATCATCTGCAAACGCGTCTAAACATCCCCGAAAGCGCTAAACCAACAATATAAATCATGCCAAAGCTCAAAGCATACAAGGGAAGGGATGTCGGGAAAGAATAAGGTAAAAACAAGCTCGCAAACAACGCTCGGGATACGTATTTTTGGTATTTTTGTGAATTTTTTTGATTTTTTTGTAATTTTCTGAAATTTTCAGATATTTTGGTTTTTGTGATTTTTTTTGAAAATAAAAAACGAAAAAGAAAACGCAAAAAAAAAACAAAACGAAGAGCAAAGCGTTTCCTCCCCCCAAACCAAACAACACATTGTCCCCAATGTGTCCTAAAGCACATCAACCAGGGACCTAAAAATAAGGGGGATAAAACACGATAAAAACTCTCAAACGAAAATAAAGTACATACATGATATATTTACAAAATGAAGTGCCTCCCCCAAACCAGCTTCAAACTGGGGGTTTAGCAGGGTACGGGAAGTACCACCAACCGTGGGTCTCGTCATAAACGATCCCGCTACCATCATCCTCATCGTCTTCAAGTCCATCATCATCATCTACATCACCAACTCGGCCAGCAACATCAAGGCCTCCACTTCCATCTTCGCGGCCCAAATCAACACGTGCAACAGCATGCTTGTCGTCTTTGATTACAGCTCTACCCGCGTCCGTCCTCCCTAGCTCACCAGCATAAGTATCATGACAACAAAGCACGGCCTCAAGAGGGTCCCTCTCGAGGACTTGCGGTAAGTACTCATCCACACAATCATCAAGAACATCAACCGCAAAGACATGCTCCTCCAACATTGGGCGTTTTAAAGCATTTGAAAGATTGAAAGTAACTTTATCACCTCCTATATCCAACGTCAATTTACCGTTCTTGACGTCAATGATCGCACCAGCAGTGTGCAAGAAAGGCCGACCCAATATAATAGGAATTTGGGAGTCCTCGGCCATGTCAAGAACAATGAAATCGACGGGAATGAAAAACTTACCCACTTTGACAGGGACGTCCTCCAAAACGCCTAGGGGGCGTTTGACAGAACGATCCGCCATCTGGAGCGTGATATTAGTTACTTTCAATTCGTCCATGTTGAGCTTCTCGCATACCGAATAAGGCATGACACTCACGCTTGCACCTAAATCACATAAAGCTTTGTCAATAAAAGTGGTACCAATAGTGCAAGGGATCGAGAAGCTACCCGGATCTTTCAATTTAGGAGGAGACTGGTTTTGTAAAAGTGCGCTGCATTCCGCAGTGAAAGCCACGGTCTCGACCTCATTGAAAGATCTTTTGCGAGTAAGGATATCTTTTAAAAACTTTGCATAAGCGGGAACCTGCGTGACAAGCTCGGTGAAGGGAACCGTTACCTTGAGGTCCTTGACAACCTCCATAAACTTACCAAATTGTGAGTCAAGTTTAGATTTTACCACTCGACTCGGGAATGGTAGTTTGATTTGAATCGGAGGCTCAACCGGCTTGTCTTTAGCTTGCTGCGTCGCCTTGCCCTTATCCTCCACGTGCACACCACTTCCTTGAGCGCCACCACCCACGTGCTCCTCTCCTTGGCTCCCTACGGCCTGCCCTCCATCTGTGGGGCCTACGGCCACCCCTCCTTTGACGGCTCCACTCGTGCTTGCTCCATTGCTCTTTGTACCTGCTCCTGCAAAACCATCACTAGAAGCATGCATATCATTAGGAGAAAGAGGAGGGTCTACCTCACTTACCACCGTAGGCATTGGAGGACCATCGTAGCTCGTTCCGCTTCTCAACGAAATTGCATTTATCGACTCATATTGTTGCGGTTGAGTGCCTTGCGATGGAAGGTTACCCGGCTTCCGTTGAGAGCTAGAGGAAGCAAGTTGAGCCATTTGTGTTTCAAGCATTTTGATGGCCGCGTCTTTAGCTTGATCGCTCTTTTGCATTTGAGCCACCATTGTTTCTTGAGTCTTGGCCATTTGCATCATCATTGACCTCATTTCGCTCATAGGATCGGGAACCGGAGCGGCTTGCACCGGTGGTGGAGCAATTGGTTGTTGAAAATTGGGGCGATTGAAGCCCGGAGGGTTGTAAGGTCTTTGGTTGTTGTATTGTGGGCTGAAATTTTGTGGAGTGTTGTAGTGTGGTTGTTGTTGCGGAGGATTCAAAACATTGTTGCTTTTGTAGCTCAAGTTCGGGTGGTTTTTGTATCCCTCATTGTAGTAATTGGAGTAGGGGTTATTTTGTGAATGTGGTTGAGATTGAAAAGCAAGAACGGGAGTATACATACCTCGGCACTCATGAGAAGTGTGACCGGAAACGCCACATGTATTGCAAGGCGTATCATGAGAGGTGTGCATTGCCGCTACCGTTTGTCCACTAGCACTCGAGGAACTACTACCCGCTTGCATTTGACTCATAATCATAGCGGTCATAGTGTCAATCTTAGCCGAAAGCATGGCTACCATGTCTCCATCATTCTTACCACCGACTCGAGGAACATTCCGTGAGCTACCATATTGTGCATTGTGGATAGCCATGGCCTCGATCGTTTCAATAGCCTCCTCCACATCGATGTTATCGAACCTCCCATTAGCGGCGGAGTCAAGGACTTGACGTGATTCATTGTAAAGACCGTTGTAAAATTGCATAACTATGAACCATTTGTCCATGCCATGGTGTGGGCATTGACGTTGCAAATCCTTGTAGCGTTCCCATGCATCAAAGAGAGACTCGTCTCCCCTTTGACGGAAGCTAGTGATTTGGCTCCTTAACATGGCGGTCTTCTCGGGAGGGAAATACTTTTGGTAGAATGCCAAGACCAAGGAGTTCCAATCAACTATAGCAAGAGCCACACGATTTAATGAGTTAAGCCACAACTTGGCTTTGTCTCGGAGGGAAAATGGGAAGAGCATCTCCCGGATTTGATCTTGCGTTACTCCGGTTTGCTTTATCGTAGAACAATAATCACAAAAGTTTTGAATGTGGAGATTGGGGTCCTCGCCGGGGCTCCCTCCAAACTGACTTCGTTCTATAAGATTGATGAAAGCGGGCTTAACTTCAAAATTGTTAGCCGCTATGGTTGGCATAGCATTGCCCCTTGGAACTTGAGCGGCGGTAGGCCTCGAGTGGTCCGAAAGCTTTACCATTCTCTTTGGCTCGGGTGTAGCTTCCTTATCGGATGAAGTAGAAGAGGAAGTAGCTTCCAAGTCCTTAAGCAAGTTCTTGCGCCTATGCAAAGTACGCTCCGGCTCCGGGTCAAATGGAATTGCCAAGCTTTTGTGAGACGTACGTGACAACCTGGGCATGCACAACACTCGAGGAAGCTATAAGTAACGGCCTCAAGGAATTGAGGTTCCTTGAGACAAGAGTAACAAATGAGAAAAGAACCAAATAACAACAGAAAACAAAGCCGTCTCCCCGGCAACGGCGCCAAAATTTGATAGGCTAAGTCGCGTCACCTAATCAAAAATAATCCAAACTCACTCTACTAGGTAGCAAGGGTAAGTCGGGTCGAAATCCACAGGGAGATGGTCGCTTAAGTTGGTTATTCTTAGTGATTCTAGTCTCGGTTCGAGTGTAGGATGAGTAACTAAAAGCTATAGTGCAAGGATAAGGGTTTAACGATAAGGAAAGAAGTCTAGGAAGTCGGGTTAGGCACGGGGAAGTCAAGGCAAAGGATGGTGAACGGGTTGAGTAGGTAATCGCACTTGCTAAGGATTTAGCTCGTCCTCTCGGTCTTAAGCTACCTCTAGGTCTCAAAAGCGGGCTCTCGCTACTTACAATTGAGGGTCCTAAAGATTGTCTCGCGCCTCTCCTCGAACTAGTCTCTCGATCTTAAGTTCAAGGGTGCTAAAGGTTTGCTAAAACGTGATCAAGGATTCAACAAACACATTCAAGCAAAGACAATCAACGCAAGGGCAAAGACCTAACTCAAATGATCACCAAACACAACCAAAACCCAAACCCTTACTTCACCCTTCTCCCTAGATGAATAAACTACTCACGCATGATAACAACGAGGATCAAAGCAAGAGAGAATAATGAAAACATGATTTAGAACAACAAGAAATGAAAATACAATCAAAATGGGAGAAGAATTATCAATACCAAAACAGAGAATTCAAGGGAAGAGATGATGAACAAAAGCAACAAATACCAAATAGTCGATCAAACTAGCATAATCCGAGTCGGGAATTGAAAATACAAGAGATGAAATTATTTAAACCTAAGTTTTCTTGAGAAACAATTTAAAAGTGATCTAAAAATGCAGGAGAAAGTATATATGAAAATATGATCAAAAAGGGCCTCAAATAGACGATCTATTTCGAGCCAACGAAGAGTCTCAGCTGTGGGTAAGTGATCCCGACCGGGACAACCCTCATCCCGACCGGGACAAGCTTCATCCCGACCGGGACACTATGGTCCCGTTGAGTTCAGCTCAAGTCCTCCAAATGCACCAACTTCCACTTAGTTTTATTTTGCTTGTTTCTCGTCCCAAGGCATAGGGACGAGGCCTATGTCGTCCCAAGGGGTAGGGACAAGGCTTAGGATGATCATGTGAGTTTCAAATCCCGTCCCAAGGTCCCGGGACACCTTCATTGGTTGAAACGAGGCTCGTACGCAAGCGAAACGCGACGAAACCAACTCGAATCACCTCCAAACTTCACGAAACTTTACGAAACTTCACGAAACCTCTCAACAAGCATCCTAAAATCCAAATATGCGCTTGTACCTGCAAAATAGACACAAAAACGCAGCAGTGCCAAATCGGAGAGAAATAGGAGCTGAAACGCGTATAAAAGCACTAGAATCGTAAAGAAACGCAAGCGATAGGGGGCTATAAGTATATATAAATATAAGACACATCAGATATGCAACATCCACCCACGTCCCATTACTCATGGCGGGTACAATTTTAATACCCATACCCGCCCCACCATCTGCGAAACTTATACCCATCCCCACCCCTGGGGCGGGTGCGGGGCGGTACCCACTAATACCCGCCCCATTGACATCCCTAGCATACTATTCAGCGTCCTGATTTAGCACCCTAGCTAGGGATATGTTCTAGACTAATACGAGTACTATTTTCGTATACTTAACCGATATGGGACCTTACATGTGAAAATATTTCAGACGTCCCCTCACATGTAAGATCATGTACAACCATGTGCTCTGATACCATTTTAGGACCACAAACGAACTTGGACCATGCCCATAACTAAGTAAACTGTAGTTTCGGTTTCACAACCGATAGCAGTTTCTATCAATTTAAACAATTGAAATGCGTAATCAAATGGCCGAAGGAGAATAAACAGGTGAACGAATTCACGGCATTCAAGGACAATCCCGACTGGTCGACTAAGCGCTGTGGCGGTCTTAGTTGTCATTGGAAAGCGTGCGACGATGTAATTTATGTGTATCGTTACGATGATAAAAAATGTGTGAAAATGATGGATTGGAGTAAAATCAATTAAAATTAGAGTCTCTAGTATTCGTATTACATATTTACATAATTATTGTAATGTAATGCATATCGTTGTAGTATTACGTTTTTCAATTCATGCAATGTAATGCTCTTTAATAAATTTGTGTTATTTTGTTCCTATAATTAATTGAGTAATTCTATTATAAGATCGTCTCATAGTATAAGACACACTATATTTCAATAATAATATTAATTCTAATTTTTTTTTTAATATTGTAATTTTTCTTATCACTCATATTCTTTGATTATAATTTTAGTCAGATGATTTATTTAACACACGTCAATATCATGTTTGGCCGTATTTTTATTGAACACTCATACACTATATACGTCGCTGTAAATTTACAGTTATTTTGTTCAAACGTAATCGCGTTACATATAAAAAGTAATGTCATTATTCTTCAAAAGTATTCTGGTAATAGGTCTCAGGTTTGAATCGTCATTCCCCTATTGTAATGCGACTCATCAGTGCGTGCTTCGATTGACAAAAAAGATAAAAATAAAATATTCTTATATATGTCATTTAAGATCATATTTCTGAAGTCACTTTGTTTTATTTAACATTCTTGTGAATTATTAGCGACTCATGCGTATTTGGTAAGTAGGAGAACTGATGCGAAACGACAATGGAAGTAAACATAATACATAAGTAAAAACGCTAAAGAGATAAACAGACACCAAGTTAGACCTATAACTTGATGAATAAGATTGACTAACCAAGATCTATTAGCAACAATTAGGAATCGCGTCCTAATCAATTACTAATTTTCGATTATCGCAACAATTCGAATTTCACAAACAAATGTAACCCACATTTTTTTTGACAAACACAAGTCTTTATTTCATCAAAATCTATGCCTAAATGAATTACAAGCTCCATTACATATAGGAGAATATTTAACTAAATGTAAGTTATTCATCTACAGTATACGTATCACATATACGTATTAAGAACTTGAAGGAGGTATGGTCGTATTTGAACTTAGTGGAATTTGTCTATTACTTCATAAGCATATTGGAGGGAGAGAAAGGAGGGGACGTGGTTGGATTAGGACCCGAGGTAACTAATCTTTTCGTCTCAAAAATATTTTCATGGTAATTGGGGGGACTTGGAGGAGACGTGGCTGGATTAGGCCCCGTGGGAACTAATCTTTTCGTCTTAAACATAATTTTATGGTAATTGGGAGGATTTGGAGGAGATGTGGCGGGATTTGGACCTGTAGGAACTAACCTTTCAGTTTTATAAGTATTATCATGGTTGGTAGGAGGATTGGGAGGGGACACGCTGGATTTGGACCGGTAGGAACCAACCTTTTTGTTTCATAAATATTTTTGTGTTTACTAGGAGGACTCGAAGGGGATGTGGCGGGATATAGGCCCGTGGCAAATAATCTTTTGGTCACAAAAGCATCTTGGAGACTGATAAGGAGACTTGGAGGGGACGTGGCTGGGTTCGGACCCGTAGGTACTAACCTTTTTATCTCAAAATTTATTTTATTGTTAGTAGGACTCGGAGGAGATGTAGCTGGATTCGGGCCTGTAGGAACTAACCTTTTTAAATAGGCCTTATTGGGGTTAGTAGGGGGACTAGGAGGGGATGTTGTCGGGTTCGGGCCAGTAGGAACCAACCTTTTTGTCTCAAAAGTGTTCTTGTGATAAGTAGGAAAGCTCGAAGAAGATGCGACCGAAATTGGACCCGTAGGAGTCGAAGTAATAGGATCGGGTCGACGAGGGACTGTTCTTTTTATTTGTGAGTCGATGTTTGTAACACCATATGAACTATCAATGATATGGGCATGTCTTTCACTATTACAAGTTGTAAATAAGAAAAAGAGAAATAGTATGTCATGCAATTTTATCTTGATTGAATCCATGGTTTTTTTTTTTTTTTTCCTTTGAAATTGATGAGCACTTGCGAATTGCGATACTTCGGAAATGTGGCTGTATTTATATATGTTTTGTTGGGTTGAAATCAATAATAAATACAGTCAACATTTCTATAGATATTAATATTAATATATTATCATTATTATGGAGTATTTCCATATTAGTTCGTCTTGTTTTATTTCCGTTTGAGATACTCCGTAGTATTCATGATATGAACATTTATATACAAAAATATTTGTTTATATAGAATGTATTAGTATCGTACTCCGTGTCATACTTAACATGAAAGTGATTTTCAGAAACCCAAGAACTCAATCGTATGGATAAGGAAGAAAATATATAGCCACTTTAATTTGGGGTGTAACATTATCATAATATCTTCGTTTATAAACAGAAGTTTTTAAATTTATTATTTAATACTGTACGGACAATGAAAACTAGAAGCAAGAAAGATAATGTCGACAAATATGTTCTAGATGTAATGATGAGCGTTAGGGATGTCATTAGGCCGGGATGTCATATAGGCTCCCCCATACCCGTACTCACCAAGAAAAACCTCTACCCATACCCGCCCCACTATCCATGGCGGGTACAAGTTTTCAAACCCGTACCCGCCCCACCACCCATGGCGGGTACGAGTAAGCGGGTATTGTGCGGGTATATGAGTATAAATAATATAAAAAATGGTTATATGAAGCGGGTATTATGCGGATATGCAACATCCACCCACGTCCCATTACTCATGGCGGGTACAATTTTAAAACCCATACCCGCCCCACCATCTGCGAAACTTATACCCATCCCCACCCCTGGGGCGGGTGCGGGGCGGTACCCACTAATACCCGCCCCATTGACATCCCTAGTATACTATTGTAGATACCCGTATCTGTCGATATGGAAATTTATAGAATACCCAACAAACACCCAATGATGATAGGACAACATGTATTTCGTGTCATTTATTTGAGTTCGTTTTACGATGTAAGCTGGACGCCGTCGACAAAATGTTTTATTAATTTAAATGATATTTAAATTAATGTTTTGCAAAGGTAAATTTATTCTGTCAAAATTTATTTGTCTCAAGTTTGTTTTATTGAAAATAAAATATTTCGATTTGAAAAATCATTTTAACTAATTCGATTTGAAAAATCGCTTTCACCAATTTAATATTTGACTTGAAAAGTCGTTTCTCGTGCTTTTAAAACAGTTTATTAAATCGTATTCGATTTAATTCGCTTTTCTTAACAAAGAAGTTTTAAAGCTCGTTTTAAGCCCGATTTTAAGAGCGATTTTGAGCCCGTTTCAACACGAATTTCGAGGCCTCTTTTACCCACACTCTTCCCCACATACCCGAGCATAAGCCAGCCCAAAACGACGATCAAAACCCACCTCAACTAGCCAAAACGTAGCCCAAAAGAGAGCTGATCCGCAACAGCTCGTAGGACCCTAAATCAGCCCTTATTTGACCCAAACCCGACTCGTATTCGCCTACCCATGACCCAAACCCGTATCCTAACTATCCTACCCATATACCCTTGCCTTGCCACTCAAGAAAACACCCTAGAAAGCCCTAAACCGAGCTGTGGACAGCAGCCTTGGAAAACAGAGCAGAGTTGCTCTTTTTCATTCAAAAACCCTACCTTTCGACTCTATAAATAAACACCATCCACAAGCCTTCAGAACATACGGATTATACAACATACATACACAATATTAAGTCACAAAAAAGCCCTAAAAAGCCTCAAAAGGAGTCGAGATAGCTGCCCCAAAAACAGAGCACGATTTTTCTGATTTTGGTTCAGCTATCACTTCTTCTACCTCGTTTTTCGTGTTGAAAACACCATATTCACTCTGATTTCTTTACACGATCTTAAAGTTCACATTTCCACGATTCTAAAACATCTTTCGGTTCGAAATTTCGTTGAGAAACGAAGAAACTACAAGCTTTTGAAAATCGCTGTCAGTTGTGTTCAAAGTTACGGATTTACAATTGTTTTCGTCGACGACGGCCCCTTGGGATAAAATCTTACAATCGATTACGACTCAAAGAATTGGTCAACGATACATGTAAGTTGAGGGTGCAAAATACTCACTTTACTTTGTTTAAATTATTGTTTTTTTTATCGTCTTTTATCGCTCTCTGTCGCTTTTATCACTTTCTGTCGCTCTGTTGTTTATCATCGTAATTATTTACTTTTTATCATTCGTCTTCGATTTATGTTTTTAGCATGATTTTTGACATGTGTGTGTGGATGTATCGTGTCTCATGTTTATTTGGTATACGCGTTTGATTTCCTTGTGTAGTATGACTCGTGTAGTAGGGCTTGCTGTCGTTAGTTTGATTAGCTCGTTAGCCTATTATATAATTAGGTCTCGTTCATGTTTACTGACGCTAATTGTCTAGAAATTGATCTATCATGTGTTTTAAGTTGGTAATTCTCGTTTGTACGTTATATTAGTTCTCATAACTTTACCCTGTTGTTTAGTATTGGTTTCGTGGTTCGTCTCGTTAATTATGTGGAAGCCGTGTACTGCCTGGGTCTGTTGGCTGCCGTTTTCGTTTGTTCGTTAAAGCTTGAGTTGTATAGTTATCTGACCCGTAGATTTGTATGATTTAGTTTCTCGTGCGTTGCGTATCCACGTTATTTGCCTATGCTTGTGTATTCATTAGTTGTATTTGGTCGGTTAGGCGCTTGTTTGTGGAATTGTTAGTTGATTCCTTTTATTTGTATCCGTGTAATTTGTGTGTGTTTATTTAGTTGCATTTGATTAATAATTTGCACGTTTGTCTGTATTCGTTTGTTATAGTTTGTGTAGGTTCGCAGGTTTATTTGGTTATATGTGATCATTAGCTCATACGTTGGTTTGTGTTTGTTTGTCACTTATTTGTATGCGTGTGTAGTATTTACTTATTTACGTTAGTCGTTCATGCTCGTCCATACATTAGTCATACTTGTTTATTCGTCTGCCGCTAACGTTTGTTAATCTATCTTATGCTGTCGGTAAGTATTTCTTCTCCTTTTCCTTGTTTGCTATAATAGTAAATGAATCCCTGTTAAACAACTCCGACGAAATTATGTGTGCATTAAACGACGTAGAATGGATATTTATTTTGTTTAGGGTTAAAATATTTGTTTGCATACCTGCATATGTACTCGTAATAGCTATGGTTTTATTTAGTAGAGACCGTTTTTATAGCGGGCGGGGTTAGGCGTTAAATTAATGAAATTCTTTTAAACTTCCTAACACGTAAACTCACACGAGCTCATTTTCTCTAAAATTGGTTTTCTAAATTCCATATAAAATTTAGTGGCGACTCTTTTTTTTAAATGAAATGTTTTTGAAATAAAACATCGCGTGGATCAAAATCCCTTGTCCACAATTTGGCGACTCCGCTGGGGACAGTGAAGCTTGAAAAGTAAAACGATGGCTATTTAGAGTATCTTTTTTTTTTTTTTTTTATGTTATTTATGCATCATACTGTTAGGACTCGAACCATTTCTCCCTTTGGGTCGACCTCAAAGTAGGGAAATGACGTTCACTGTGTCTGATTTAAATATCAAGGTGGTTCCACCGAGGTTAGCAACCCCCATCTCCCCATTTCGTCCCTGACTTATGGCGGATGCGTGAGTTCCCTAACAACGTGGAATCATTGGCATGGACCCTTTTTAAGACTTAGAATAGTCTAGGTCATGCATTGCATCCTTGAACTACGTATGACTAAATGCTCTGTGATTTCTAAGGCCATGTCTTCAATCCTTTTTAGTCAAAACCGTCATCTTTTCAATCGATTATTTTCCAAAAATCTTTTTCTTAGCTGAAATGCTGTCTTTTTAGGATTAGAAAAATCTTAAATATCTCCTTTAAAGCGATTTTTGACTTAAGCTGAAATACTTTCCTTCTAAAAAAATCATTCTTTAAGCTAAAATGCTGTCTTTTTAGAGTTAGAATAATCTTAAATATTTTCCAAAACTACCTCACTTGAAAAAGATTTTTGATTCGAGCTGAAATGCTTTCCCTCAAAAAAAAAAAAATCATTCCTTAAGCTCAAATGCTGTCTTTTTAGGATTAGAATAATCTTAAATATTTTCCAACACTTTCTTTTCCGAAAAAATAAAGATTTTTGTCCAAGCTGAAACGCTTTCCTTCTAAAATTAGAATAATCTTAGATATTTTCTGAATATTTGCTCTTTTGAATAAAAGATCTTTTCTTGGCTGAAATGCCATCCTCTTAAGATTAGAATAATCTTATATTATTTCCGATTTTTAGCTCTCTTACCTAGCTGAAAGGCTATTCGTTTAGGATTAGAATAATTTTAAATAATTTTCGATTTTAGCTCTTTTGAAAAAAGATCCATTTCTAGCTGAAATGCTATTCGTGTAGGATTAGAATAATCAAATTTCCGATATTAGCTCTTTTGAAAATGGATCTATTCCTAGCTGAAATGCTATTCGTTTAGGATAAGAATAATCTTAGACAATTTTCGATATTAGCCCTTTTGAAAAAAGATCTTTTCCAAGCTGAAACGCTACTCGTTTAGGATTAGAACAATCTTAAATAATTTTCCTCTTAGGATTAGAATAATCTTAAATAATTTCTGAGATTAGCTCTTTTGGAAAAAAAGATCTCTT
This sequence comes from Dianthus caryophyllus, assembly GCA_023091065.1. Lineage (NCBI taxonomy): Eukaryota > Viridiplantae > Streptophyta > Magnoliopsida > Caryophyllales > Caryophyllaceae > Dianthus > Dianthus caryophyllus. The sequence goes on along the minus strand of CM041529.1, from coordinate 25,289,916 downwards.
CCTTGCTGAAATGCTATCCGTTTAGGGTTAGAATAATCTTAAACAATTTTCGATATTAGCTCTTTTGGAAAAAAGATCTCTTCTTAGCTGAAATGCTAGTCGTTTAGGATTAGAATAATCTTAACCAATTTTCGATTTTAGCTCTTTTGAAAAAAGATCCATTTCTAGCTGAAATGCTATTCGTGTAGGATTAGAATAATCAAATTTCCGATATTAGCTCTTTTGAAAAAAGATCTTTTCTAAGCTGAAATGCTCCTCGTTAGGATTAGAAAATCCTAAAACTTTTTTTTTCTTTAAAAGAAAATTATCTTTTGAAAAAAAAGATCCTTTTATAGCTGAAATGCTATCCGTTTAAGATTAGAAAAATCTCGAACAATCTTCGACACTAACTCTTTTGAAAAAAGATCCTTTTTAAGCTGAAATGTTACCCGTTTAAGATTAGAACAATCTCGAACGATCTTCGACGCTAACTCTTTTGAAAAAATCCTTTTAAGCTGAAATGCTACCCGTTTAGGATTAGACTAATCCCAAGTGAATTTTTACATTAACTCTTTTGAAAAAAGAATGGTTTTTAAGCTGAAATGCTATACTTTTAGGATTAGAATAATCTCGAACGCTTTTGAAATGCTACCCATTTGGGAATAGAATTTTTTCCAACCAAAACGAAGTTTTTCAAAGTTAAAATCTAGCTCAACTTAAACTGAAATTTCGAACCAAGTAAGCTTTTTTTTGTAAGTCGAAGTGCTGCCCATTTCAAACCTCAACTTCAAAAAACAAGTTTCTTTTTCAAGTCGCGAGTAAGCATGAAATGCACCGAGTCCATGTCTAGTTGGGTCTAAGTCTCATACCGTGAGTCTGTTTTCAAGTCCATATGTCGCATACATTTGCATAGTTAGGTCGTAGACCATGTCGTTAAGCTCTGAGTCTTTTCATGATTAATCTGGTCCAGTCCATTTGCATCTCGAGTTGTTAAATAGAATGAAACCTCTACCAATTTACAAATAGTATCGAAACCATGCCGATTTCTGAACCCGAGTCGCGTATTCTCCTCCTCAAGTCAAAATCACATTGCAAAAGTGGGGTAACTTTCAAACCAAGCATCTGAATCAACTCCTGAAAGGAGAAAAGTTCAAAGCCGAGGCTGGTGATTATAAGTCAGAATTCGTATTCAAGTCTTATGTCTGAGTTGAGTCTAAGATTCGTTTTTTTTCACAATTATTTCTAACCTCTTCTCAAAATCAATGAAATTGATCTTACTTGTCACTAATTTGCTTCCATAATCCAACTGATAAAAATGCACAACGCACTCGAAGGGTGTCCCTGGGGTAGAAATACGTATTCAATTCTAAATGGTAAGGTGCAACACCAACTCAAGACAAAAACAAAGACAAAAGGGTTTCCGACAACAAAAACAAAAGGGGTTTCAATTCCATTAGTCAACTTGTGGTATACTATTCCTCTGCCCTTGGAGGAGGATCCATTAATTTGGAGCTCCACAGTGGTCATGAATTTGATCGCGGCCAAAAGTACGAATACTCATGGATCGCCCTCCGTGTACTCAATCGCGTGCCTAATAAGCAAACGAACTTGTCAGAGGAGTCCGGCGTGATATACATATGACCACATGCGACCGCCCACCGCAAGATCTAGGAAAGTTGGAACAAGCCCAAGCCCCAAAGGGTGAGGCCTATTCTCAAAAAACGCAAACAAAAATACAAAAATACAAAAATTGAGTGGCAACACGTCGGAGATCGAAGATCAAAGTCAAAATTAAAGGCGAAGCCAAAATGGTCAGAAAGTACCATCAGTTCTTTTTTTGAAGTCGTTCTCAAAACGGTAATGGGGACATAGTCTTGAGTTCCAAGAATCATTGGCTTATGTAGTTGCACCCAAGCGTTTAGGGTCCACAAGGGATCCGCCAGTACTTCACAAGCTAGAACAGGATACGACATGATACCTTAGGTGAAACCTTCGAGTGTTACACACGAAAAAAAAATGCCATGTTTATGCACCTGGATCGAACTACATCGGATTTGATTTCGCCCCACGCGAATATGTAGGCAATCCTTTAGAATATGGGATACAATCCACCACCACCCATCATCTAATTTGTCATCTTGTCATTTTTTTTACGGGTCTTTACAAAGTCCAAATGAAGCAACTTTTGTTGAGTCTGTCTTAGTGCTCGATTTAGATTGAGATGAGAATCAATGTTCTAATAAGTAATTGTCTAGTCTTGGAATGATCTTTTTTTCTTAACGGGAATTGCCAAAGTTGTTTACTTTGACAGTTAGTTCGCATCTCGACAAAGAATTTGCCTAGGGGGAGAACATGATACTAATAACCCACGTCTATCAACCTAAAAGACCTTGCACAGTTACTAGTCTACCCGTCAGTGAAACGTTGTCTTAGGTCGAGTCGGTCATGGTCGAACATTCAAATGATAGTTGCTCGTGTCACGTTGTTGTCGCATTCATGTCACATTCGTGTCGTATTTCATGCTGACTTGGCCTTGCTTCAATTTCAAAATATCAGACATTTCAAGAACCTTTTTGCAAAGTTTGGGTCGATGATCCGAGGTCAAATTTGAAATTCGGGCAGATGACCCACTTCAATTTTCAAAATGATGCTTGCGGGCCGATGGCCCATTTCAATTTCTAAATGATGTCTACATTCAGAGTCGATGACTCTTCTTGATTTTTTAAAATGATGTTTACAATGCGGGTCGAGGACCCAATTCGATTTGATACATGCTAACCAATACCCCGTGTCAATTTTCAAGTAAATTTTGTAGTCTAGGTGGGACCCACAATCTAACTTTAAAAAACGATGTTTTTTAAAACTCGGTTAATGGCTCAATTATTCGATGACCTCTTTCGATTTTCAAATGAAATTTGCTATGCGGGTCAATGACCTATCCATTTTCCAAAATAGGGGTCGATGACCTATTTTCAGATGATGTCTTGCGCTCGGGTCGATGACCCATCCACCTTTTCTTTCAAAATCGAGGTCGATGGCCCCAGTTTTCAATGACAATTATAGTTCGGGTCGATGACCCATCCACCTTTTCTTTCAAAATCGAGGTCGATGGCCCCAGTTTTCAATGACAATTATAGTTCGGGTCGATGACCTATCCGCCTTTTCCTCAAAATACGGGTCGATGGCCCCAATTTTCAAATGATTAACATAGTTCGGGTCGATTTAACATAGTTCGGGTTGATGACCCATCCACTTAAATCAAAATGCGGGTTGAAGACCCATTTTCAGAAGATGTTTATAGTTCGAGTCGATGACTCATTCACTTTTCAAGAAGCGGGTTGAAGACCCATTTTCAAAAGATGTTTATAGTTGTTCGAGTGGATGACTCATCCACTTTTTAAGATGCGGGTTGAAGACCCATTTTCAGAAGATGTTTACAGTCGAGTCGATGACTCATCCACTTTTCAAGATGCGGGTCAACGACCCATTTTCAAAAGATGTTTACGGTTTCGGGTTGATAACCCATCCATTTTTTAAAAAAATGCGGGTTGAAGACCCATTTTCAAAAGATGTTTATAGTTCGAGTCGATGACTCATCCACTTTTCAAGATGCGGGTCGACGACCCATTTTCAAATGATGTTTACGGTTTCCGGTCAACGACCCATCCACCTTATTTCAAAACGCGGGTCAAGGACCCATTCGGGAATGATATTCGCCGCTCGGGTCGAAGACCCATTTCCAAATTAATATCCTCAGTTCGGATCGATGATCCATCCCTTTTGTTTAAAAAAGCAGGTCGAAGACCCATCTTCAAATTAATATCCTCAGTTCGGATTGATGATCCATCCCTTTTGTTTAAAAAGTAGGTCGACGACCCATTTTCGAATGATATTCGTAGCTCGGATCGATGATCCATCCTTTTTGTTTCAAGAGTCGCAGATTTCACTATGTGAGTCGTGTGCTATGATTTGTTGTTAAGATTGAGCAGGAACGCTCCAACCGGGGGCTCTAAAGTCATCTACCTTAGACCCCGACGACAGGATGACATCCTCGAAATGAAGAAATACTAGCAGAAGCTAAAAGAAGTGACACTTCCAAAAAGAATACAGATATAGGCTTTACTCAATCGAGTAGACAAATATCATTGTTTTGGGCCGAAGCAGCAGAAAGCTACAGGCCAGCGAGCTCGAACTACGATACGGGTTTGATTCTGTCACAACGGATACGTAGGCGCCTAAGGATAAGGCTCAACCCATACTTTGATGAAAATAAAGGCATCCAGAATCATGTTTCAGGTATGATTTCTTCTTATGGCTGGTGAGCTTATGTACACAGGTCTAAGGGACCCTAAACGACCCGTGAGGATCTCCAGTTGTGATCTTCGATCGACTCGAGAGTCTACTTTGACTTTCGCCTGTCCAAGCCTTAGTCAAAGTGGGGGCTCTGTAGATACCCGTATCTGTCGATATGGAAATTTATAGAATACCCAACAAACACCCAATGATGATAGGACAACATGTATTTCGTGTCATTTATTTGAGTTCGTTTTACGATGTAATTTGGGCCGCGTCGACAAAATGTTTTATTAATTTAAATGATATTTAAATTAATGTTTTGCAAAGGTAAATTTATTCTGTCAAAATTTATTTGTCTCAAGTTTGTTTTATTGAAAATAAAATATTTCGATTTGAAAAATCATTTTAACTAATTCGATTTGAAAAATCGCTTTCACCAATTTAATATTTGACTTGAAAAGTCAAGCTTTCGTGCTTTTAAAGCAGTTTATTAAATCGTATTCGATTTAATTCGCTTTTCTTAACAAAGAAGTTTTAAAGCTCGTTTTAAGCCCGATTTTAAGAACGATTTTGAGCCCGTTTCAACACGAATTTCGAGGCCTCTTTTACCCACACTCTTCCCCACATACCCGAGCATAAGCCAGCCCAAAACGACGATCAAAACCCACCTCAACTAGCCAAAACGTAGCCCAAAAGAGAGCTGGTCCGCGGCTCGTAGGACCCTAAATCACTCTTATTTGACCCAAACCCGACTCAGATTCGCCTACCCATGACCCAAACCCGTATCCTAACTATCCTACCCATATACCCTTGCCTTGCCACTCAAGAAAACACCCTAGAAAGCTCCTAAACCGAGTGTGGACAAGACCTTGGAAAACAGAGCAGAGCTGCACTTTTTCATTCAAAAACCCTACCTTTCGACTCTATAAATAAACACCATCCACAAGCCTTCAGAACATACGGATTATACAACATACATACACAATATTAAGTCACAAAAAAGCCCTAAAAAGCCTCAAAAGGAGTCGAGATAGCTGCCCCAAAAACAGAGCACGATTTTTCTGATTTTGGTTCAGCTATCACTTCTTCTACCTCGTTTTTCGTGTTGAAAACACCATATTCACTCTGATTTCTTTACACGATCTTAAAGTTCACATTTCCACGATTCTAAAACATCTTTCGGTTCGAAATTTCGTTGAGAAACGAAGAAACTACAAGCTTTTGAAAATCGCTGTCAGTTGTGTTCAAAGTTACGGATTTACAATTGTTTTCGTCGACGACGGCCCCTTGGGATAAAATCTTACAATCGATTACGACTCAAAGAATTGGTCAACGATACATGTAAGTTGAGGGTGCAAAATACTCACTTTACTTTGTTTAAATTATTGTTTTTTTTATCGTCTTTTATCGCTCTCTGTCGCTTTTATCACTTTCTGTCGCTCTGTTGTTTATCATCGTAATTATTTACTTTTTATCATTCGTCTTCGATTTATGTTTTTAGCATGATTTTTGACATGTGTGTGTGGATGTATCGTGTCTCATGTTTATTTGGTATACGCGTTTGATTTCCTTGTGTAGTATGACTCGTGTAGTAGGGCTTGCTGTCGTTAGTTTGATTAGCTCGTTAGCCTATTATATAATTAGGTCTCGTTCATGTTTACTGACGCTAATTGTCTAGAAATTGATCTATCATGTGTTTTAAGTTGGTAATTCTCGTTTGTACGTTATATTAGTTCTCATAACTTTACCCTGTTGTTTAGTATTGGTTTCGTGGTTCGTCTCGTTAATTATGTAGGCCGAGTATCTTTGCTGGAGTGCATTGGTGCCGTTTTGGGTTGTTCGTTAAAGCTTGAGTTGTATAGTTATCTGACCCGTAGATTTGTATGATTTAGTTTCTCGTGCATTGCGTATCCACGTTATTTGCCTATGCTTGTGTATTCATTAGTTGTATTTGGTCGGTTAGGCGCTTGTTTGTGCAATTGTTAGTTGATTCCTTTTATTTGTATCCGTGTAATTTGTGTGTGTTTATTTAGTTGCATTTGATTAATAATTTGCACGTTTGTCTGTATTCGTTTGTTATAGTTTGTGTAGGTTCGCAGGTTTATTTGGTTATATGTGATCATTAGCTCATACGTTGGTTTGTGTTTGTTTGTCACTTATTTGTATGCGTGTGTAGTATTTACTTATTTACGTTAGTCGTTCATGCTCGTCCATACATTAGTCATACTTGTTTATTCGTCTGCCGCTAACGTTTGTTAATCTATCTTATGCTGTCGGTAAGTATTTCTGCTCCTTTTCCTTGTTTGCTATAATAGTAAATGAATCCCTGTTAAACAACTCCGACGAAATTATGTGTGCATTAAACGACGTAGAATGGATATTTATTTTGTTTAGGGTTAAAATATTTGTTTGCATACCTGCATATGTACTCGTAATAGCCATGATTTTATTTAGTAGAGACCGTTTTTATAGCGGGCGGAGTTAGGCGTTAAATTAATGAAATTCTTTTAAACTTCCTAACACGTAAACTCACACGAGCTCATTTTCTCTAAAATTGGTTTTCTAAATTCCATATAAAATTTAGTGGCGACTCTTTTTTTTAAATGAAATGTTTTTGAAATAAAACATCGCGTGGATCAAAATCCCTTGTCCACAACTATTCAGCGTCCTGATTTAGCACCCTAGCTAGGGATATGTTCTAGACTAATACGAGTACTATTTTCGTATACTTAACCGATATGGGACCTTACATGTGAAAATATTTCAGACGCCCCCTCACATGTAAGATCATGTACAACCATGTGCTCTGATACCATTTTAGGACCACAAACGAACTTGGACCATGCCCATAACTAAGTAAACTGTAGTTTCGGTTTCACAACCGATAGCAGTTTCTATCAATTTAAACAATTGAAATGCGTAATCAAATGGCTGAAGGAGAATAAACAGGTGAACGAATTCACGGCATTCAAGGACAATCCCGACTGGTCGACTAAGCGCTGTGGCGGTCTTAGTTGTCATTGGAAAGCGTGCGACGATGTAATTTATGTGTATCGTTACGATGATAAAAAATGTGTGAAAATGATGGATTGGAGTAAAATCAATTAAAATTAGAGTCTCTAGTATTCGTATTACATATTTACATAATTATTGTAATGTAATGCATATCGTTGTAGTATTACGTTTTTCAATTCATGCAATGTAATGCTCTTTAATAAATTTGTGTTATTTTGTTCCTATAATACTTTGAGTAATTCTATTATAAGATCGTCTCATAGTATAAGACACACTATATTTCAATAATATTATTAATTCTAATTTTTTTTTTAATATTGTAATTTTTCTTATCACTCATATTCTTTGATTATAATTTTAGTCAGATGATTTATTTAACACACGTCAATATCATGTTTGGCCGTATTTTTATTGAACACTCATACACTATATACGTCGCTGTAAATTTACAGTTATTTTGTTCAAACGTAATCGCGTTACATATAAAAAGTAATGTCATTATTCTTCAAAAGTATTCTGGTAATAGGTCTCAGGTTTGAATCGTCATTCCCCTATTGTAATGCGACTCATCAGTGCGTGCTTCGATTGACAAAAAAGATAAAAATAAAATATTCTTATATATGTCATTTAAGATCATATTTCTGAAGTCACTTTGTTTTATTTAACATTCTTGTGAATTATTAGCGACTCATGCGTATTTGGTAAGTAGGAGAACTGATGCGAAACGACAATGGAAGTAGACATAATACGGTAGTAAAAACGCTAAAGAGATAAACAGACACCAAGTTAGACCTATAACTTGATGAATAAGATTGACTAACCAAGATCTATTAGCAACAATTAGGAATCGCGTCCTAATCAATTACTAATTTTCAATTATCGCAACAATTCGAATTTCACAAACAAATGTAACCCACATTTTTTTTTGAGAAACACAAGTCTTTATTTCATCAAAATCTATGCCTAAATGAATTACAAGCTCCATTATATATAGGAGAATATTTAACTAAATGTAAGTTATTCATCTACAGTATACGTATCACATATACGTATTAAGAACTTGAAGGAGGTATGGTCGTATTTGAACTTAGTGGAATTCGTCTATTACTTCATAAGCATATTGGAGGGAGAGGAAGGAGGGGACGTGGTTGGATTAGGACCCGAGGGAACTAATCTTTTCGTCTCAAAAATATTTTCATGGTAATTGGGGGGACTTGGAGGAGACGTGGCTGGATTAGGCCCCGTGGGAACTAATCTTTTCGTCTTAAAAATAATTTTATGGTAATTGGGAGGATTTGGAGGAGATGTGGCGGGATTTGGACCTGTAGGAACTAACCTTTCAGTTTTATAAGTATTTTCATGGTTGGTAGGAGGATTGGGAGGGGACACGGCCGGATTTGGACCGGTAGGAATCAACCTTTTTGTTTCATAAATATTTTTGTGTTTACTAGTAGGACTCGAAGGGGATGTGGCGGGATCTAGGCCCGTGGCAACTAATCTTTTGGTCACAAAAGCATCTTGGAGACTGATAAGGAGACTTGGAGGGGACGTGGCTGGGTTCGGACCCGTAGGTACTAACCTTTTTATCTCAAAATTTATTTTATTGTTAGTAGGACTCGGAGGAGATGTAGCTGGATTCGGGCCTGTAGGAACTAACCTTTTTAAATAGGCCTTATTGGGGTTAGTAGGAGACTAGGAGGGGACGTTGTCGGGTTCGGGCCAGTAGGAACCAACCTTTTTGTCTCAAAAGTGTTCTTGTGATAAGTAGGAAAGCTCGAAGAAGATGCGACCGAAATTGGACCAGTAGGAGTCGAAGTAATAGGATCGGGTCGACGAGGGACTGTTCTTTTTATTTGTGAGTCGATGTTTGCAACACAATATGAACTATCAATGATATGGGCATGTCTTTCACTATTACAAGTTGTAAATAAGAAAAAGAGAAATAGTATGTCATGCAATTTTATCTTGATTGAATCCATGGTTTTTTTTTTTTTTTCCTTTGAAATTGATGAGCACTTGCGAATTGCGATACTTCGGAAATGTGGCTGTATTTATATATGTTTTGTTGGCTTGAAATCAATTATAAATACAGTCAACATTTCTATAGATATTAATATTAATATATGATCATTATTATGGAGTATTTCCATATTAGTTCGTCTTGTTTTATTTCCGTTTGAGATACTCTGTAGTATTCATGATATGAACATTTATATACAAAAATATTTGTTTATATAGAATGTATTAGTATCGTACTCCGTGTCATACTTAACATGAAAGTGATTTTCAGAAACCCAAGAACTCAATCGTATGGATAAGGAAGAAAATATATAGCCACTTTAATTTGGGGTGTAACATTATCATAATATCTTCGTTTATAAACAGAAGTTTATAAATTTATTATTTAATACTGTACGGAGTACAATGAAAACAAGAAGCAAGAAAGATAATGTCATCTTGTATGTTCTAGATGTAATGATGAGCGTCCTGATTTAGCACTCTAGGGATATGTTCTAGATTAATACGAGTACAATTTTCGTATACTTAACCGATATGAGACCTTATATGTGAAGATACTTCACACGCCCCCTCACGTGTAATATCATGTACAACCATGTGCTCTGATACCATTCTAGGACCATAAATGAACTTGGACCATGCCCATAACTAAGAGAATGTCCAATTCATGAGAATGTCCACATATTTTTATCGTGATACTTGCCATTTATGAAGATATTCTTCTTAACTTCTCATTTTATAGAATAATATAACTACTTTTTAAATCTTATTAATAATGCAACAATCACAGGGATACATGGCACCCTGTGGTTATTTGTTGACAATTCAAAGTGGGCCTCCACACTATCTCATTCTCTTTTAATTTCTCTATTTCACTGCTCTTATTTAATTTTTCTCATTTAATTTAACATCTTTTAACAACATTAAAAACATTTAAAGTTTAAAATACAATATAATTTCCATAAAATTACAACATACCTAAAAACTAAAAAATATACTACATAACATCATTATTTATATATTGTATCTAATTATAGACATAATTATAAATTACAATTAAAAATTACAAAATTCAATTTTAAAAGACTGAAAAACTAAATTAAATATAAAATAAAATTATAAACTCAAATAAGAATTCTAATCATATTTTTGTAAACTGCGAACATTCTGTAAAATAAAATTTTTAAATAGAAACTTTAATTTAATAAATCAAATTACAAGATATAGTTATACTAAATTAATCTATGAAATTAAAATCTTTAATAGACTCAAATGAACACTAAATAAAATAAATCATGAAAATAATATGAAATAGTATATTAAATATATCATATTATAGAAAAAAAAAATTATTAAGAATCTTATACAAATTTATAAATTTAGGTTTAGATTATAAAATTATGAGATTAAAATCCTATAATACATTTTAATCTACTTTATAAATTTAAAAATCTAGAAAATTATTCACGAAAATAGAATAGGTTGTGTAAACTTTGAACAATTTTTATAACAAAAATTAATAAATCTAACAATTTTTATAAGTATTGAAAATAAAATTTTGCACGGGCATATATAACATAAAAAAAAGTAGCAATTTGCACGGGCATAAACAACAAAAAATGTGAAAATAATAAGGGCTCAGAATACTTCATATTTGCAGGCATAAACAAATGTGACAGTAGTAAAGGAATGACTTCGTAATGCGTATGGTTCTACTTAAACTTTATAAACAACATACTTGTGCAATTTGCACGGACTTAAGACTAGTAAAAATGATATAAAAATTAAAAACCAAACGTAAGTGAATAAATTTCTTAAGCTTTATAAACAACCACTACAAGAAATACGAAATCGGGCGACTGCATTTGTCGACTAAAATTTATAGTCGCCAAATTGGCGACCAATTAAAAAATCGGGCGACTAAATATGGCCGCCAAATTTGGCAACCACACCTTTTTTAAATTTTTTATATCAGCCAAATCATGACTGAAACACAGCATGATCAGAGCCATGCCAAATTTGGCGACCAAAATTTATGCAGTCGCCAAAAAGGCTGCTCTTTTACACACCCTCCCCTCCCCCTTAATTCATTTCATTCACAATTAAAAAAAAAAAAATTAAACCCCCAAATCCCGTGAAACCACCCCTACCCCCGTCACTTAACACCCCTTGCACCACCGGTAACCGCCACCTCCCGCCACCGTCACTTACCACCGGAGCTAGCCGCCGTCACTTACCACCGGCCACCGTCACCTCTCTCCTCCCAAATCAATCTAGGTAATTTTTTTTTTTTAATTTCAAACTTTAAATTTGTTTAATTAGGTTTTTAATTTATAAACTTTGATGCTACATTTAGTTGTTGTTATTTGTTGTTGTTTTTGTATTAAATTAATTGATTTTACTTAGGATTTTAAGTTGATTTATAATGTTAGGGTTTTAGTGTTGATTTTAGTTGAATTAGTTGTAGTTGAATTGATTTTGATGTTGCATTTGGTTGTTGTTATTTAAGTTGAATTAGTTGTAGTTGAATTGATTTAGTTGAATTATAATGTTAGAGTTTTAGTGTTGATTTAATTGAGTTAGTGGTAATTGAATTATAATGTTAGGGTTTTAAAGTTGAATTAGTTGTAGTTAGTATGAATTATAATTGAATTGTAGTAAAGTTAGTATGAATTGTAGTTGAATTGTTATAAAGTTAGTTTTAATTGTTGTAAGGTTAGTATGAATTAGTTGTAGTTAGTGTTTTGAATTGATATTATAGTTGAATTAGTTGTAATTATATACTAATATTTTGTTAATTGAGGTTGTTATTGTTAATTAATTGCAATATTAGTAATGTTAATATAGTGAATTGATGAATTAGTGTAGAATGATCGAAATGTAATAATGATGATATGGTGGAATGTATTTGATGATATGATGGTAGTTATTGTTTTTTTTAGTTTAATTTGACAAATTAAGTTATGGTTAAATTGGGGGTTAATTACTTTTGATGAGTATTGTTATAATTACTATTTTTATATTGAGTCTTGTGTTGGTTTAATTTGTACTTAATATGTTATTGTGAGGTTAGTATGGTTAACTTCAAATTGTATTGGGTTAATCTTATTATCACTAAAATTATTGTATGCTAAGATAATGTTAGTATTGTATGAATTGAAATTAAAGTTAATATGTGTTTTTGTTGAAGTTAGTATATATTGTTATTTAAATTGAATTAGTTGTAGTTGAATTGATTTAGTTGAATTATAATGTTAGGTTTTTAGTGTTGATTTAGTTGAATTATAATGTTAGTTTGTTTGGGTTTGTTTGGGTTTGGGTTTGTTGACTATGGGTTTGTTTTTGTTTGTGTTTGTTGAGTATGGGTTTGTTAGTATGAATTAGTTGTAGTATGATTTTTGTCTTTGTGTTTGAGTATGAATTATATTGTAATATTGTAAGTTTTGATGAATATTCTTGAATTTAGTCCAGATAGTTGTTGTGTACGTGTTAGTATTGTTTATTTGTTTCTTTGTGTTTATTGGGTTTGTGTTTGTGTTTGATTATATTGTTTCTTTGTGTTTGTATTAGTATTGTTTTTGTGTTTGTGTTTTTGTTTGTGTTAGTTGGGTTTGAGTTTGTGTTTAATTTGTTGAATGAATTATTGTTTAGATTAAAATGAAGAGATCGGAGCGCAAATGGATGTATGAACAAAGGGTAGATAAAAAAAAAACGACCTAGCGATGTTTTTATAAATGGGGTTACTGAGTTTATTGGTTTTGCAAAACAGCAAAATGAGTATCGAGCGTTAGAAAACCTTATTAAGTGTACTTGTACAAAATGTCAAAACTTAAAATACTTTCAAGACTTTGTTGTAGAAGAACATCTTTATATGAATGGATTTATTCCAAATTATTATGATTGGATTTGACATGGCGAATCATATTCTTCGTCTTCTTCATCTTCTCATGAACTTCTAATCCAACAAAATACAACTCCCGAAAATCCATATAGAGATATAATAGTCGACATTATAGATTCCAATTATGTTACTAACGACGAAATAAGTAGAGCTGAAGAACCGCACCCACAAGCTAAAGCTTTTTTTGACAGGTTAACTGCTTCTGAAAAGCCGTTATATTAAAAGAGCAAAATGTCATTGTTAGAAGCCGCCGCTAGAATAGTGAAAATGAAGTGTAAGTTCAATTTACCTTTTGATTGTGTTGATCAAATTGCATCTTTGGTTGAGGATGCTATCCCCGATAACAACGTTATGACCCGAAGTTTCTACGATATCAAGAAACTACTTAAAGGTCTTGAACTTCCGCATCAAAAGATCGTTGCATGTCCTGAAGGATGTATGCTCTTTTGGAAAGATGATGCTTTGCTGGACAAATGCAAGGAAAGTCAATCGGAAAGATATGAAATATGTGACATGGAGATTGTTTTGAAGGGTAAGAAGGGAAGAAAGAGAAGTAAGACTACCAAGAAACGTAAGAAAAAAGTAGCGGTGAACACATTAACTTACTTCCCTTTTGCTTCAAGATTGCAACGTATGTATGCGACTGAAATCATTGCGGAGCAAATGAGATGGCACAAAACAAATCCCGGATCACCTGGGAAAATGGGTCACCCGAGAGATGCTGAAGAGTGGAAGCGTTTTGATGCCATGTACCCTGAATTTGCCAAAGAACCTCGCAATGTTCGTCTCGGACTTTGTACGGATGGATTTGCTCCGTTTGGTGCATTTGGCCAATCATACTCATGTTGGCCCGTAATGATCACACCATACAACTTACCCCCTTGGTTATGTTTGAAGAAAGAGTTCATCTTCTTGGCTCTAATTGTTCCAGGCCCTAATAATCCAAAAAATCATTTGGATATTTCCTTACAACCTTTAGTGGAGGAGTTGAAACAGTTGTGGGAGGTCGGGGTTGATACTTTTAATGTGTCTTTAAGACAAAATTTTTAACTACGAGCTGCATTGATGTGGACCATAAATGATTTCCCCGCCTATAGTATGTTATCCGGCTGGTCTACGGCGGGGCAAAAAGCGTGTCCTATTTGCATGGATAAGAGTAAAGCATTTTGGTTTTCTAATTCAAGTAAAATCAGTTGGTTTGATTGTCATAGACAATTCTTACCGCCAATGCATGCTTATAGGAAGAACAAAAAAAACTTTCAAAAAGGGGAAGGAAGAATTTGACAATCGTCCCCGTCGTCTACGTAGTGATGAGTTGTGGGAGACAATTTCGGAGTACCCTTCAATCATTGATGGTTCACAAGAAGAATTTAAAGAGTTGGAAAAAAAAAAGAACAGTTGGTTAAAGCGAAGCATATTTTGGGACCTTCCGTATTGGAAGACAATGTTGTTAAGACACAACTTGGATGTTATGCACATAGAGAAAAACTTTTTTGAGCAATTGATTCATACGCTAATGGATGTAGAAGGCAAAACATGTGACACCATTGGTTCAAGAAAAGATTTGAAAAATTTTTGTGACCGATCTAAGCTTCACATTCGTAAAGACGGTTCTAAACCAGTGTCTATGTTTGCGCTTGACAAAGCCCAAAGGAAAGTACTCTGTGAATGGTTAGGGAATTTGAAATTTCCTGATGGCTATGCATCCGGGTGTGCTCGATGTGTTGACCTTAACAAACTGAAGTTGCACGGGTTGAAAAGTCATGATTGTCATGTTATCATGGAACGACTTCTACCCGTTGCCATGAAACATCTTCTCCCGACTTCTGTGTGGAATGTAGTAACAGAAATTAGTCATTTCTTCCGAGATTTATGTTCATCAACAATTTTGGTAGATGATATGATTCGGCTTGAAAATCAGATTCCTGAAATATTGTGTAAACTGGAGATGATCTTTCCTCCTTCGTTTTTCAACTCCATGGAGCATCTACCAATTCACTTACCTTATGAAGCCAAAGTTGGTGGCCCCGTGCAATATAGGTGGATGTACCCATTTGAAAGGTATAAAACAATAATTTTGAATTTACTATACTTATTGTTCTATAAAAATTCATATATGAATTCTTAATACAACTTCTACATATACATAGGTTCCTTAATCATTTGAAGAAAAAAAAATTGGTAACAAAGCTCGGGTAGAAGGTTCTATATGTAATGCATATTTAACAGAAGAGATTGCAAATTTTTGCTCTCTTTACTTTGAAAAACATGTAGAATCCAAAAATGATAAAGCAAGTGATGTTGATACCAATTTACCCGAGTGTTTTCGAACTCAAGACAAAGAAGGATCTTCATCGAAGGGAGAATCAAGATATCTGGATGAAAATGAGTACAACCGTGCTCACATTTATGTCCTTTCAAATTGTGACATATTAGCGCCTTATGAAAGGTATTATGCGTAAACATTATAATCCTACATCAAACATTATTATATGTATATATTAAATATCAATATCCATTTACTTTTGACAGGGAATTCATATCTGATTTCATTATTAGACATCCTAATGTCAACGAGGATGATATATGGATTGACCATGAGGGTGAATTTGCAACATGGTTTCGAAACCATGTTATTGAATTCAATATCCATGATGATTTGATTAGAAGTCTTGCATTTGGTCCGTCGCGACAAGTGAAAACATGGAAGAGATATTTTGTTAATGGATATAATTTTCACACTTTCGAGTACGGTAAAAATAAGGCTAGATGTAACTACGGAGTTACTATTTCATCTGTAGATGATAATGAGTACTATAGGATATTAGAAGATGTCATTGAAATGTGTTACAATGGTCGTGCTCGTGCCTACAATGTTGTCTTGTTTAAATGTGAGTGGAAGGATAATTCAACGGCGGGAATGAGAGTTCACGAGCTGTGGTCGCCAATATTTTGGCGACTGACTTCACCAGCAGTCGCCAAACTGTGTATTTGGCGACTACTTTCAGTCGCCAATTTTTGACGACCGAATGATCCCTCCAGCCCCCATGGAATAAACTCTATTTGGCGACTGAAATTAGTCGCCAATTTTGGTCGCCCGACTTCAGATTTCTTGTAGTGAACATATCCGTGTAATTTGCACGGGCATAAGACTAATAAAAATGATATAAAAATTAAAAACCAAATGTAAGTGAATAATTTTTTAACAAAATCTTACTAAGAAAAGAAAATGTGAATAAATAAGTGGTTTTTTCCCTAAGTTGAATATGGAAATTATACTCCATATAAATTGCACGGCCATAAATATCAAAATTCGGCCGGACATAAAACAAATGATGTATAATTTACTAATGACAGTACAATGTACCATCTTATCGTTTTATTTTTTCCTTTCATCTTTACTTTTTCTGTGATACTTTAAAATTTTCGATTAATTATTATTGTTTGTCATATAATTTTAAACAACATTCAGTGTCCTCAGAAATTATAGTCCCTCCGTCTCAGTGATTTGTTTACATTTACTTTATACACATTTATCGATATGAGGAGAGATGTAGAGGAAAAACTAATAGAATAATAATATAAGTACAAAGGGGGTCCCGCTTACTTAAAATTATGAAATGTAATTGGTTAAGGGAGTAGGGGCCCACCTCCCACATGGGTCACTCATGACCATTTATGAAAAGTGTAAACAAATGACCCGTAACCCCCTAAATAGAAAGTGTAAACAAATGACCGGGACGGAGGGAGTATCACGAACCATCTTATTGTTGTATTATTTTCTTTTCTCTTAACTTTTTATGTAATATTTTTGAAATTTTCTATTACTTATAATTATTTGTCATATAATTTCGTTGTTTTAAGTGTTTGTCAGTGGATATATATACACATTTGATCATTTTAAAAGACTCCTTTAGTGATCCATTATACATCAAATTCATTATGCATATGTTCCATATATGAAATTCATAAACAACATACTCGTACAATTTGCACGGGGATAAGACTAATTTTATTGTGAATACTGAATGATAACTTGATTTTGAGTGATGATAATGCCAAGGCTCAAATCAACTGGGGCACGGGATGTAAAGCACAAAAAGAGTGGGCCCATCAATTATACCACTCACAATTCCCGTGGACTGGTTGAAATTGCCCGTGGATTTCTGGTCATCCTTGATTTTTTTCTTCTTTTTTGAGGTGACGTTAACTTATTTTCCTGAAAGTTGGTTGCACTATTTCACGTTTTTGGTATTACTTTAAGACAATCAAGATGATTATGGTGTATTTTGTAGAGTAGAGATGAATCATCAACCTAAATTTGTTGTCTTAATATAGAATATTAATTCTTATTTTCAAAATAGCAAAAAAATAAATAAAAAATTACTTAATTTCAAAAGGATGTTATTCAGTTCCTTATAAAAAACGACACTTCCAATACCATATTTTCAAATACGTCTACATAAATGATAAATAACGGGCGAATTAGAAACAAGTTCAAACGAGACACCTAAATATTGCGAGACACAAACGAGACACAGCATTTTAGCCTTTTTGGTGAAACTTTAACATAGTTTCATGAAATTTCAAAAATTGTGAAACTTTAATGTCTTAAAGTTTTACAATTTTGTTAAAGTTTCACAATTTTTGAAGTTTCATAAAACTATGTTAAAGTTTCACAAAAAAGGCTAAAATGCTGTGTCTCGTTTGTGTCTCGCAATATTTGCTGTCTTGATATAACTTTACTCGGCGAATTATAAGTCATATTTATGTCGAAACATATAACACTGATAATAATATTAACTCTAGAATTAATAGTATGTAACGGAACATTCGAAACGACATGGATAAAAAATAAATTAAGCAAAGATACGATAAGTATGAGTTGTTCATACGGTGGTGATTTAATTTTAAGAGATCACGAGTACGATGTTAACAGTACTTTCAACTTCGTAGCTGAGAAGCATGCAATTAACAGTTATCAATTGAAATGCGTAATAAAATGGCCGAAGGAGAATAAGCAAGTAAACGAATTCACGGCTTACAAGGACAGCCTCGGTTGGACCAGTAAGCGCTGCGGTTTATATGATTGTCGTTGGGAAGCGCGCGATGACGGAGTTTATGGCTACGATTTGCATGTTGATAGCATCACGAAGAAGATGAATTGGACTAAAAATTAATTGAAATCGGCATGTCGTTGTAGTATTACGTAGTATGCATGTCATGCAACGCAATGCAATGCATTTCTTCAACCGATTTAATTTGAGTTATTTTGTTATTAATAAATCAATTGGGTTTAATTTGTGTTGTTTTTGACGCATTTGTTTTACAAATTTCTAATAAAATTACTTACTCCCTCCGTCTCGGTAATTTGTTTACATTTACTTTATACACATTTATCGATTTGAGGAGAGAGGTAGAGAAAAAACTAATAAAATAGTAATATAAGTACAAAAGGGGTCATGCTTGCTTAAAATTATGAAATGTAATTGGTTAAAGGAGTAGGGGTCCACCTTGCACATGCGTTACCCTTGACCATTTATGAAAAGTGTAAACAAGTGACCCATACCCCCCAAAATAGAAAGTGTAAACAATTGACCGGAACGGAGGGAGTACGTAGTACTTATTTCCTAATAAAAACATATCTCGTATTTTCAAATCAATTTCATTTTAGTATTAAATATGAAACTACCTATGCAATACAATACTCTCAAACACAAATTCTTGTGAAAGTCAGGCCTTACAAATAAATTATTGTAAGTCAGCCTTATTTGTACTCCTTTGTATAAGTTTTTGTACCATTTAAGTGATAATTAAGATTAATTGTTTCTAAATTTTTTAGTATCCCTGTAAGTGACTTTAATAGATTTGTTTTATATTTGTGTACCCTTTAAATTACAGTTTGCACTTAGTCTCACATTAATTTAAGATAAGTTATGCCTCACAGGAGAATTACTGTACTCTCAAATATCTCTTCATCAATTTAAATAGGGTATTTCTATCCTATGCCCACTAAGGCATATGATAAGGGGAAATAATTAAAGAGGTTTTTTCATCTCCCACTCATGGGAAGGTGAAAAAATATACGGAGTATTTTTTAGGTTTAATTGGATATAACCCTCTTTTATAACACTTTTTTTTTTAAATAACCCCCTTTTATATATATATTTTTTTTTTTTACTTAACCCCCTTTTAAGACGATTTTGTTTTTAAATCACCCCCTTATCGGAAAAAGTCACCTTAAAATGAGATATTCCGGCCAAATTCAAATTTCGAATGTTTTTTTTCTTTCTTTAATCCTATTTTACCCTTCCCTATTTTTCTTTAATGCTTATTTCAACTTTAAAAACCAATCTATCAAATTTTTTATCCAACTTTTAAAGTTGAAATAAGCATTAAAGAGAAATAGGAAAGGGTAAAATAGGGATTAAAGAAAGAAAAAAACATTCAAAATTTGAATTTGGTCGGAATATCTCATTTTAAGGTGACTTTTCCGATAAGGGGGTGATTTAAAAACAAAATCGTCTTAAAAGGGGGTTAAGTAGAAAAAAAAACATAAAAGGGGGTTATTTAAAAAAAAAAAAGTGTTATAAAAGGGTGTTATATCCACTTAACCCATTTTTTAAAATTTTTTTCTCATAATAAAGGGAAGTACTCCGTAATTATTAATTTAATGTGCTTAACTTATGGCCAATGGGCATAGGTTAGAAAATCCCATTTAAATAACAGGCAAATAACATTCTCCCATGAAGAAAAAAACTATTGAAAAATGTTGAAATATATAATACTCATAATATTAACTCTAAAATTAATAATATGTAACAAAACATTTGTACAAGGTGATGATGTATTACCTGAATCTATACATGACTCTACGATGATAGTAAATAAATTAAGCAAAGATATGATAACTGTGAGTTGTTCATACGGTGGTGATGAAATCGTAAAAGATCATGCGTACGACGTAAACTGTAGTTTCGGTTTCACAACCGATAGCAGTTTCTATCAATTTAAACAATTGAAATGCGTAATCAAATGGCCGAAGGAGAATAAACAAGTGAACGAATTCACGGCATTCAAGGACAATCCCGACTGGTCGACTAAGCGCTGTGGCGGTCTTAGTTGTCATTGGAAAGCGTGCGACGATGGAATTTATGTGTATCGTTATGACGATAAAAATTTTGTGAAAATGATGGATTGGAGTAAAATCAATTAAAATTAGAGTCTCTAGTATTCGGTATTACATATTTACAAATTTATTGTAATGTAATGCTTATCGTTGTAGTTTTACGTATTTCAATTCATGCAATTTAATGCTCTTTAATAAATTTGTTGTTCCTGTAATTACTCCGTAATTGAGTAATTCTATTATAAGGTCGTCTCATAGTAGGAGACACAATATATTTCAATAATATTATTAATCCTAATTTAATTTTTTTTTTTTTAATATTGTAATTTTTCTTATTTCTCATGTTCTTTGATTATAATTTTAGTCACATGATTTATTTAACACACGTCAATATCATGTTTGGCCATATTTTTGTTGAACACTCATACACTATATACGTCGCTATAAATTTACAGTTATTTTGTTCAAACGTAATCGCGTTACATATAAAAAGTATCGCTATTATTCTTCAAAAGTAATTATGCCTTGGTTGTTTCCTATGGTACCTCACCGCAGAATTTGTATATTCATATATGGAGACTGAAGTGGTGTGTCAATGTGATTTAAATAATTTGTTTCAAATTATGCAAAAAAATACCAATTTTATATTATTGTTACTATGTATTTTGTTATGATAATAGATACCAATATAATAGAAAAGATAAAAATGAATCTTACGTGCAAGAAAAAGATATATAAGCATTTACGAGTTTTTTTTTTTACAAAATAATGCTTAAAATTAAAATAGTTAACGAAATAAGGTGGAGTTCAAACAAATTACCAAAATTGAGTCCACGTAGGATTAGATAAATCTCAACATCAGATTATATAAAAAGACGCTAAATCATATAGCGCCTTGAGACTAACCTGTCAATAGAGGCGTTAAATGATGTAGCGCCTAACTTAGATACACCAAAAAACACATTTCTTTAAATAAAACAAAATAATAAAAACAATTCAAGGCGCTCAATAGTATGGCGCCTAAACTAAATGAGGAGAAGGAAGAGGGGAAAGGCAGCGTAAGGCTCTTTACATCCCAACAATCAAGGCGTTGCATAGGATAGCGCCTAAGTTTTTTTTTTTTTTTTTTTTTTTTTTTTTTTTTTTTTAAACCGTGAGTTATATTGTACGGAGTAATATACTATACGGGTTAATTTCTGATTCATCGCCTTTGTACGTAATCTGACCTTGAGATTTTTTCCGATCTTACATGGACTCATTTTTGTTAGTTTGTTTAAAACCCGCCCTATTTCGTTAATTAACTTGTTTTCAAGCATTATTTTTAAAAAACCCTCTACCATATATATACTCAATGACCTGTCCTAACCCGTCTACAAAAATTGAAATAACGGGCTAATCATAAGTCACATTACTTCCTACACCAAATACATTCTCCCAAATATTATAAAAAAAAAAAGTAATAAAATTGTTGAGAAAAAAATATTAGGATTAATTGTCAAGAATAATCCGAACCGGTACCTATCTTCCACAAATAATTCGAATTCGAAATAATCCGCGAATAATCCCTACTATCAAACAATCATTCCAATAATATACTTTCGCCATTTTTAACATGCTTTAAAAGGTGAAAAAGAAGGTCAAACCAGTTTGAATTTTATTTAAAATAATTGTGGAATAAAGTTAGAATCAGTTTCTCCATTTTTTTTACATGTTAGAGTTGATTAAAATTGACAAAGTATGTGATTGAAATTATTTTTCAATAGTTAAGATTATTCGTGGATTATTTTGAGTTGGGATTAATTATGTAAGATAAGTGTTAGTTCGAAATGTGTGTCCCTAGTCTTCCAACTAGATAAAATTGGGGATGTCAATTAATGGGGGGAGGTGTCCTGTAATATAGAGATTCGACCCATAATATCGAGAACCCTTGAGTAATTTTATTGTGAGACCATTATATGCATACAACTTCTATTAGAATTACTCAAAACTGCATTTAATATGTGCCATAAACACAATTATTTGCAGCCTATTAGCTACTGTACGCATATAACGATTTCACTTTAACATATGTCGGCAAAGAGTAAATGTGAAATGGGAAGACCAAATGAAAAAGTTTGACGTAATGATAAAAACGTCCCCTCGTTATAGATAATAATTATTTCTTATTTCCAAAATAACAAAAACCAAATTTATGGAATTCAAATCGGTTTTATATAGTTCTAAAACAATGCTAACATGTCATACTTAATCGGTTTTATAAAAATTAAAATTGATATGATTTTGATAGGTACCGAGTTTTCTTAATTAGATTTGCAGAAATTGGTTTCCAAATATCAGTAATCATACTTCCTCCATTCCATTTGATTCTATACATATTCCTTTTTCGGAAATTCCAATCAATTCTATACATTTCTATTTTAGTCTCTACTTTATTAAACTAAAAGACCAATATACCCTTCACTAATACCCACTCAACCCACTTGCAAACAATAAAGTAGGGGTATTTAAGTAATTCCATTATCTATCCCACTTGATTTTCTTCTACCTTAATTACCGTGTTTTGGTCAAACGTATAGAATCAAACGGAATGGAGGAAGTATAAAACAATTTTGAAAATTCGACAAAATTCCTTCATGAAACAATTTTTTCTACACTTACTATGTTTTCCAAAAAAATTTGACTTGCTACCTTTGAAGTACTTTTCTTATACTCCATCCACTAGTATAGCATCCGTGTAAACACGGGACATATAAAACTATTTGTTAACAGATGATACCATAGTTGTGTTCTTGTTCAATATGATTTAAGTGCACAAAGTTTCAATTTCAATGACGAAAATAATTTGTTAAATAACTTTTTTAATATTTTCTTATTAACAGTTAAATTATTTTTGAAGTAGGTAAGGGCTTAATTGTTTCTTAACTTAGGTTTATTATGTTGTTAAAGATATAAAAAAAAACTAATTTACGTCTTATATGTCAGGAGTCAATATGGTTATTATATTTTCTTTTTTTCCTATAAATTATAAAAAGTATACTATTATGATTATTAAGGAAACATAAAATAGTTATTATGTTACTCCTCATTATTTGCTCATATCCTCGTTTGGTTATATTATTTCCTTATTATATGCTCTAGTGTTAATCATATCATCTCCTTTAGTTACTCTTTTAAATTAAATACATTCATAATTACGTTTTCAATTATTTCCTTAATTAGTTACCATGCATGAATGAGTGAATGACGGTAATAATTGCTTCCTTATTTACACATATAATTATATTTTTAATTAACTTAATCGATCATATATCATATATTAACTTTTAAAATTTTTCCTTGATTAACCTTTGCACATATATTTTTCTGCAAGTGTTTGAGTGGAAATTTGAGAGCATGAGCTGCCACGGGGACAGAGCTCATTTTCGGCACTCGGATGTTCAAACGTATACACTAATTTTACACTTATGTTGATTATTATACTAATTTTTACATTATGTAGACATCATTTATTTCATTACCCTCCAACGTCTATTATTCGCTTCAAATAATATGAAAACCTCAAACATTATTTTTTAATACACAAATTCTCATGAGATCACAATGACACTATTATGAGAAATCTCACATAAGATAATTATTTCACTTTAATTAAATTGATTTTGTATATTTTGTTGTAAATTTCATTTGTGAGACGGTGTCACCTAAAACCTACTGGATTAAATCAATATATATAAGTAAAAGAGGCTTTTTTCGAGAGCTCTCCTTAATTCAAGGAGATTTTAAGCCAATCATAAAATTACATTAAGAAAATAAATTAAATTGTGAAAAAATAGTAATTTGGAAAGAAATAATTATGAGAGAAGTAATAAATTCCCTTATTTAATTATGAACATTACAAAAGTTTTTAGTTAAGTCTTTGATTATTATGTTTCATAAAATGTATTTGTCGAAATAATATAAAAATAACATCATTAGTTTTGAAACGAAAAAAGCTATCAAATGAGTATAAATATCAAAGTATTTCATCCATTAAAAAAATTCATTTGAAAAATAGATTAAATAATTTGCATTCAATTAAATAAAAAATTGGAAAGAAACAATTATATGACACATAATTTATTTGTTTAATTATGATACATAAGATATTTTTTTTAGGTAAGTCTTCAAACCTTTTTGTGTGTATATATATCAAAAACTGTAGCTTTGTCTTCTAAGGTACCGGGTTAAATAGTTTTAGTTTATTATGTTTTAATTATGATTACGATTTGTGTTATTTTTACTTTTTTACGTTTATTGGATTTGATATGTGTATTAATTTTGAAAAGTTTTAATTC